>CM031859.1:59464425-59647512 GCA_018697195.1 Certhia americana | reverse complement strand
GCGGGGGGGCTGAGGGGGAGCTACGGCGAGCGCGAGGGGACAGGCGGCCGCGCTGTGCCTGGGCGGCGGGAGGGAGCCCTCGGCAGGGAGTGCTGTACGGGGATGGCTGAGCTTTCGTGAGCCGGCTTGCAGCGCCAGAACACCGCCGGTCCTGGCCTGCCGAGCGCTGCGGGCTCGAAATCACAGTAACACAGAATCAGGGAACCAGTTAGGTTGGAAAAGACCCCCCAGGATCATCGAGTCCAACCTATGACATAACGCCACCGTGTCAGTTGCACCATGGCACTGAGTGCCACGTCAGGCTTTCTTTAAACACCTATAAAGATGGTGACTTCACCACCTCCCTGAACAGCCCGTTCCAGTGTCTTATCACCCTCTTATGAAAAAATTCTTAATGTCCAACCTGAATCTCCTCTGGTGCAGCTTGAAGGCATTTCCTCTTGTCTCTGGGAGGCCACAGACTCCTTTCTGTTGGTTGTAGAGAGCAGTGAGGTCTCCCTTGGGCCTCCTCCAGCTAAACACCCCCAGCTCCCTCAGCCTCTCCTCATGAGAGAGTCACTTTCTCTCCAGACCCTTCCCCAACTCTGTTGCCCTGAACTCGCTCCAGCCCTTCAATGTCTTTCCTGTAGTGATGAGCCAAGAACTGATCCCAGGATTTGAGGAGCAGCCTCACCAGTGCCAAGTACAGGGAGACAATCCCTGCCCTGCTCCTGCTGCCCACACTAGTGCTGATCCAGGCCAGGGTGCCATTGGCCTTCTGGGCACAGCTGGCTCCTGTTCAGCTGCTGTTCACCAGCACCCACAGGTCCTTTCCTGACAGGCCACTTTCCAGACACTCTTCTCCAAAACTGTAGCACTGCATGGAGCTGTGGCCAAAGTGTAGGACCCAGCACTTGGTCTAGTTGAACCTCATACTCCTGGTTATGAGGGCAAATGTGCCACTGTGTTGGGATAATAGCCAGATTTTCCACATTTCCGGTGTGCTTTATCAACTTGTGCTGTAGTAGTAGCAACCACAGGTGGCAAAGGGAAATTTAACCACATAAACAGAAAATACTTAGGACAGAGAGTGGTTCTGATTCCAGTCTAAACCCATCCATTTTAGGCAAAAGGCCCAATGTGACATATCCACGCTGAATGCGCATGTGTTTAGTGCCACCTGGGTTGTAAATGATTTTGTTTACCAGCTCTTTCAGTAGAACTAAAATGCTGTCACTGCAGTCACCTGCACAGAGCTTTGTGGTATTCAAGGGATGTAATTGATGTATCATGTTTGCAGAGAATTGTCAGCTCACAAGCAACAGAAATTAAATCCTAGGAGTAAGGAACTAGTTTGAACATACTACATAATAAAAATCTCTATTTCATACCTAACAGTGTTTTGTTCTTGCATGATGTCAAGATAAATTTGGATTTCTGTTCTGAATTTCTGTTAAATGTCCTAAGACTGGGAAACAAAGACTGTCACAGCCTGGGTTGTGATGGCAAAGAGTAGGAAGATACAGGGGTGAGCCAAACTACATTTTGTATTCATTTTGATAGCTCTGCTCATAGAAAGTCAGCACTGACGTTACTAAAACATGTGGGAATACCTGATGTGTCGTCTCAAATGAAATTCAGAGTAACTGCCTGGCTTTGGTGTTTGTAAAATACACAAGGCAGTGCCACTTTTGGATGACCCCAGAGATGTTTAGATAGATTTGTCACCACATAATTTAAAAATTATCTCTTCACCAGTTAAATAATTTCATTGAACGCTTACTTAGATGATACAATGGCTTTACTTCATTTCCTTTTTGAAAGCATTTAGGGTTAATAATATTATTCATTTTATTCCATTACTCTGGGGGCAGTTATGTCATTACTTGTGACTTGTGGTACCAGTATGACTCTTGTGTAATACCACTGAACCTAAAAACATGCTGGGAATTAATTTAGTCATTGATACAGGTATTTGTCCAATCTGTGATTTACAGCACTGATGATCATTTAGTAATCTCATAAAAATAGCCGCCCTGAGAAATACATTGATGAAGAAATGGTGTCCATGCATTTTAAATCAACAAGAGTTTAAACTGCAGGCAAGAATTAACTGTGGGGAAGAAAATAAAGCTTTGAGTAATCAGCACAACTTAACAAAGTGTATCTGCTCAGGAGAAGTTATCACTGCCAAGCCACAATTGGTCATTACGTCATGGATGACTATGACATTCATTGTGTTGCTTTCAGCACACTTCAGGCTTCTCCAGCAAGTTCTCCCTGGCCAGAAGATGATGGAGTGGTGCTTACAGCATCTGTGACCATTCCCAGTGTTCTGAGAAGCATGGTTGTAGAGTTACGACTCTCTACAGTTACACTTCCATTTATGTGCAACTGGGCTGTTCCAAAGACTGCTCCTATCCCTCTGGCACTCAGGTGTCTTGTTAATGTGAATTTATTATCCTCAAACCGAAAATATGTTCTCCTCATTGAGTAGGTAGGAAACTTGAAGCACAGAGAGACTGAGCCTTTCCAAAAGTCACTTGGAGAACAGTGTGGGTGGCAGAGCTTGAAATCCAACTCACTTCAGTTAGCCATGGGGCCACATTTCTCTTTGCCATCTACCAACCTTCAAAGGGTTGTGAACATGTACATTGCATGCTATTTTTTGTGAAAATTTTGGCATTGAGTTTACAAACTAAGCACTTGGGGGGAAGACACAGTGAAACTTCTCTCTCCACAGAGTCAGTTAGTCTCACTCTACTTCTTCCAAGAAGGTGCCAGTCAGTGCCTTGTCTGACCTGCTCTGGGATGAAATAGTGCAAGAGAAGGCAGACTGAGCTATGAATAAGAGGCTGAATGCTAGCTCAGCTGGGATTCTACTTATGCTGACCACCTTAGCAGTAAAGCTTTACTTTCATGGACAGTTTACACTTTCATGGTTCACAACTATAGCTTCAGAGACAACAGGTGAAATCCAGTCTCTCTCTAGCTGGAGCTTTTTTGAATTTTGCCAGCACTCCTGTTAGTGCAGTAGACTGGTGAATCAAATAATGGAAATCATCTGAGTTAAAGCTACGTAAGTGTGGCCACTTAAGAATCAGTTGCACAGTCACTGTGCAGATAAAGGATTAATTGTGGGCAGATGAGGAGAGCAGAAATGTGTGACCAGGGAAATGAGAGCTAGGATGGTTTCTTCCAGCCACAGAGCCAGCATGTGGCAGCTTAAAGCAATTTGTGAGAGAGTCTCATCCTCCTCTCTCTGTTTTAAGCCTTCTGGCCCTAGCTGTACACTTCCCATTGGGGTCATTCAGGTTCTTCCAGTTGCCAGGACCCTGAAAGGACAAGAGAGGGATACCAGCTGTGGCTCAAAGCCACCACTGCCTGAGGATCCTGCCTGGGTCAAGACTGAAGGCAGCATGAACCTTCCTTGACTGCACAAGGTCTTGTTTACCCCACGGCTTCTCACAGACTTGCACTTTGAGCCCTGGTAGAAGACTTTCAGGTGTGAAAAATTATATAATTTATCCCAATGGCCTTCTCTGGCAACTTCAGGTTTCTTCTCTGAAGCACACAGGTACTAGTTCTCTAAGGAAAAATGAACAGCTTCTCTTTATTGCTGAGTCAAATGATCTGGTATTCTCTGGTCTTTTTGCCAAAGGAGCAGAAACACAGTCAATGAAGTTTTCCCACATGGTTTGAAGATTGTCTGTGTAACATCAAACATTAATTAAAGATGCAAGTTAGAAAATACTTTGATGTCCTATATATAGTATTTTCTTTTTGATGTACAAAATGCCATATTATTACATGATAGGAGTTTTAAAATTATCCCTTGTTTAAAGCAGGGCAGATTGTAGGTCATTTATCTCAGTCTCTGGGTACTATTACTAAATTCAGCATCAATACTGTGCTTCCCTGTATAAGCTGATTGGCTAGTGGGACATGTTCATTAACCTAGAAATTGATTTTTCAGGAATGCCATGTTGCAATTATGCAACTCTGATGTCAGACCACAATCTGGCCACCCTTCTGTTCTCTCCTGTCTATCAGATAGGCACTTCCATTCCTATCAAATTGTTTCCAGCAAGCTGAATTCTTCAACATCAGCTAGGTGATAGAGTTCTGAAATTCCTGCTGAAAAATATCTGTCAGCTGATTGGGAAGCCTGGTGTCTTCTGGTAAGCTTTGGTATCTCACTGCTAGCATGTTAAAGAGGTAAAAATGTGTTTTACTATCTTTGGTACTAAGCTCTTTTCATTACCAATAGTCTACTCAAAATCACTTAGAGAAGCAAGGGAGTTGTCATCTGCCAGCCCTCTTCCAGCTCACCCTGCCCTGCCATCCAGCCAGGATGCATGCTAAAGGAGGAAGGAACATATTGGAGTGAGAGGGGGAGACAACAGGCAAGTGAACAAACTGTTCATTCAAGGGGCTTGTTTGGAGCATTTTTTCAAAGGTACAAATTAGAGCAGTCCAGAAGTTGTTACAATAAATCTGATGTGCTTTATGGCAGTCCACACAACCCATGGGAGAGGGTAACTCTTTTTCTCCCCTGCCTTCTCTGAGCTTATCTGCTGCACCAAGCACCACCTGTTGTACCACAGACTAATCTTCAGTGCACTGAGTCCAGCCCAACCTTGTGTTTGGCTGACCAATGAGGTTATTGAATATCACACCTACTAGTCTGTAAATACACGGTCTCTTTGACAAGCACACAGTGCCATGTCTGCCTAAGGGAACCCCTAACCTAGGCAGATGGGGTTCATCAGTGTCCTGAGCCATGGCTAGCCCAGACCTCTCAGTCCCTCCCAGATGACTGAGTGAAGTAGCTCTTGCTCATGGGAAAATACACCAAGAGGTACAAGGTACAGACTGTTCTGGGCTATTGGGAAGAAGAAACTCACTAACATCGACACCCCTCCATCTCTATAGTGTGAATGAGTGCCCTGGGACTCTGCAGAGTGAGGATGACATTAGCTGGGATGACCAAGGAGCCTTAGTTGTGCCCCATGTCCAGAGAACAGGCTGTTCACAGAAAGCTGCTGGACCATATAACCAAGAGAACTGTGCATTAAAGGAAAATATCACCAAAATCTGTTACTAAATTGGGATTGCCTTAGAGCTGAATCAGAAATTACTCAGCCATCCATGACACGTGAGGACAGTTACTTGGGACAACAGCTCAGTCAGCCATCTCTGAGCTAGGTCATCCCCTTGTACTGAGTCCCCTGACACTGAAAATAAGCACATACAGCACAGCTTACAGCAAGGACTCCTGAGTCAAGGGTCACAGAGGGGACTGACTGCTTGGTGTTTTTCCATTTCTGTGTCAGCTCTGCTCCAGAACTTTCCAGTTTTTTGTTTACTGGCTGGCACTCAGAAAAGGGTGAAAAACACATGCTGTTAATATGGTTTCATTAAAACTCTTAAAATTTTTTTGTCAAGTATGTTATTTACTTTTAGTAACCTGATATTCTATTTTATTTTATTGCATTTATTTTACTTGGTTTGAAGTAAAGACAAGCCACACGGCATTTCCGTGGTCAAATTTCCAAAATTCTTTTGCTGTCAGAGCAGTAAGTCTACATTATATCCCAGAGTGTGCTCATTTATAACCTGACAAATGTCCTGAATAAAATAAGAGGGACAAGAGGATAAAGAATTTAATTTTCCTTCCCATGAGTGAGAGTTGCCTGTAAGAAGAATGCATGATAGCTTCAAGGAATTCCTCCTCCACACCAGGAATCTAAAAGGCGAGGCGCCATTGTTACATCTGTCCATAGTGCTGAAGGGAAACACTTGCCACAACAGCAGGTATGCAATGGCAGTAACAGAAACTCATTTTACACCAGGTCACTTAGGTTAAGATCTTGGGAATGCAGAAAAGTACTAGCATGACTTGTAAGTCAGGAAATATTATTTCCATGTTAAGAGTCCAGTATTGCTCTATTTCATTCCAGACGACCAGCTGCTGATGCCTCTTGGGAGTATTATCACTGAAGAAAGGGCAGTATAGCACTAACTCTACAAGCTCATTTGATTCACTGAGGTAGCATCTTTTCAACGCAGAAAGTCCCTCCATGCACTCTTAAGGTCATAAAAATGAATGAATAACAGTTTATCTTGGAGAGCTCAAGATTCTTCTGGAAATAAAGCTAAACAAATGCCTCTCCTGGGACCTCTTGTTTGTTAATTCCACAAGTTAATGTCTCCCCTCTTTCTTCATTCTAGTGCCAATATTCCTTATCGCGCTGCCAGATGCACACAGGTAATTTCCATCACTCCTTATCACCTCCCATGGCTTCTCACACCACGCTCAAGTGCAAGGAGCCACTGTTCTGCCAGGAAAGACCGTGATTTTATTAGATTCTGCCAAGCTGTCAGGCAGTGTTTCCAAGCTCTGTGACTCTGTAATCTTTGATGTTGTGAATAATGAGACGAATTCAATCTAAAGGACCACCTGCCCCTTCACTGGGAAAAAACACATTCTGAAGTGAAATGACTTAAGCAGAACAGCTGGGGCACTGTGCAGAAGCAGACTGCTCAGATGCATGGTAAATAGAGCTGGAGGAGACCTTACAAGGTACCTCATCTTTCCTTCTGTCTTAGGACAGCATTAGCCAGATTTTCCTGGCATGTGTTTGTCAAAAGTTTTTAAAAATCTCCAATGATCGAGATGCTAGAGTATCTCAATAATCCTTTCTTGTAGTGTTCTGCCATCCTTCCCACTCAGTTTTTTTTTTCTTGATGTCTAACAGGAACTTTTATTGCTTCAGTTAATATTGCTCTGTAATGTTTTGTCCAAGATGAACATGAAGTTTCTCTTTACAGAAATTTCTATTCCTCCAACATTAATGTTTGTTCCTTTGGGGGAATAATCTCAAAGTTTCCTCAAAGCTATGTTTTTGAGACTATTGATTATCCAGATCCCTGTCTTGTCCTCTCTTCCACTGGCAGGCCCTTGAAATGTGGTGTTCAGAATTGGACATAACTTTCACTAAGGTCTGGAGTGTTGACTGAAGTGGGTAGTGTAACTCTCACATCTTATGCTTCCACTGTATATATACCTTCTTCACGTGTATAAGACAATGTCATTGTTGAAAGAGGTTAATTTATATAAAAGATTACAATTTCTATACCCTTTTTAGACAAAAATGCCATATAACTGTTTATTCCCCAACCTGAATTTATGTGGCTGAATTGCATCTATTCTCTGCATAGCTCCTGGCACCTCTTTCTCCTGACATTCATTCTACTTTTTCAGAACCTTCCTCCAATTCAAAAATTGTTGTAATTTATAACCCAGGCGTCCAACACCCTTGGAGCCCTTCCCAGCCTTGTGTAATCTCAAACCATCCACTCTTCAGCCATCACTTGTTAGTCACGGAAACAGCAGGCAGGGCAAGGCTCAGAAGAAATGTGGGTGTAGCACACGCAGCGTATCTGTCCCTTCTGACCTCAACCTTTGCCAACCACCCTCATTTTCCTAATCTATTCTGATCCTGTTCCAGGATTGTTTCGCGGCTGCCTCTAGAACACATCCCCCTCGCTTGCTACGGCAGTGAAAAAGTCGCAGCACAGAGGGACGCAGGTGGGCATGGCCTGTGTAGAGGTGTTAACAGGTGAGCGCAGGAAGAGAGGAGTGGGGCTGTCTGATCGGGAGGCGCTGCCAGAGCACATCCACATCCCCAGGGCGGAGCAGTGGCCCCGCCGCCGGCGGGCTGGCTGCGGACCCGGGCGCTCGCCTGGAGCAGACCGGGGCCGGGCGGCCGCTCCCGGGCGCTCAGCCGGGGGCTCCTCTTGTGATGCCCGACACCCAACTCCCTGCTCGCCCCCCGAGACGGCCCCCGACCCCGGCCGGAGCCGCGCCCGGCAGTACCGGTAGTAGCGATCATCCTTGTAGGGCGTGAGGTCCTCCTGGATCTCCCGGTACGTCTCCCGCACCCGCCGGCAGAAGCGCTTGACCTCGCCGCACAGCGGGCTCCCGAAGGCGGCGAAATCCGCCTCCATGCCGCCCAGGCCGCCGGCTCAGGCCCCGCGCTCCGCCATGGAGCCCCGCCGGAGCCCGCCCGGCGCTGCGCGGCCGCGGGGCGGGGGCGGTGCAGGAGCCGCAGCGGCGGCGGATGCGGGGGGGAGCGGATGCAGGAGCGGGGGATGCAGGGAAGGGGGATGAAAGGGCCGAGTGCAGGGGATGCAGGGGCGGGAGATGCAGGGACGAAGGATGTAGGAGTGAGGGATGCAGTAGCAGGGGATGCAGGGGCGGAGGATGCAGGGCGGGCCCTCCGCGCACCGCTCCCGTTCTCGGGGGTGGCGGGAGCCGCTTCAGCACCACGGAGAGGGGCGGCCGGTGCCGGGAAGTAAGCAACGAGCTCGCATTACCTTCGCAAAAATCATCTCTTCTTCCTTTTTTTTTTTTTTTTTTTTTTTTTCCTTAATAAAACTGTTTTGTTCTCAAAAGCATACCAGCTCTGTGTAAAATAAATTCCCTGATGTTACTGGGTTTTTTTTTCCCCAACGCAGCAGGTATGTAAAAGAAACCTATGCTAAATCCACTTTTCATGGTCATGACGCTGTAAATGGTCCAAAACTAAGAATGATGCTGTTTACGTTGTCTAAAGCTAGAAACTCTGAACTGAACTCTAGTCAGTTTACAGAACACCATGTTAGCTTCATTCACATTAAACTTTCCTTCATAAAAAAATTCACATTTAAACTAATTTATTCAATTGATACCTTCAATCGACACTGCCACTAACTAATGGCAGTGATGATATCCCTATTAAAAGCAAAAATCCCGTTACTCTTGATATGCAATCATCGTGTCTAGCAGGTATAAGTATAGAAGTCTTCTGTACTGCTCCTCTCATGTAAATATCTTCCCTGTTGACGTTCAGGAAGCTGGGCTGGGTTATTTCGCACCCTTGCCCTTAGTCTGTATTTTATCAGATACTAAGAGTGGAACATGCATTTTTACTTAAATTGATCTCTCACAAATGTGTGCTGGCAAGAGGGCACTCCTGGTGGTGCAGTGGGAGAGGGACAGACAATTCGTCTTCCCCAGCAGGTGGGGGAGAAAGGAGAGGAAGGTTCATCTCTGATTGAGAATTTCTAGTTCTACCTATGAATATTTCTAAGCTTAAGAAGACATAACAGCAGGATAAAAGCCACGTGCATATTTAAGCCAGAGACAAAGGGGTTTTTTGTTGGCTTGCTGGTTGGTTTGTTCATTTTTTGAGGACCCAGAGCAGCACCATTCCAGAGACACAATGTTCTTTGTTGTGCTGAACATTTTCCAGGCTGGCTTCCAATGGTGTTTGTCTCCTTACACTTCAAACACCACGGGAGGGTTCCACACCTTCTATGGAAGGCTCTCAGGTTACTCACAGAGAAGGTGTTAGCATTGACCACATATTAACCCACCAAATTCTGCTACCAAAAAACGCAGACTGTTTCAACCAACAAATAGCAGATATTACAGGATTAAAATTAGGCTTGTGAATAGCAAAGCTTGTGGGAAGACACAAGCAACTGTATATTCCCATTGTGGTCCACATTTAACACTCAAAAGACTCTAAGGAGGTCAAAAACGCATTCAAATCCAAAACACTTCAATAATTGGAAAAACAAGCAGTAGTCTGGTAGGTCTAGGTATTCCTAGGTAACATTTTTAAGGTTAAAAAAAATAAAATTAGCTTGCATCCAAACCTTCACATCAAAGAAATTTCAGGTTTCCTTATTTTAGTAAATGAGAAAAGCATTAAAACATATGTTTAATATTGAACAGATACTTCTATTAAAACTTGCAATCTCTTTTCTTTAGTGAAGATCTAATACCTGATGAATAGAACATTTCAGCTTGCTTCTCACTTACCCAGCCCTGCGCACCTAACACATCATGCTTCTCCCCTTATTGGGTGTCCGTATTTCCTGTCCAGTGCAGTCACAGCACAGACTGGGCTGGAACAGAAACATGTTTGATTCTGCAGGAAGCACAACTCAAGTAAAAGCAAAGGGAGGCCAAGGTTTCATAGACAGCTTTGCAAATAAGGTGCAAGAGTAACCAGCAGATAATGTACACTGGAGCATTACTTACCCTGCTCATTTCAGGGTACCCCAGCTCATCTATCCAAGCACAGCACCTTCTGTGTCAGCCTGGTTTGCCTGATTTTCACAGCACATGATAAAAGAGAGGTAGCATCAAACCACATCTAAGAACAAACCAATCTAAAGTACTACTGAGAGTCTAACAAATCTCAGTTAGAATTTAAGCATCTGGAACTAGATTGATCCCCTGAGTGCTTCTGGACTTCATGACAGAGAGAAAAACCTCAGGAGTCTAAGACTAAGATGTGATCAAGCTCAACATCTGCACTGCATTGTATCACATAACCTGAAAGAGTTTATTTTTGAGGTTGGAGCTTATCAGAAGTCCCCCTTCTCATTTTTCTTCCTGGTTCTCCCCCCGTGTATAGTGAGCCTTTTGTAGCATCAGCCACATGGATTATATTTTGGTAGGGGTTAAATACAAAGCTTAGCAATCCGTGTAAAAGCACCAGGGTCATTACTCTGGACTCTTTCAGAAGCAATAGCAGCTGGTGCTGAGAAGTTAAGTGAATACCCCTCAAACAAACAGAAGCCCACCTGCTTAACAAACACATTCTCCCTCAAAACTGTTTTGAGACAGAGAAAGGCAGCAGTGGCAGCTGCTGGCTGAAAGGAGCAACTGCTTTTTCCTTCCAAGTGGAATTACGGGTGGGTACATCAGATGACACAGAAACAAGCACGTCTGCACTGACTGCCAAGATAAGAGAACCTGTGCTGCTATTACACAGCTTCATTTATGCCCCCGAGACTCACCACATACGGGAGTTGTCATTGAGTATCCCCAAACTGCAGAGTAGAAACCATGCTGAACCCCACAGAAACCTTGTGAGTTTGGTCCACCTGCCCTGTTATTTACTGCTGCCTTAACTCTGGAAGAGAATCCCTTGCCTTGCCCCAGGCCTTCTCCTGACAGAAAGCTGCTTTGTCACAGCTAAGCAGCGAAGTGACAATGATGTGACTCAACTGTTGTCATGCAGCCCTTGCTGTGCACGTAGAGGATTGCAGCAGCGTGCTGGGGACAGAAAGGTGATGTTGCTCGGCAGGAGGGCTGCGTTCACTGTGATGCAAAGCTTCTCATTTATTTGAAGAGGTGCCACAGAAACACAGCTGGGACAGCCCGTGACAGATCACCCATAACAAATCATCTCTGAGCTGACAGCGGCTTTGGAGCCACAGCTGCTCTTGTCATCGATGGGAGGAATAAAACTCTACACAGTTGGCTGCAGCTGGCAGTCCTGACCCTCACAGCAGCAGCAAGAAAGACTCATTGCTCTCTCCCTGTATCTTTGGAGATGAATCTTCTCTGCATCCATCCTGCTTTGAAGAGATGTGAGGACAAGAAAATCAAATAAGATTTTAAATTTGTTTTGATCAAAATTGAAGAAGAATCTCTTGTGAGACATTACTTGTGATTTCAAGGAAGACAAAGGGGAATGCTGATCACACCTGTTCATGCCCTATGTCTCTCTTAGTATGGCTGGGCTGCTTTTCTCTCAACTGTCATGTTGAGAGCAATGGGAAGATTGAAATGGGAGCATAACTAGATTGCCTGTCCTAGATATAAATTAACATTTTATATTGTGTTTCACTGTGATTATTTGCTTTCAAATGTCAACTACACTTGGAATAATAATTACCAGTGGCATTTATTAACTTAACTATCCCACTGGTATTAAAAGGAATATTTCTAAGGGAAATAAAAACTCAACAACTTGTGATATCTAGATAATAACGAGTGAAGACTTTAGATCAACTGCATATTTTTAACTGCAGCTACTTGTATTTTAGTTACCTTGGTCCATTAAATAGGTCTCCATGTTTACTTTTCAGTTCTCACACAGCATATTGCTGCAGGCGTATTTCAGAGAAAATTTTAAACACAATGTTCAAACTACTTAGATGTATTTTTCTAAAAAGTTTCATAATGTTTTGAGAAAATACATGTAATGACATATCCTGCAGTTTTACTGTGCCTATTTTAGGCAGAACACCTTTGTTTTGATTTTGAGATGTCTGTTGCTCTTCCTTTGAAATTATGTCTCTTGTGAGATACAGTCTTATCTCTCAAGAATCATTAGGATTGACTAATAATCATGCAAATTTTATACTCTCAGACTAAAAATGGTGGAGGGTTGACCCTGGATGAGCAGTAAAACTCCCACCGAATTGCTTGCTCACTCCTACTCTCTTCCCTGGAACCAGCTGGATAGGGGAGAAAGTAAAAAGGCCCAGAGTACACAAGCTCATGAGTAGAGATAAAGACAGGGAGAATCAATTCCCAATTACTGGAAATCGAATCTAGTTGGGAGGAAACTAGACTTTACTCAGGAAAATTAACTTAATTTATTGTCAATTGGGATAAACGTTTGGGCACTGATTTGGATAACAACAAACAACAGAATTTTGGGGAAGGGGAGGGTCCTGCCCCACAGTGGAGCACCTCCTCCTCCTCTAACCTTTGTGTTCCTCTGCTGCTTCTCACTCTTTTTGTCCCTGCCTCTTGCCTGTGCCCTATTTTAAATATATTTCCACAGAGGTGCCACCAGCTGTGCCCGTGCTGTGCTCAGCTGTGTCCTGTGCTGGGTCCAATTTGAAGCTGTCTGAATCCTGCAGGCAGTGCTGGCCCCTTCCCACAGAACCCAGCCCTGCAGCTCTCCCTGCCAACACCTGGCTACCTGCTCCACATACAGTAGGTCATTATTCAGATAGGAGGCTACATGATTCTTTTCCATTGTTTATTGTTCTTCCGTTTCTGAACTGTTGTCTGTACGTCTCAAGGGAAGCAATTAAAAAATGGAAATAGCAAAAAGTGACAGATATTTTGGAAAAGTTCTCTCCTTTTAGGAGCTGATTATTGTCTGCATAGGCAGTCACACACTAATGAATGGTGAGACCCTCTAGGTACTGCTAGATCTAACTAGAAACATGCGGCATCACCAGGGGAGGGCCCCATTCTGTGCTACAAGGATGAATACCCAGGTATAAATAGCATTTTTTTTAATAAGGTAATAGAAAAACTTGTAAAATACAGGGTTTTTAGCATGTGTTTGCAGCCCAGTGAAATTAATTAGCTTTTTCTTGGTTGGTGCAAACCAACAAATGGGTCTCCTATTCAGGCATTTAAGACTACAGCAAATTTGCAGGACTTGGACATATTTCTAAGGCCCCAGGCCTGGGAACATGTGTGGCTAAATCACAAGACCACAAGAGACGGGGACCCCTCATCCTCAGGCCCTCACTTCTCCCCTTGTAGGAAAGAGAGAAAACCGGGCATGCAGACAGGGAAAGAGCAGGAATGTCCATCTTCTTGGCTGATGGCAGAACCAAGACCTTGCCTATTCCTCTGGAGACAATCTGCCTTTGGTCACTGCATGTTTCACACATTTACCTCTGTATCTATCCAAATTCATCAATCAGAAGCAGCCTTGTTTGGAACACTTCAAAGAATGGAGAATCCACAACTTCTTTGAGCTTGTTCCAATGTTAATTTTCATCATTATGTGTGTCTTGCTTCCTTTTGTACTTGGCTCCAGCCCCCAGATATTACTGCTTGTTGTGCCTTTTCCTGCTAAATTAAAATGCCTTTTGATACCAGTATTTTAATTCAGTTAAGATAGTGAGAATTAAGAATTTCAGAGAATTTGCTTCTCTGAAATAAGCTAAGCAGACAAACCTCTTTCTGCAAGGCATTTTCTTCAGTTCTTGAACTTCATTTTCAACACTCTCCCTTCTTGCAAGACAGCTTAGAAGCCTGGCCAACAGTAGCAGTCCCAGTATTTTATCAGGTGAAGTTGATTCCCTCCTCCCACTGCCCTACTTACCAATCTGAGGATTGTACTAGCACTTTTTGCAGGAAGATCTCATGACTGCTAACATCCCCTACTGACATGCCTGCTTTAACCTTTGCCTCTGTAGCTCTTAGAGCTAAATTACTGATTTTGAAGATATGGCCATATTCCTTGCTCCTAAATGCCTAGCTTTGCATTTGCCTGCATTAAAAATGCATTTTGTCAGCAATATTTCACTGCCTTGTCTTTAGTGCTATTTGCCTTTCTGGCAGTTTTATGCCAGGTACAGATTTGATCAAGCACAGTGCTGTATCTGCTTTTGAGCCCTCTTTGCTGTCAGATCTAGTACTTGTCTCTACAAAATCCCACCAGAAGCACTCCACTCAGCAAGGATTCCACATCACAGGCTACTTTGTAAGATCTCTAGTTTCATTCACAATCCATTTAAAGCCCACCTCATTCCCACAAGCTATTGCCAATTTCTTTATTGAAACCTCAGGCACTACTTTATCAATTTTATCAAATGAAATTTTATCTACAAATTGAGGTAATAACCTCAAGTAATAGTGTCAAAGGACACAGGGATAAGAACTCTTTTTTTTTCCCTCCAGAATAACATATCACTTTAAACTACTTTCTCACAGTTTACATCCTTAAGTTCCAGTTTTCAACTGACTCCAGTACAATACTTTTTATTATTTTGCCTGCATGGCTGGTCTACTTCCTGCTGCCTATTTTCTTTTTCAAAATATTGTTAGCTAAGCATTTTGTCAGGCTCCTAGAATACATTAGACTGTATAAAAAAGGTTAAAACTGCCCACCATTTGGCTGGAATTCCCTTCAGCCTGCACTCTGCCACTCTTGATGACTAATTAGTCCAGTCTCAACACTTCAAAAGAGACTGAAACAGGATGAACTGACCCAGATCAGTTCTGGTTACTACTGCAAATCATTAACTATACTGAGGAATGAGTTTTGTAGAAGACTTAATTTTGTGCTTGATTTACCCATGTATTTGAGCATAAGAGGAAGGAAGGTGTTAACTGTGCTCAAGTCTAGCAATATGTTCTCCCACAGTAAGTAGTATGTGATACCATCTTGCACTGCTCAGGGTGACAAAGTAGAGCTGGTAGACTCCCACATTTTTTCTCAAAGTTAGCTCATGTACTTTGTACCTCATGTACTTTGGAGAGAGATGATTTTCTTTATAGCTAAAACTGCAGAACTGGCTCCAGAACTTTGAGTGTCTTGATACACCGCTTAATGCCTCTGTACTTTTATGTACAGAACTTTGTGAGAAAGTAATTTCTTTAGAAGTATTTAATTAGGGAGCTGTACAGTGTGTTTCAAGCTGTAGTAGGATTCCATCCAGTTACTGCTGTCCACAAGAGAGAGCTGAGGAGTATTAAAATTACAGTTCTTTGAATCCCAGTTTATACCAAATCCATGTCCTGGGTAGTCCTCGTTGCACCTGTACCATGAGCAATCCAGCACAACAGTTTGCTTTCTCACATCTCAGCATTGCTCTCAAGACTCAAAATTCTTTGATGATCCAAGCTGTCTCTTCTGGCTGCCTGTGGGTGTACTGTTTGGTCCCTCAGGGAATTACAATGAGTATTCCTCCCACTAGTTTGCTAATACCCAAACTGCTGCTTTACAGTCCCATGTGACTTCTGTTGCAGCAAGGATCTGTGTCACTTTATTTTGCGACATAAGACTGCTGCAGTCTGCAGTTCTCTGATTTCTGCCTTTCCAAAGGTCATGTTCAGTCTCTACTGCTGCAGTCTGTATCTTTGTTCATCACCTGCTCCACAGGAAAGTTCCCCTCTCAGTGAATTTGTGCAGGCCCAATGAATTAGGGGGAACTGTCCTGCCTTCCTATTCCTACCACAGGTGCACCTCAGGAACTGCTGTTTGCATTGTGGATGTTTTCTCCTCATTCTTGTGGTGTCATTAAAAGCCCCTGCCCACCCTTGCCACCCCCTCTACCCTTACCATCACCAATAGATCAAATTCCTTTGAGGTTCTTTGGTATGCTCTGTGTAACACAGCTGGAAAGCCAGTGTTGTGTTGAAGTTGGTTTTATTTTGATTTTTTTTTCTTTTTTAATTGGCTCAATGAATACATCCAGGGAAATAAAGAACAAGGCAATGAAAGGGAAGCTATTAGAATGAGACACTGTGGAGCTGAAAAGCTGGCTTATTCAATCACTCTGAGTCAAGCAGAGATAACTGTAGTTATAGGGCTTCTCTGTGTCACTGCATTAGAAAAGTCATTGCAAGGAAGCACCTGGGGGGGAATATCCAGCTAACCTGGTGAGCTTGCTGCATGTAAAGCTCCTGGGAGTAGCACTCAGCTCATACAGTCAATGAAACAAGGTCAGAAAATTCAGCTTCATTTGAAGAAGTTAACTTTAATAATGCTTTTGAAGACATCTGTGTTGCTGGATTTTTTTTCAGATCCTACAGCCTTTGGTAGCTTCAAAGTAACAATTAAGCTTTTAAAAATGGTGCCCTGTCTGTTGGCAACATATTTTTTGCACTGTAACATTTAAGCTTCACAAATTTATCAGGAAAAAATTGATAATTTATATAATAAGAATTGTATACATTTGCTGTTTTAAAAGCATCCTAAGCAGACAACAGTATTTTACCTTAACATGTTTATAAACTATAAAACACTTGTAAGATTCTATTTCAAACAAAATAATTCACCTGTATTGTTTACAAATCTCAATGAAATGATGTTATTTAATGTTTATTTTTATGTTCTGTTAGGCAAAGAGTTGCAGCTCACACCTGCAGAGGGCTGCAGTTTATAAGTCTTTGTTCAAGCAGCAGCATTACCGATTTTGACATGTTTGACATTTTTACAATAAGCACAGACTACACACCTGACAGTAACTGTGACGGGCAGCTGTGGTGGGAGGATCCAAACGTCCACTCCCCGTCCACATTCCTCTGGGTGCCAGTTGCTTGGTCACACTTTACAGGACTGAGCAAGAGGATTGCACTGCGGGAACTGCTTCCACATTCCAGTGTAACTGTACACAGCACATGCCCACAGACAGCCAGGGCCTACTTCACCCCTTCTGGAAGAAAGGCTAGTACAGAAAACCAAGTGACACCAAATATTGCCCACCATAGGATTTCACCTCACATAGGTTTCAAAGACATCTGATGAACTCTCCAGTTCTTGGTACTTACTACCTACACCTGCATGAGTTTTCTGCCTCACAACTTTTCCTCACTCCCAGCAACGTTAACATTCCAAACAAGACACATAAGCTTGTTTCAGATCCACAAACATCAGCCTCAGGGGAGCATTTGACTTCAGATGCCTGTGAATCTTGTCCAGGCTTGTGTTTCAATCACCAGGTGTTCCAGCTAAGATATAAAATTGCTGCATCCCAGGCTAAGTTCAAGCACCAATATGTCTTCAGTGGTAATTGTGGCTGTTTTGCCACAAATTTGATGTGGACTGGGCTGCTGATATGATTAAAAACCTTTTTCCATTGCTATACAGTTCTGTTCTTGAAATGAACACATGCTTTGCACTCTCTGTTGCATCAATCTCAACCTTTCTCTTCTGCCTTCTTTTGGAAATATCAAACATTCCATGCATTTTGCTGCTTCATTTGGTTAGTGCTAATGGCCTGATGACACTTAACTATCACTTCATTCTTTGAATTAAATTAATTCTGTAGTTACAGAGATGATGATATCATCAGGAATCACACTTGTAACAATCCAATGTTGCTAGTGCCTAGGGAATACAATCAATTTCTCTGTGTTTTACAACAACTTGTATTTTTCCTAGGAAACTCCTCCAGCGTCCTTTCCCAAGTACTTTCCAACTCCATTCTTTCTGTTGGTCCTTGAAAACATCTTCTTTTTCTGCTTGGATGTCTAGCTATGATGTTTCTATGCAGCTGAATCATGTTTACAACAACTCCTCCCGGTATCATTACATTCTTCTTCCCTAATTTAACGATTTTAATATTTTATCAACAACATCAGAGAGGAAATTGGCTGAGCAGTAAATAGATTAACAGCATCTGCCTCATTCACACCACTGTGCCCTCAAACTTTTCTAGCAAAGTTCTAACACCCACCTGATATTCTGAAGTCGTATTTACTAACTCTTTATGAGTTATCTTAATCAGTTAAATCATCTCTGTCGGTTGCATTGTATGATTACTAACTCGTTCATACAATTATTGCCTAACTTAAAAATCTTGAGAGCAAATTTCTCTGTACATCTTGCACTTTGAATTTCTTCGACTGATTACTTCTCAGTTGCATGCCACACGAAGATTTTTCCAAAAGAATGTAGAGATCCAATTAGTCATTCAAAGACTGATGACTTGACATCATCAGTTGTCAAAATAATTTTAATCATCTGTTCTTTTGATGAAATTGTTTTCAACTTTTTGTCTTGCACTCAGGAATCCACACATAGTAGATTAATGTAACAGCTTTTTGGCACATTGTAGATATTGATTTATCTTCATGAATTCAGCTTTAATCTTTCAGACCTATCCAGACGCACATCTAGGATCTTTTTGTCATCAGCTTGCTTACAACTGTAGAGATGCCAGCAATCTTTCTATGAGGTTGTTAATTTTTATTATCTTTGAATAAAGATATTTTCTTATGGGATGGGAATGGCTCTTAATATGCAACATTTTCTTTTCCAGAATATTTAGATGTGAGGCCATCATTCTTACCATCTACCACTGTATTTTGATGTGAAAAATGATATATAAAAATGTATTTTGATGTGAAAAATGTGAAAAATGTGAAAAGATTCACATTTAATATTCACATAGAAAAAATTTTCACAAACAAAAGCTTTGATGGCCACTACCTTTCTAGTGATGATGTCACGGATGACCATCACTGTGGATTTTGCATTGATATACCTGAATACAAGTGAGTTATGCTCATGCCTCCACTCAGGAGGTTTTTTTGTCCTTATTTGACATTCTGCTTCATATGGCACTGGTCCCTCATCCCACGATGTCTTTCCTGACTTCCCAGAAACCTCTCCTTTCTCAGATTTACCACCTTGCTCTTTGGAGATCTTTGTCATGCACAATCTGCAGTGCTTCTGATGATAGTGTCTCAGTCTGTGCTATTTTACTCTTGAGTTTTCCATAATCTCCAGAAGCGGAATCTAATTGTGGATTCTGGCAGTTCTCCAGATGATGCTCTCTCAGTTTATGGCCTGAGGGGACACTATCAGCATCAGGAACTTCTGACGTTTGTAGCAGAGCTTCCAGTGTGAATTATATATATGTGGGGTTAGAAAGATGTCTTCTCTCTTTTCACACTTGTGTTCTTTTGACACAAATCTACTAAAACCTGTGTATTGTTTAAACCTCAGAAAAATTACGAGTATCATATAAATAGCAATACTAGCAGTGGGTTTATGAACAAAACTGGAATCTTGGCTTTAGAGACCCTCTAAGCCATACAAATAAAACCTGTAAAAATGATGCAACAAGCTTGAAGTTTATTTACAAACTACAATGACAACGTGTGTTTGCCACCTCAGATGACACTAGCTGCGATGTCAGCTCAAGGACAAAAATCCTAAGGAATGTTCATGGATCTGATGAAAAGAAGGACGTTTCATCAGATTATTAGAAAAATCATAAAAATTAATTAGAAAAATTGTAAGTGGGACAGAGAAGTCACTTAAAAGTCAAATCACTGTTACATGACTTCTGCAGATGAGGCTGTGCATTTGGCTGCCTCTCCATGAGGCAATTAGAAAATCCCATGATGTTTAAATCTTTAGCATCTTCTTTTGGCTATAACTGCCTTATACAGACTTTTCTCTAAAATAAACCTTCTTTCAGATTACCAAAAAAAAAAAAAAAAGTTAAAAATAGCTAAATGGCTTTGAAAGAAAAAGGAAGAAATTAATCTCACAAACACTGTGCAACAATGGGAACAACTAAGCTCATGTTTTAAGAGAGGACTATAGCCACAGAGAGCAATGAGAAAGGAAAATGAAGAAATATTACTTCCTGGAGTTCAAATCTAAATTTCCTCCTTATCCATGGGGAAGTTGTAAATGGCAGAAAAGTGGACCAGCTGGAAAGGAGAGAAGTATCAGGAGATGCAACAAAGCAAAACATTCCCTCAGATGAATAGATTTCCCTTTGATCTAATAAAGGTTTGAAATTTGTCAGTTTTAAACAGAACAGAAAATGAGGATATGCAATACACATCTATAATGGATAGGAGCAAGATGAAAGGTCTGAGATGAATTGTGATTGGTATGAAGTGCTCCAGGTTGTTTTGTTGGGGTTTTTTTCTTATCTTGTACAGGTCTCTCACAACTAGGTACTTACTTAGCTTCCTATCCCATTAAAATTGCATAATGAAAGCTGGGCTACTTGTGAAAAAATTAGCAGTAAGTAAAGATTGCTATTTTATTATTGATAGTTATTTTGGTAGGAATGCCAACATGAAATGGAATATGCCATTGCTGAGAGAACTTCAACAGCAATAGCCTGTCTTGGTGAAAAAGTTAATGATCTAGCCAGTAGTTATTAAATCATATATTTGAACTTAATTATATGTATACTTGCTGTACTACCAGCTTGTCTTTTAAAAGCTTTTTTTCCTTCATGCCTGCACATCCTGACCTCTACAACAGGCAGCAGTAGGCATAAATCATCCTTGTATTCACTCAAAACATAAAAACAAGATTGTACTATTATCAACACCAATCATATATAAATAAGTAAATGCTATTAGTCCCTCTACAATAAAGGCAATAAAACAATCACAGGAATCTTCCTAGGGTATTTTCCTAAAGGTCTACATTTTTATTTGTTTGCTGCAGCCCGTTACTGATAAATTTTGCATTGCATCACCTGCTATTTCCACACAGGCATGTTTCAGTAGCTATCTCCCCACAACAAACCACCTCCCAGATCTGTTTGCTTCCTTTCATGCTTCCTCTCTCTCCAGAGCCAGTTACAGCTCCAGTGTTCTTTTATTTACATTTCTGTTCCAACATGTGGAGAAGGTGATGCAACAAGCTTGACGTTTATTTACAAACTGCAAGTGACAACACGTGTTTATATAGCTGGTTGCACCCCGCAGAAAGGGGCATTCCAAACCCCACCTTCTGGAACAACAAACCAAACTGCACTTGCTCAGTTCCCTTGAGCAAAGCAGATACAGATTGTTACCATGACTGAATCAATTAATCAGTGCTGTAGCTGCCAGAACATCCCCAAATTCACACACACACACACAAAAAAGGGCCAGGAAGCAGAAGACGATTGTATTTTAAGTCAATATCCTTCACAAAGAAGGAAAACCCTGAAAACTTCTGGAACCTTGAACTAAAAGGAAACTGTGATAATCAGCTCAGCTCACCTGGCCAGATATTAATTCGGGTAAACACTGACACTATAGCCAAAGCAAAAAAGCAAGAGGCCAAAGCAGAGTGCCATGATGAGAAGCTATATTGCTGTTCCATTTCTCTGTCTCCAAACTGAATAACTAATTTTATAATTTCTGCATTTTAGTAGAAGTTCAGTTTGATCTGAAAACTCATCAGATAACCCTGGTAAATCCCTTAGCTGAGCTAAGGGAAATTTAATGAACACTGGCAGAGCCCCAGCAATCCTTCCCTGAGCTAGAAGAGGACTTTTCACAGCTGCAGTGCAAAGCATTTGGGCACAAGGTTGGGAGTCTTCCATTTCTGCTCTTCCCAGAGCCTGACACTCCAGGTTTAGGCCTGGTTTAGAAAGGCTAATGTACAGTGACAATCGTTCACAGTGAAATTCCAGTAAAGCCCAGCATTTTGTCTCCTGCAATTGCCATTTGCAGATTCCTTAGGAAGAATGACAGCAGAGAAAATTCACATGGTATTTCTCCTAATACTCTCCCAGCATCTAACTATTTTTAGCTCAGGGAACTTTCAACTCCTGTGCTAATTTGCTTTGTGTCCCAGTGGATCTCTCATTCATATACTTTCCCAGTCTTTGAATCCTTGTGAACTCCTTGTATCACAGCATCCTTTGGCAAAGTAGTTTTGGCTAGTCACCTCCTTGAAAAACCTCCTCCTTTAGTTTGATTTTCTGCCCCTCTAGTATTTCCCTTGATTTTCATTTTATAGTTCCTAGCTTTCCTGCAGGAAGAGACAACAGGTAATTCCTATCCACCTTTCAACACTACTCCTGTTCTGGTGGATCTCTAGCAATTCCTTTAAGCTGTTTCTTTTCCAGGGTGAAGGGTTCTAGACTTCACACTAATTCCCCATTTAGACGTTGATTTGTGCCTTTTGCTGCACCTCTATGAATCTTCTCTAGATCTCTCCCTTTTCTGTGACAAGGGGACCAGCACTGCACAGTATGTAAAGTGCAGTGAACTGCAATTTTATACAGTGATCCTATATATTTTGCTTTGTTGTCAGCTCTTTTCCCAATCATTACTAATATTTTATTTTCCTTTTTTGACTGCTGCTGATCACCAAGCTGATGTTTTCAGAGCACTAACGGTCCTTCTGTCCAAAGGTCTCCCCTGAGTAGTAGAGATCACTGCAGAGATCACTAGTGCAAATGTGAAGTTAGGACTAGGTTTTCCCCCCATGGATTTACAGTTACCTACGCTGTGTTTCACAAAGACTTTCTGAGATTCTTGACAAGTGGCCATTGCCTCTACTATTTTTAATAATTCATATCATCAATAAACTTTGTAGACTTTTATAGGCCACCCATGAATATGGTGAAGAGGTGAGGATCCAGCACAGACCCCTGCAAAACTCCAACAGTAAACTGGGTACATTATAAGGATCCATTCCATGCCAGGATTTGCTCATTTGTGCCATAGCTGGGCTGTTTATGGGGCAAGGTAAGCTACTTTATCACCTTCTTTTTTTTTGTTTTCTTTGTTCCCAAAATGCGATTTTTTTTTTTTTTTTTTTTTTTTTCATAAAAAGAAACCAGAGGAATAAACACTGGCCATCATAGCTTCCGTTCTTAAAGATGACAGGACAGAGGAAATCCATTGTGGTGACGTTAAGTTTTTCAGTTTATCAATGACAAAATGAGAAGTACCACAAACCCTAAAAGTAATTTCCTTAAAATGGAAAGCAAGCAGGGTAGAACTATCATAAGAACCAGCTGATATCCAGGCAGATAGGAACATTACCACCACAAAATCTTTGCCATTCATCCTCTCACATGAATGAGACAAGGTATGATGGGGCTGGTACATGTGCCACATTCAGTGGAACTCCTGGGTAAGAGAAAGCGTAGTGGCATTTGGCTGGTTATTATTCAGGTTGTTCCTGAACAGCAGAGATTTATCACCTGCTTTAAAAGTATTTAAGGTGCTTAACAAGATGCAGAATGCAACAGAAACGAATCAGCAACTTTCTAGTCTGCAAAATTTTATTAAGCAACAGCTGGACAACTCTTACAACTCCAAATCATCAAGGAAAAATAGGGCAATCAATCCATCTCTCAATCATATAGACAGTAAAGAATCTGGACAAACCACACTTTTATAGGGAAACCAACAATACTTTCTAGGCACCTCCTGCAAAATCTATTACATAAGATACATAAAAGGAGAGGCAGATCAGGGTAGTTTTTAAGTACAATGGAGACCAAGTATATCACAGTATATTCAGAAGAAAAAAAGGGATATTATAAAAAAAAATTAAAAATTGTCTGGATAGGTAAAGTCCACAAATGGTGTATCAGATTTTCAAAAGCCTTAAGAAAAACATGCTGGGCTTGCTCACTTAAGAATGCATGCGCCTGCATGACTCTATGCTCATTAAATTTAAAAGAAAAATTTAAAAAAACCCAAACCAAACCAGATTAAACAAAAAACAAAACAAAACAAAAATCCCAAATCACTTTCAAAGTTATAGTACCAAAATAATGCATTTATAAACAAATGCAACTCTCCTTCTTTTCCAAGAAACACTACAGTGCCTTTTCAATCGAATGCATCCCCATGCTATTCCACAACACCATATATTTTATCTACAATAAACAATAAGATCCTGAACAGACATACCCTTCCCCAAACACACAACACACAAACAGAAAAAGAAGCAGTGAATGCTGAAATAGTGAAACGGAAGTGAAAAGCAACCAAAGGTAAAACAAGGATCAAGCAAACTAAAGAAACAGAGGGAAATTTAGAAAACTTCTGAACAAATAGCTTCAAACAACATAGGTAAGAATTACTGGCCAAGCAGTATTCCTATGAAATACTTGAAACTCAGGTGTCTACACGCTGTTCCAAAATGTTTCTCTTTTATTATTACTTCATTCTTTATCTGTACCTTAAGCCATCTACTTGGCCAGTCAGATAAAATTCCAAAAATAGACTACCTTTGTCAGGATTTAGAATTACTTAATCAGTCCATATTTTAAAATTGTAAACCAGAGGATTAAGAACAGAGTGGCAGGCTTTGACTTCACACCATCTAATTTTTTCATTGAACACTCTGGATAGGTAAGTAGTTGGTGTTCTCATTTATTTAATTTTGTCTCACAAAATCATGTTTTCTTGATCCTGCAGTCAGCTCTACATCAGCAAACCAGTGCAATTGCATAGTGCTCCCAAACAATCAATTTGCCTTGAAACACAAATTTCTCGTTACCAATTAATTTGCAAAATCAAAAGTTAAAGGATGAAGCTTTCAGTTTTCTGAGCAAGAATTGTTTCACTCAATCTTATTTCATTCTTTTGTTTCGTTAATTGGTTTTGCCTTAAAAATTTTCTAGATGCAGCAACAATCAAACCGCCCAAAGAAACTCCTGATACATCTTCAGTGATATCAGGCAACAGGGAAAGCAGTCTTTTCATCTTAAAATGTCTCCGTGGGACTTTTTAAGAAGAAAATTAAATAAATACAAAGACAAAATAATTCACATAGACCGTTGTTCACAAGTAGTAATTAATTTTATTCCTTTGACAGTGGTGCATGTAAATTCCAGTCCTGCAAAGATGACCTGTGGTGCCTCCCTGCAGACTACTCCTGAGGGCAGCAAGACTCTAAATTGGTATTTACTAATGAAGGTTTGTGCCTTGAAGGGAAAGAGACATGAATGCAATAGTTTGTCTACTAGGATTTTCCCATTTTTGTAAGCAGTATAGCTGACTTGCTCTCTTACACTGGGAAAACTATTATGGCAATCTCTAAATAACATAAACAGCTTGCCCTCCTGTCCTGTGATGGAATCCTAGAAATGTGAAAAAAGTAAAAAATCTGAATGACTACTCCATGGCTAGGATTTTACTTTTGGCATTCTTCAAGAGGGGTTATACTGAGCTGCCAACACAGCTGTTGGCTAATGCTCTGTAATTTCCTTGGGTGGATGTATGGGTCATACAAGTCATCTTTACCTTATAATCACACAGTAATGGGGAAGTACATTTTGGGTTGGATTCTGGTCTCTTATGTATCTTGGTGTAACCATGTAATGAGGCTGGAAGTTGGCCCTCTGTCAGCATGCTACACAAGGGTTTCCTCCCTTACCAATCTCTAAGTCTGATTTACTGGCCTGGAGTAATCTGGGCCCTGCAGACATGCAATTTCTAAATTGTTGCTTTGGGAAACACATTCTTAAAAGTTAATGAAAATTTACTGTGTCTTCTCTCCCCTTTCATTTCATCAAATCAGTTTTTGCACTTGCTGCTCTTTTTATATGAGGATGTAAAATGTTTCTGAGAGATAAGAGGGCACCAAGGTAACATAGGATCACACACATCAGGCTGCAAAAAGCAAATGCACAGAAATTGTCTGAGGCAACAATCAGGCAAGCTCCAAAATCTGTTTGTAATTTCTGAGAGGACACTAAAAAGACACATCAAGGAAAGTCTGGATCTATGGAAAGATCAGCTTCTAGGCTGAAGGCTTCAGGAAAGTTACATAGCCTTGTCTGACACCTGTAGACCTTCATGCATCTTCATAAAAGCACTGTTTTACTTGTGGCTGCATCACAGGAAACTTTTTTGACTGAGATGAACCTGTGCGCAATATTGCTAATGTGGTAATTCCTTCTTTTTTTTTAAATTCCTCTTCCAGCCCCCACCTTCTCATAGTTTTTTAGGATGTTGCAGAAACATGTATTCTTACTGTTTAAAGCTAAAATTTGCCACTCCATTTATGGCAGACTTTAAACATCAATTTTTAGATTCTGTTCGAGATCTATTGAGGGTACCATTATTTTTTCAAAATTACAAGGTTTTTGGTTTCATTCCTTTGCAACTCCAGCAGAGCAGATTCTGACTTCAGATGGACACCATGGCTGCTGGCTGGCATCAGGGCTCTCTCTGCCCAAAGCTGCTGCAGCCGAATTCCATGGCAGCTTCACACTGCTCTTGGAGCAGATCTAGGAGCATGAATTCCTAGGAGGACTGCCTACTCCAATAGGTCTCCTGTGAAGTGTCTTGGAGCGGCAAAGCTGCTGCAGGCAACATCATGGCACAGCTCCATGAGCTGAGCCAGAAGCACTGCGGCGGTGCTGGAACCAGCTGAGCCCAGCTGAAGGAGGAGTGTTGTCAGGCTGAGCAGAGGAAAATGCTTGAGAGGAAAATGCTTCTAACTGCTACACTATTCCTTGTGCCTCAGCTTATTCCAAGGTAGTTTGTGTGTACCTCCACCTGGCACTGAACTATGAATTATGCCACAACACCAAACCCTACTAAATTACAGTGACCTCCTTACAAACAGCCTGTGTCATTATAACCTCTCTTGTCACATTACCCACCTTATCCTGTACCTCAAGAAAAAGCAAACCATGCCATCTATTTTTTAAGCCACTCCCAACCACCGTATAGTTAGTAATAAAGAAGGAAAACAGAGGACAGATTTCTGCAGGTGCCAAGGAACTCACCTAGACTCTTTGTGATCTGCTCAGTTCTCCATAGCAAACTCATTGCGTTTAGCTGCCAAAAAAATATTTTTGCCTGCATTATGAAGTTTTTGCATATTATCCAGCAAAACCAGGTCTTCCTATAAGCATTTTTAATTTCTTGCAGCAAAATATATCTGCTAGCAAACAACTGCTTACAAAGATGCTCTTTAAATAAGTGTGTATAACTCACTGAGACGTAGTAATAAAATAATCCCTAAATTACTCATTACATTATGCAAGAAAAATAATTTGGTTTTTGGATGTTAACAGGAAATCTGCTTTAAATTACCTTTAATAAACCACTCAAAACTCCCTAAAGAAAAATCAAATCCAAACTAAAACAAAAAAAAAAAAACCAACCCAACAGAAACAAAATAAACTCCCTAGACTGTTAAAATTATTGCACAGCTGAAAAAAATAAGCTTTGGAAAAAACATCCTTTACTAGTGGAAATTACTGCGTGTAAAGAATGAACTAGATATTTCTGAACACTTTGCTACATTCTTTCTAGAAGAACTTAAGTTACCTACAGAAAAAACTGGGTTTTACTAACAATATAGAAAATCTAACATCTCTCTTTTGGCTGAATGCAATAGCGGTCTTCACAACTTAAGTGATTAATTTGGAGCATTCTTAAATTTGCTTCCTATATTGGATCTCAATTGAAAATAAAATTAATTTTGCTTGTTCTTTTTATAATTTAGGATGCATTTGCACACTCAGATTTCTATATATTTATCATCCCTTTCATTAAAATTCTATATATTTGAGAGTATTTTTTCTTTCTCTAATATTGGGGATTCTCAACATGTTAAAATCCTTCATTAAAGAGACTCAGCTAAATTATTTTCAAAAATATAAAAGACTATCTTATCTTATAGAATATTCTGACAAGTAAATGGAAAGGATGTTGGAAATAGCATTTATTTTCCCAATTTTTGGGTAATTATTCCTTGTTCTTTGCTGGGGCAGAAACCAGAGCTCTTTCTAAGCCAAGGATCTTTGTGAGTGCCATCAGAAAGATGTAATCATGACCTGGACCAATGAAACCGAATTACTAACTCTGTTACTTGTTTCATTGGTTCCAATTCTTGGTTCTTAGACTACTGATAACTGGAAAAATTTGGCAATGAGCAAAGTGAAGAGGAATACTGTTCTCTGGAAGGTTAAAGAAACTGCAAGCAGAAGTCCTTATGTAGATTAGATTTTCTTCAGAAAAGAACATTCATATTGTTTCCATGTCCTATAATTTCAGCTGGTGATGTTCTTCCAGCTGAGTATTTCTGACACATGACTAAGTGGTCCTTCCCTCAGTAAGCAAACAAGCCAGCCCTGGTATGTTTCTTGTCTTACAGTGTTCACTATGTGCCCATCAAACAAAATCAGGGTACAGCTGGTTAGCACAGACCTTAGGGCAGGTGAGGCCTCTCATCAGCCAACTTCCCTCCTTGTGTACTGTAATCAGTGGACTAGGAATTCAACCTCCTGTTTTTACAGTATATAGCTCAATATAGACGAAGGCTTTAATAGTGTTTCCTCAATAAAAACCAACATTTCTGTTGATTTTGAAGGGACCAGAACCAAATCTATTTCAGTTCCTCTGCTCCATACACATTATACTTACAGGCACACAAACTGCTGAATAAATCAAGCACATGAAAAAGAACACAAATGGGCCCAGACAGTAATGGAAACAAACCAAATTAATTAAAAAACCCCAATAATCTGATAGATACCAAGGGTAATGTTGAACCTGACCACTCCCACACACAAGCAGAAGCTGCTAAGCTTTGGGATAATACAAGCATGGTACCATCTACTGCTGTCTTCCTTCCTTCCTACTTCTCCTTCCTCTCTCCAATGACACCATCACAGGTGGTTTTTCCTGGACCTGCCCTGTGGGGCATTATCCAATCTAACTCATCACCTCCCTTGGCAACTCTGTGAAACTCCTCTACTGGCAGTGCTCCATCTCAGGAAGCCTCAGCAGAGGACAAGTTAGAAGCTCACTGCATATTGGTAATTTCTGCTACAGCAGGGTCTTATGTGAAATGTTTCCTCTAGAATAAATCAAATGCAACACATATCTGCCCTGCTACTAGGACTCAAGAAAAACAGAGAAAATCAAACATATTCATCTTAAATTATACTGAATTTTTTAAGTAAAAAAGCTAAACCGTGGACAAAAGACAAATTTGTTCACATCTCAACCAGCAAATCTTTCCCAGTGGGCCTTTAACTTCAATTTAAAAAAAAAAAAA
Organism: Certhia americana; assembly: GCA_018697195.1. Taxonomy (NCBI): domain Eukaryota; kingdom Metazoa; phylum Chordata; class Aves; order Passeriformes; family Certhiidae; genus Certhia; species Certhia americana. Next base: position 59,618,464 of record CM031859.1, on the reverse strand, counting down.
AAAAAAAATCTCCTGAGATGTTTTGTAATCTAAATAATTATTTGACTAGTTTGGGGGTTTGTGTATTACTGGTCAAACTACTTCCATATCAAAACATACTCTGTAGCAAAATACTGACAAGGAGGAAAGAGAAAAAGCAAATAAACATATGCACAACACATGGACAACAAAGAAACTCATTTGTGCAAGCAAACTTCTGAAATGCTCAACAGGTCTGCACATGCACCAGAGAGAACTGCACAGTCACATTACTGTTATTAAGCTTTCCTCTGTCATACTCCATGCAGACACTGGCTACCTGCTCTTAGCTGGGGCAAGTAGCAAGGTGGGTGATAAAAGACATGATTTGGTCTTTCCTTTCTCTTTCAACTCATTTGTTCTCCAGCCAGCCATGACGTTGTTTCCTGTAATGAATTTGTTTCCCTGATGAAATGTCTTCTTGTAATGACTTGCTACATTTCTGTCTCCTTCCTAATTCAAGCACTGTTGTAGAACTTGATTGATACTGATTGCTACGAGGACTGAATATACTTGGTCTTCTCCTTTGCTGGAAAAGCTTTGTTTAGGTGGTGTAAAAACACTGAAGTGAGGAGCAAGCATAGGCACGGCCTCAGAGGTACATCTGATCACACTCCCAGCTACAGGCCAAATCACAGAATACTGCTGAACAATGTGAACAAAAAAGCAACACTCACAATCATTTCCTCTCCAGTTTTCTGTCACCTACTGAAAGATGTTTATGCCAGTAACAAAAGAAACAGTGCTTGTAACTATTTGCTCCTCTGTCTTCTGTCATCTACTGAAAGATGTTTATCCCCCATAACAGCATGAGAAACAAGCAGACATCAACTTCTTTGATACAGTGCGTTTTTAAACCCTGGTTCTAGCCAGGACAGTTAATTTTTGCAGTAGCCAGGAGAGGGCATGGCTAGGACCCAGAGGTTGTTCTATACCACCTCCCATCGTTTCCTGGGGCCATGGGAAGGGCTCCCATGTGGGTCACATAGTGTGGCAGCACGGTCAGGTGCGGGCAGAGGCTTCCCTGTGGTGAGCATACGCGTGAATCCCTTGCCTCTTGTGCACTCTGTTATTAACACTGCTGCTGTTACTGTTTGTTTTCTTATTTCACTGCTGTTTGCAATAAAATGTTCTTCTCTCTACCTGTGATCTTTACCTTTTGTGCCTCCAATTCTCCTCTCTATCCCATCACAGGGAAGGTAAAAGGGGAGGGGTCAGTGAGCGAGTAGTGCATGGTGTGGAGTGTTTTGGTGGAAACACTAAATTGGAGAATACCATTCCTAAACCAGGACAAACACCCACTGGCAACAATTTTTACTTTTCTGAGTAATACGTCACTGTTTATAAATTAAACGTTTACCTACACAAGCCTCCTTGGAACCTGTGGTGCTCAGTTACTAGCAGATATCAGAGAAGAAACACATGTCTTCAAGTATTACAGCTTCTTTTCTTTTTTTACTTTTTTGCTGCTATTACTGATGATTTAGTAGAAATACAAACTGGACCAGAAACAAGTCACGTTCTCTGTTTTAAAAAGAATAGCATGAAATAAGGCAGTCCATCAAAAAGAGCAGTCTGTTTTAATCCCCCCATGAGCTTACATCAGCTACTGTAGCACACACAGCAGAACCACCACAACAAGCCAAAAGCCACACTTCTCCACGTAACACTGAATGGTTCTCAACCCTTTGCTCTTTCTGACACCCAGCACAACGCTTGAAAAGAAAAGGAAACCAGAAAACAAACAAGCTAACAAACAAACAAACAAACAAACAAACAAACAGAAAACAGCCCCCCACCCTCCACCCCGTGACTGATTAGAGTTAGTGCCCTTCTGGTGGGCACCAAGAGACTTTTCCAGTTTTACTGCCTTCTTAACTCCCAGGCATCTCTGCACACCTAAAGCAGGCTGCCCTGACATTTTCCGTTTTGGACTTTATGAGAAGGTTAACATTTTCCTCTCTCCAGTCTCTGCTTTTTCATTTGAGGCGTTGAGTCACATTAGCCAAAGCAACAGCAAAGGCTTGCACTGCAGAAAACGGATACTGAAAGTCCAAAATGTATGCATTCCCATCAATTCTTCCAAATTGCATCACCTGGGAAACAGGGGAAGAGGAAAAGGAAGGGAAAAGAGAACAAGGTAAAAAAAAAAATGAACCACAGAAAAGGAACCAGAAAAGAGAATAAGAGCAAAGTTTTTCTGCTCCTTTGTATGAACACCTCCCCTTCTCAGTTAATATGATTGGAGGTACAGACAGAATAGGGTATGATGCCAAAGAATAGCGAGAGCACTGTACTTTTCATCTGTATAGTGTATTTGACTGCAATATTTTACTCCACAGAGTAAACCAGTAAAACATGCTAGACAGCATACAGCATTGGTTTAAGTAGCTTGTCACCAACTACTTCAGCAGGTGTGTGCACACCAGCATCATGCTTCCTGCAGGAAAATATCAGTCTGTCCCTTGGAAATATCCTACCATCAACCCATGAGGAAAACAGGTTTTGTTTTTGAATAAAGGAGCTTTCAGGGAAGGGGAATAACCTATTTCCTCACTCTAGCACTTCATAGCTGATAAGGTGTTCATTCTTTGCAGTTCTGTTTCCCACTGCATAAATATCTTCACTAGCACATAATTACTGTGAGAGTGAATTAGCAAAGGGGCAATGAGAGCTGTTTGAAATGCAAAGAAAGCAAAACTAGTCAGGTTGTTCATTGCTCTTCCATAGGGAATATCTGAAGTTTGGCCTATTATTACTGTTTTTCATTCGCTTCATTGGAAATCCAGATTTTATTTGCTCTACAGCGAGGATCCTTGAACTAGAATGGGGACTGACTGTGCAAGTCAAGGCAGGCTTTGTTACCCTCAGCAAGAAAAAACCCTTGGTTGGGTGGTTTTGCACAGCTGCCCATGGGGACATATTCACAGCCATTTAACTGAAGAAGAAAGGGGTGCAAATGGCTCTGACTGCTGCCTTTTGCTGTTTGTTTCCAGCAAAACCAAAAGACTACCACTGGTCATGCATGTTGGATGCTTAAAACATCTAACTCCCAACTTAAATCAGAGGAAGTTGAGAGCCTTGATATCTTTAGTAAACCAAAAGTGACTTACAGCTGGACAAAGAAATAAATATGAGTCTCCTGAGTCTCAGTCCAGCATCCTGCATAATTAGCACCATTTACAAGCCTGGGTTTGGTGTAGCAGTAGTAAAATACCCCTCTGGCCAAAATTAAATGTTTTGATTTTTTTGGACTAGCCGTTGACCCTTCTACCCATAGGTGTTCAAAAGTGGTCCAGGAGCACTTTTTTCTGGGGTGGACCAGTGTCTCCCTCCTCTAGCAGTACAAGCCAACCCCAGGGGCCTGGTAGCTGATCTCAAGTGGAAATTTTGGCATGAAGGAAAGCTAACTGCCTTAGCTACCAGCTACCTTGTGAGCAGGGCAAGAAGGGAGCAGTGTTCACTCAATTATCTGCCACCCACAACCATCACTGAATGCAAGTGCAGCTACCACTGCAGAGAGCTATTGTGTTTATTACAAAACATTCAGCAGTGAGAGCCAGCCAGACTAAAGGAGGCCCTTGTTCCCATGTCTGACTGCAATAAGACCAAATATATTTTGTGTATTTACAAGTAAATATACAAAAGCTGAACTTCCCCCTCCATGCTGAACTTAACCTTTGACAGCTGTTTTTATCAACCACATGCCGAAGCTGTTTTTCATGGAACAGCTGACACAAGCAGGAGGCACTCTGCAGCATGAGAGACAGCTTATTCCTGACATAGCTTTCCCACATCCTGGCCCCCATTCCAGCAAGTGTGTGCCACCCTTTCCTACCTGTCGTCCTTCCAGCTCAATCTGGAAGTTTTTTGCTGACTCCTGGGTCACCCGCCCTCCGAAGTCCAGCTGGTAGACTTGCGTTGCCTCGTTCCACAGTGGCTGCTTGTTGGCCATCACATACACAAAGCCTTGGCTTCCCAGTCGCCCATCCTCCTTCTCACTGGCCTTCCGGCACTTGAATTCATCCAGCTCACTGGCTGTCCTCAAACTCCTTTTAGTTTTCCAACCCTTTTTACTGCCCTGGCTCTGGTTCATCAGTTCATCTCCACTGATAAAAAGCTCCGGCTCACTCTCTGAACTGTCCTGAAACTCATTTGTCTTGTTTAGTTTCTTGGACTTCAGCTGATCTTTTTGGCTCTTGACCTTCTTCTTCTCCCTCCCCAGCCGAGGGCTGGCTATCAGTGAATTGAAATCAGTCAGTGTCCTTGCCTCCTTTTTGACCTTGCCTTCAGTGATAGCCTGCACATTTCCTTCCTCGGCTCGACTGTCCAGGCGTTTCCGGCTCTTCTTGCCAAATTTGTCCGTCCTTTGAGGAACAGGGCTTTCTGTCAGGGAGAGCACCTCCTGGAAAGTGTCTGCCGTCTCCACCATTACCTCTGTGCCCACGTGGCCCTGCAGCTCTGCTGGAGGGGGAGACATCACCGGCTTCTCCACCACGAGGAGCGGCTTGGGGGGCAGGGTGCCCTGGGGGTTCTGTACAGGGGGGCAGGTGCTGTAGGAGCTCCATGGGTGCAAGGCGATTGGTGGCAGCTGTAAACTAGAGCAAGTGCTACTTCCCGGGTACATGGGTGGCAAAGGACAATAGGAGAGGTTGGATGGATAACCTGGCTGAAGCATAACTGTGGGCTCCTGCTGTGCGAACTGTGTTGGGGCCAGAGCTTCTTTGGGGGAGCAGGGGGCCTGCATTCCCTGAAGGGGTGGGGCACTGTAGCTTCCTGGGTAAGGGACTCCAACACCATAACTCGTCTGAAAAGTGGCAGTGGGACTGGTTGGAGACTTGGGGGAAACAAATGGCACTCGAGACATATCCAGATGTTGAGCTTGACCAATGATGAGCGGAGGAGGTTTTAGAGAGTTGGGTACTGAGCTCTGAGATGTCCTTTCCTGAGGAACCCATATCTCTTCACTCACCATAGGATCCCACTGGTACGGCGGTGGCCGTTTTACACTAAGGGTAGCCTCTGTCAAGGACACGTGCCGTACTGATTTGTCCACTGGGCAGTGCTGAGAAAGGGCCTCATCCTCCGTGAAAGCGGAGTTGATATAATCCGCTCGGTCACGGGAATTGTCAGGTGGGCTCAGCAAGCTGTAGGAGGACTGGGAGGCCAGAGGCGAAGTACTGACAGAGTGAGCAATGACAGAGCTGTGCTGGGAGCCACTCCCTGTGCTCAGATCGGGTCTCATGCCACCAATACTGGAAGTGCTGCTACTGGCATTGGCACTAGTGATGTTGCCTGTGCCACCAGCACTTGCACTGCTGCTGCTGCCAGCACCACCGCTGCTGCACTGGCTGCAGGTGTACAAGGCTGTGGGCACTCTCTGCTGGTACTGTGCTGACACAATGTTGCTCTTGGCCTTAGGGGGAAGTTGCAAGGTGGCTCTCTGACCATCCATCAGCTGAGCCATTTTCAGGGCTGCCTCTCTGCTGTTCCTCCGCAGAGTAGCATGAATGATACTGCTGTCCAGCCTCTGCGCCATGCTTCTGCCCTGGGACAGCTGGCTGGCAATGTCAGGGTAGGGCGGCGGGTCCCCGGACGGGATGGAGTAACGGGGGACCGTGAGCCGGTTCAAGGTGGCGCTGGCACAGGGCTGCTGCATCTTCTTCTCGGCAGCCGTGATGCGCAAGGTGGCAGAGCTGCCAGGGCCCGGCAGGGTGTAGGTGCTCTGGGCACAGAGCATCCTGGTGCGAGGCCGGCACACCTCCTCCACATTCCCGCTGCTGTCGAACGTCGTTATCCGCTCGTACCCCAGGGGCGTCTGGTAGTGCCCCGCCGGGTAGAGGGAGAACTCGCCCTTCTTGAGGCAGAGATCGAGGGGCGGCTGCGGAGGGCCGGGCGGGGGCGGCAGGGCGGGGGCGGGCACGGCGGGGATGGTGCCGGGGTAGGGAGGCGGCGGGTTCATCTTGTTCAGCTGCAGCTCCTGAGCGGCCCCGAAGATGACGGCGTCCCCTTCTACCAGCGGCGGCCCGGGCCGCGGGGCCTTGGCCTTGGGCGGGGGCTCATGCTCGCGGTCGCCGTGGTCCCGCAGGTCGGCCAGGGCGATGGCGGGGGGCGCGGGGGGCGGCGGGGCGAGCGGCGGCGGCGGGGCGGGGCGGCCCAGCTCCCCCACGGCCAGCGCCCCCGAACCGGGACCGGGAAAGCGGCCCGGAGCCCCCGGGAAGGGCCCCGGCCCCTCGCCCCCCGCCTCGGCCGGCGGGTTTGCCAGCACGTCCAGCTGCACGTTCTGGTTGGCGAGCAGCGACTGGACCAGGCCGATGCTCTGCGTGGGCGACATGGCCTGCGCCGAGCTGTGGATGGGCGCGATGGGGATGTTGACGGTGCAGGGCGGGCTGCTGGCGGGAGCGCCGGGGGCGCCGGGCACTGCAAGGGACAACAGAGAGCGTCACCGCCGCCCCGACCTCCGCCCCCCACCCCAGCCATCCCTCCCTGCCACGGCAGGGGCCTGCCCCGGTCACGGAGGGGACTTCAAACTATCTGCGACCGATATGCTGGGGCTGCAAAACCGTGTTCCCAAAACCGGTGGATCAGACCTCAGCGGGAAAACACGTAAGCCTGGCCCGTCTCCCGTGACTCCCATCGCACAAGAGCTACTTGTAATAGCTGGTGGTCAACTTAAAAGCCACTTCCTGGGAGTGACACTTCAAGAGGTCACGTTCTGAGCACAATTTCAGGCCACGCTATGATCCCCATGGACTATGATATCAATTATATTCACTCATCATCAGGTTTTAACTGCTTCTGCTCAAATCAGTGAAAGTTCTGCTAAATCAGGACTCACTGGTTTTCAGGGAGGGACTTTTGACTGTAAATATATCAACAAACTAATGAACAAAACCAAGCAAATAAGCAAAAGAAGTGAAGGCTAAGAAAGTTGAAGACTCACGCTGAAGGCACTGTATAAGATCTAGTATAAGGTTTCTAGACCCAATGAACTTGGGAGAACTGGAGAAAACAGACAATGGCTGGGAAAAGCTGAGTGGGTGACAGTGGGTGACACAATGCGTGACACAGTGGGTGACACAGTGGGTGACAAACCAACCAGCAATGCAAAAAGAAGGAAGCTGAAATGGAGAGATGGAATGAAATGCAGACAAAACTTTTAAAAGTTCTCAGAAGATCTGTAAGGAGAAAATGTGAGGAAATAGATGGGAAGCCAAAAAGATTCAACAAGGGTCACAGGGTCACTGTGGCATTAATGTTTGGACAGGCTGTAAATAGAAATGTATAAAGAAGCATACGTATATTAGGAAAAAATTTTCCACATGTGGTGGCATTGAAAAAGGGAAAACATGGCAAGAAGCAATTCTCATAATTTTGAGCGGAAGTGTGAAGAGTGCTCAATTGTTTGCAGTTCCTTCTGCAAAGAGTGGTTGATTCCAATAGGAACTACCACTGGAGCAGGAAAATGAGGACACTGGATCCAAGCAGAGATGCAGAAGTCAAGAAGGAACAAAACAGAATAAAGTGGGAAAAAGTAAATACTATATTAGAACTTCCAAGAATAGTGCAAGTTCTTTATTTTTTTATTAAACTTTCTGTAAAATAAACCCAGAGAAAATGATAGGTGAGTTGTATCAGTAGGTTTGTGGAAGGAAAAGAGACCAAGGATTTAGTGTCATATCCAGTTTTTATCCAGTTTTATATCCATATTTAAGTGAGCCAGATTCTGTGGAGACCTCTGATTTGCAAGACCAGATCACGTAAGAGATCCATTACTTAGGACTCCTATGAATGCTGCCCAGTTCCTAATTAAATTCTAATTAAAATTCTAGTCATCTACCTATGCCCTATAATTACATTTTTGTTAACATCAGGCTTTTATCAGCATCAGTCATGAACGTGGGAGGTATACAGATAGCACTGTGGCTACACTGGCAAATACTTACGGTAGTTCAGTTCATTTTGTTAAGGGAAGGCCAACAGCCAAACTTAACTGACCCTAAGGCAGTTCTGTGCTTGGCTGGCAGGCCATGCTTTCACCCTGATGCCTGCAGGCTTAGTAGTTTAGCTGCCAAAGCCTGAGGTTTAACTGTTAGCCTGGCTTGAGCAACCCCAAATGTTGCTGTCATTTTGCCTTATCCAATGAAGTATCATTTGTTGTGCTGTTGCTTAATACTCCTGAGTGTTTAAATCCAATGTTTTCTTCATTTCTCCAATGGTTTTTAATTGATTAGTTTGCATACTTTGCAAGTTAAATCAATTCACTGGGCATTTGTCTTGCCAAATCTTTAATGACTACATTAAAAAACACCTGTCCCAGGTGTACCTCACTATGAACATTGCACTGCCCAAGAGCAGCTTTCTACTTTGTTTTTTTTAATCTATCATATAATCATTATTTACCCTGCAATACTTTTTGCTTTAGTAAATGGTACTTTCTTCGTTTATATGCAAGCTTGAGAAAGATTTTTGAAGATTTAAGTAGCCACCATTTACAAAGTCAGAAATAAATTTTCAGAAGAAACTAGAAAAAAAAGCAGACAAAAGGAAGGCTGTTATGGAGGACAGAGTAGTATAATTCTTTTACTAGCCTTCTCAAAGAGCTGTTACAATAGTCTCTAATAATTTTCTTTCTGTTTACATGGTGTTCCTGCAATTATGAGCACTGTTTCATCTCTTAGTGTATATTCAACCCAATTTTCAGTAACAGATGTGAAAACTTTGTATTAACTTTTTTATTTTCTATTTAGCTTTTGTATTACTTTCTGACAGCTTGGAACATGTTTCATAAAGCAAATGTTGGGTACTTCCTATTAATAATATATATACAGTCACCAATGTCTCTATTTTTCTTCAGCTATTACACATGAGTATGATGTAGACAGAAATTAAGCAAGCCAAGTTCCCCAAATTGTGGAAAAAAATGGCCTTAATTTGAAACATATAAGTGTTTCCTTAGAAGTCCAGAGGACTACTCTGATGTTTGGGTCAGACGAAAGCTTTGCTGCTGTCAGCAGTTGAAACCCTGGTCTGAAATAATGAGAACATTTCAACTTGTTTCAGTAGACTTCAGCACAAGTCTTTAATTGCTTTGCAGTGCTCACACTCCTTCCTCTTTAAAGGTTACTGGCATGACAGCCACTTCCACAATTCCAAAAACCTGTGACCTGGCCACAGGAATCCCTCAGTGATATGAAAATTCTGAAAATGTATTAATTTATCTTATTTTTTACTGTTTGTTAATTTTATTGGCATGATGATTTTGTTTTGATTGGAGGAGTACTTCCAGTCCTTTCACCTCCACATCACATTACCAACACCCAAACCTTCCCTGCACCGCTTAAATGTTCTGCTACCTTACATCTCAGCGAAGTGAAAAATTCTTCCTGACCCTCTTTTGTTTATCGACTACTTTACAACTTTAGCCTCTTAGTAGTGATAAAAATCCAAATGAGCATTTATCTCTTCTGAAAGGGTGGCTGAGTTTTATGGGAACCTGCCCTTCAACCCAAGCTCCTATCAGCTGGCTGTGCTTTGATGCCATTAGGTCTCAAGAGCAACCTGTTTGGGCTTCCAACACATTAGAGTTCTGTCCTATCAATATCCAGAATGCAAGGCTTCCGTCTGTGGAGAATTCCTAGCAAACTAAGATGAATTAGCAGACGACTAACTTCCCAATGAACTTGAAACTAAGGAGCTCTTTATGGATTTTATTTTCCACACATTATAGAAAACAATACCCATAGTATATATTAGCCTAGTCCAGTTCAGTTCTAATGGACCCCATCAGACTAAACAATTTTGATTTGTGTGTTTAACAGAGGGGACCATGACACAACCAACCTGACCTCCATCTAGCTTAACCTATAACACAGCAGCCCTCCAGCTCCTCCTTACCTGGTAAATCATCTTCGTCTTCGCTGAATACATTTGGATTAAAGACAGGCATGTTAATGTAGTCCATTGAAATCTTCCGCACTTCTGGGAGATATATTGTCATTTGCCTGGGCTGCAGATGCAGCAAACTGGTTTTATATATTACTAGAGAAAGAATATAACAAGAAACAAAAAAGTCTGTTACACAAATAGCATGTAAAGCTAAGGAAGAAGCAATTCAAAGCAGACAGAAGTGCTATGAATATTGTTATTTACTGTATACATGTGCATGGGTTAGCCATTATTTGTCAAATCACTAAGTAATACTTTGCATAAATGGGATAAAAGAGATTGTTGCTTTCAGCTATTTCTCTTTAAATGGAAGCAGCATCTCTGTAATTAAATAATTAATTACTTCATCTTGTATTCACATCTATTTTTATGGAAGGGAAAGAGTTTTTTACATTCTACTTTTGAAATGTTTTACCACAGGATGCTACCAACTTATAGGGGAAAACTGGAAAGCTCTCAGAATGGAAATTTGTTGACAGTTACTAGATACAAAGAAATCCCACTGGGCTCAGGAGAACCCTGGGACCCAAACCACTGCAGACGGGGAGAACATTTAAAAGAAGTTATCACTATACATTTACTCTTCCCTATCTGCTACCTGCAGTGAGAGAATTAGAATCACCTGTGGTCATTCAGCTGCTGATAGCAGTCCATACAGCCACAAAAGCTATCCATTTAATTTTGCATCCAGGGCACCTTTATGTACTCCTGACCCAACTATATAATGGAACATGGGACAAAACAAGCTTTCTAAAGAGCTCATTGAACTGCTAGATTTGTGTTAAAATTTCAGTTCAGAGCTCAATTTTCTCTGAGGTGGTACCCTGTTTTTTACTCAGCCTTCTTCCTTCTGACAGGACTATTGAGTAGAACTGGCCTACCCAGAAAAAGGCTGATAGACAACTGCTCTTTTAATGATGGCTACCAGATGACTGATGCTCCAGCAGGAGAACCATGTGATGAGGCTCTGCACTGACTTGAACAATCTTGAGCATAGGGCTGTAATGGCTTTTTTGTATAATTTGTAGATAAATAACTATAGAAGTCTGACTTTTAAAAATACTTCTGTTGCAGTAACTTAAAACCTATTATTTCTATAGTCCTCTTGCAAAACCCTTTTTTAATTTGTATGGGTTTTGTTCAAATAAACTGTAAAAATAGAGGTCTGGGCTCATATGTTAATTTACTGTTTTATTACAAGTCTGACTTTAAGCATTTTATTCATCATCTCATTATCGTATTTATAGATTTTAATCTCTTTCAGTTACAGTGAATTTAATAAAATCTAATTCCCACTGCTCACAGAAAATAAGTGCTTTCTTAAAGAATCCTTTTGATCACTTACAAAAAATCTCATGGCATAAGCTACTTCTTTGTTAGAAGAATCTGACACACAAAAAAATCAACTGTTTACTTTTACCTGCACCAAGGTTAGTTGGTAGGAAAGCAGCCAAACCCACAATTTTAAATTTGGTTCCCCAGATATTAGATGTGACCTGAGCAAGGTAGTTGTGCTGCAAAACAAAAACAAGATCATTTTTACCTGATAAAATCTGTATCATGCTCTAATAAAACACTGCAGGGCAATCAAGCTATTGCAAGTGATAATGCAATTTCAGTTTCTCTTGTTACTGTTAGAACAGCCTAAAGTGCCTATGTAGTTTTACCAGTTATTAAGAAGACTCATTCTGGTGTCTTAACACCATCAGAAATGATGTATGCAACAGCCACAGGGTGATTAAAGCTATTGAAGATCTGAACAACGCTTAGTGGAGAATGCCTACTTAGTGAACAGGTCTGTTTTCTGGCACTTGCTGCTCCTGCCCAGCAGGACCACAGTTATTCTGTATTTCAGAGAGTGATACACCCTGCCTGTTGGTTCTACGGTTATGAATCACTTCATAGAACAATAAACAAGATAGAAATTAATTACTCATAACAATAAACATACATTCCCGTGGAGCTCCTAAAGCAACTTCCCAAACCACTGTGCCATGGTACACATATTATGGGTCTGAAAGACCAATAGATTTTTCTCAAAGGCCAGGAGTTATGCTGCCACTATCGGGAGCAGTATCTAAGCCTCAGGTCTTCTGCTCTATTTGAAGGGCTTTTGGTCCTATCTCTGTGTAACTGCTCTAGAATTTTTCATAGAAAGGAAAAAGCGAAACAAGAGAGCAGAGAAAACCAAACCAAACAAAAGAAAATTAAAACAATACAGGCTGTTATTAATGAAATATACAATCCAGACAGTTCTACAGGCTGCTAAATTTCATTTACCCAGAGAACATGAACACCACAAAGAGCACCAAGTGGTAATTCCTTTCCTTCCTTCCAATTAAAATTGCTTCATGTTAATTAGAAATTAAACAGATCACGTGGTCCTCTGAATTAAACATCTCTGCAATCCCTGGCAAAGCAGAGTATTATGGTGGCATTAAAATGGGTCTGAGAAATTGATGAAGTGTTTTCTCATACACTTTCAAAAAGCCAACAGCATCACCTAGAATAAAACCTCTCAACTGGATTCACACTGACAAAAGTAAGTGGTCCTGGTACTTCCCAAACAACACCTGATACTCCGTAGGCATGTTCAAACATTAGTACTGAAACTAGAAGATGCAATTCTCTAGTTCTATCTACTCACTGTAATTTAATGAAAACTTTTATTGCTGATCGTTGGATCTCTATCACAACATGCTGCCTCATGAAAGAAATGCATTTGAATCAGCTATGGTAACAACATGCACAATACCTGAGTAATATCTTCTAAAGGAAACTCCCTTCGTGTCAGGCTTGGCGAACCAATAGAGGGTTTCCTTATTGGTAACCTTGGTGATCTTGAGATCTCCTGTGCAGCTCGCGACATCTTTGGAGATTTGCGAGCTTCTATATTGATTCTGCAGGTAAAGTAATACTTAGAATCAACAATGGGCAAGCTAAAATGCACAAAACTCATGTTTTTGAATGGAAAGATGTAAGAAGACAACCACTGGTAGGATGTCCTCGAGGAGACTGATAAAAGACTGTAGAGCCTACAGGATGGAGAATTACAGGTCAAATCCGAAGATACAGAAGACCTGACATACTTGCTGTAACTCATGCTGGATGCTTTCTAATTAATCTAACAAAGCTTACAGCAATTCTGCCAGATGCAATATATCTTCCACTAATCTCTAAAAGGTGTAGAGATGAATGATCTCAGCTATGAAGACTTTGAGCAAAAGTCTCAAGAAATGAGAACATGACACCTCAGCTGACAGATTTTTCACGTTAGTATACAGCAAACCAAGGCTCCACAAATGTTGTCAGTGTTCCTACCCTAAGCCAAAAGTTATTTCTACCTCCCACTATTCAAGGGAGACTCAAGAATACTAGCTCAAGTGCCTAAAGAGCTCACTGGCAGAAATGTAACAAAAGTAAAAAAACAGACTGTTTGAAGGACCAAATATATTCCATGAGAGGAAAAAAAAAAGAAAAGGTGGGAGAGTTTATAAAATCTTTCTTTGACACTGCCTGGGGAGAAGTTGTGCTCTACTGTTTCCCACTACATTTTGTCCCAGAAATCTTCCCCAAAGTCCACTCTATATGCCAATCTCTGAGATCACCCCAGAACTGCAGCCTGTAGATGACCCCAGTCTTACAGAGAATTCCTATGTGCCCAAAGGAGTTTACTTTTCATTTTAAAAGGTGTCAAGAGAGAGAAGGAGAGGCAGGGCAGGGCAGGGAGGAAGAGAGGACACTTGGGGAAAAAGAAGAAGAAATATCTAAGACATTATTACCTGGGGAGTTTAGGTGATTTGCTAGCTCGACTGATTTTTGGAGATTTCTTTGCTGCCCAGTCATCGCTGAGTTCAATATCACTGGAGTCAGAGCAGTTGCAGCTGTCAATCACAGTGGAAATCAAGCTGTTTCCATAGATTTCATCTATCAAGACAGGCCCCGGAAAATTTAAGTGCTGCTTCAGAAAACTGGTATAAATTATAACTCTCAGTCATCAGGAGCATAAACCTGATACACGGGCAGCATTTGAAATAAAACTTTGCAGAGGAAAATAAAATGTTCTCCACTCTGCCTTCAAACTCCAAATTTCCAATGGTTTGAACTCAAGTGAACATGATTCAGAGGCATGAATAGCATTCAATTGATTTCAAAATTGAGACTAAAGAATATGTTCTACTAATTAGCAATCTATTTTCTATTACTCAGAATACAGGAAGTTCTCTTCTGTAAAACAGAAGGCAGCAGGGTATAATTTCAGAAGCTTCTAGGTCATGCTAAAGACTTTTTTCACATCACAAAAAAAAAAAATCAGACACCACCATCCATGTTGCATGTACGTATTTTGTAAAAATCTTGAGGATTTAATGTCCAAAGTATTGCTAAATCAATTTTATACAGAGCAACAATTGACGTCTACCTGCTTTTCCATCTGTTTTAGGATCCATGATGACAAACTCTGGCCGTAACTTGCTGATACGACGTCCTTTCAGGATGGGCACCAGTCCCCCAAGGTATTCCAAGTAGAGAGTATAACATGGACCACCAACCTCTGGGTCATCCTCTGTCCGCTTCATGGTGCAGTGAAGCCGTTCATTCCCAGCTGTTGGGTAGCTGACGAAATCTCTCATATTGTTTGGGTCTGGGATTGGAGGCTTAATTAAACAGAGGAAAGAAAGAGAAAGTTTTCCAATATTGGTTGGGTTTTTTCTCTGTGGTGACTTAATCCCAACACAACTAACTGAACTTGATTCCAACTCTAATTTGGCAGGTGAAGATTAGTATAGGTTACTTCATGAGTTATGCAGGAACCACATGAAAGACAGAGTGGCTGTGTGTTATTTAGTTAGGTCAAAAGCAGTTGTACACAGAAAATGAAAACTAAGACTAGTTACATCAAAAAAGGAAGGTTGAACCTGTGGTCATAGCGCTGAATGAGACAACAAAGCTATCTTCAAGTTCCAGCTCTTATCAGAAACTTCTTTTTGAACTTGAGTAATGTGGTCAAGTCAAGCATCAGTATCTTGTCTCCTGCAGGCCCTCCAAGTGAACCTGGACACTCAGATCCCATTCCTGGTTAGTATTGGTACATGCTATGCCACTACACTACAATGCTGTTAACTCTGAAAGAAGCTTGTACGTTTTTATATCACTTCCAAGCACACGTCCCATCCTAACTGAGGGCCTATTTGTGTGTCATGTAGAGAAATACAAGCACAAAGCTTGAGTTACTTTGCCTGCTTGCCAGCACACTTTATTAATCCATGCAAAACTCTGTTCTAAAACAGTAGGACTGCTTTTGTCAAGGAAAATATAGCCTGTTTGACACAAATACTATAAATGTGTAAAAGTCAATAGAGTTTCTTTCAAAATGAAAGTAGAAGAAAGAAAAGGTAGAGGGGGAAAAAAAAAGGTTTCCTTAATCTGGCAAATGGGTATAGGCTGAGGAGTGACCTATAATGTGGTCTACAAGCTGGAGGGGGAAGAGGAATGTACACAGGGAAGAGGGTGCCTTGCCTAGCACTGAAGGCATGGCTGGCAACATAGGTTAGTGGGTGACTGGGAATGAGCCAGGGTAAAGCACAAGGGCTGACGAGGCTCCAGAAAGACCCATGAAACAGGACAGGCACATGGAAACCCTGCTTCCACCTCTGAGCTGCACAGCACCACAACTGCTCTGCATCCTGGCACCTCCTCTAGGAGGTGACACAAGGGCTGCTGGCAATGATGTGTGCCTGTACTGCCCTCTGATCCCACCAGGGCTGTCAGCCAACTGCTGCCTTCACCCAGCCCATCCCATCCCCTCCCCAGAAAATTGTCACTGATGCTCTAGAGAGGGGTGGCTCTGGAACAACACTGAAAGCATCCTGAGAAGAAGGATGGAAAGAACTAGAAAGAACTGGAGACTTACGGTCTGATAAATGCTCTGTGTCTTCAGAGATCCGGGAGTTATGGTTGCAGCAAGGCATTTATTGTTCTTTGACAAATGAAATTATTTACAGTTGCACAAACTGCCCTGATTAGCAGTACCCAAATGGAACCATGCTGAATTATTAATTTTGTAGGCATAATCTGTTCTCTTTAAGCTGGGCCAGCCCCACTGATTTCAAATTTGTTGTTCTAGCTCTGCATTTTTTTAACAAGGACCTTTGGCTCAAGAGACTGCTGTAACATATACACAAAAATCACAAAAATGTATGTTTGAATGTCAAGCATTTACCAGCTAATGCTGTGGTTTATAGGCTGTGATAAACAGCTTGGAAATCCCAATACTGAGGGCAAAACCATAAAACAAACAGGTTGTGCAGATGATTCTGCTCATGATAAAGGAAAAAGTGTGATACCTGGTTCATTATTCCATAGCACCATTGGAGCAGTAAGATTAGCAGAACTCACTGTTAGCAGAAATGTTTGGGCAGCCCCAGGTCTTAAACTGAACCTTCCTGGCAATATAAGCACTCATGTGACACGTAGAGAGGCAACAGTTTTACCCCTGCAAATCCCTCCCTTAACTGTGACAGAGCATTATCACCAGCATGAGCTTCTCCAGAACTCTCTGTGAGTCACCAGCATATTTTACCCTTGTAACGTACTTGGAAAGGCCATCTCCATGGAATAATGCAGATCAGCATGTGTGAGCCTTCTTTTCAGATTTTTAATAGGCACCAAATGCAATAGTGGGGTTTTGAAGAGGATATGAAAGCTTTTAAAACAGTAAAATCTTATAATTTAGCCACAGCCACTCAGGAGCACCATGGAGGGGGGAGAGCTAGTAACACTCTCCTCTTCGCAATACACACATTTCTTTTTTACCTTGATTGTTGGTATAAAGGCAGTGGTGAGGTACGAGCAGAGCCGAGGGGGCAGGGTCAGCTTGCTGATGTCCTTGTCATCCCGCAGACAGCTGGCAATGGTCTGCTGGCACAGCAGCTGCAGACTGGAGACCCTGTGCTCCACCCTGACAACGTACAGCGCGGGCCCAGAAGCCATCAGCAGGCGGGAATCCCTGTGACCCCAACAGATCGAGATGATGGGACGCTGCATGAAGAGCAAAAGGGTACAACTTCAAAAGATTTTGTGCAAAAGACTTTTTTCCAAAACGGCTGCACAACAAGTGATCACATGAATCAGCACCAATCACACTACCCTAAGTCTTCCAGAAATTTAAAGTGCCCACCACTACCCACAGAAGAAGAATGTGAACATCTCAAATCATCAAAAACAGCAGTTGATGTTTATTCAGTGCTTTTTACTCAAAATGCTTAAAGCTCTTCACACAAGGAATCAGCTACCAAATTCAGTACCTAGATAGGGTAAGTGACTGTAAAGACATAGGATGTTGAGAAGCAGGATCTTTTGATGCCCCATCCAAATGATTTATTCAGTCATCTAATCAGTCTTCATCCACTGGTAACAGCTCATATTTTACAACAGAAAAAATAAATTATACACCCAGAGACACTTAAAAAACAAGTGGAGAAAACCCAATCAGCTTTCCTGTCTTGTGCCAACTCTTCTGCTTCTTTTGAACTATTCCTGGAGGAACTGAACTGTGAGAGAGCACCAGGAACACAACAGAGCCTTTTGTCTTCTACTTGTCTACGCTCAGAATGTCCAAATCATGTCAGTAAAAACAAAAACAGTGAGGGCTAACTGGTACTAAATGTCATGATGTGGAACAGAGTAACAATGAACAAATACTGCTGCTTAGGACATTTATTTCCTGCTTGCAAGGAGCTCCCTAAACCTTCCTTCTAAATCCCATGTTTTTTTGTACCAGTCTGTTGTGACGGCCTCTAGTCCTATCATCATTACTTTTGCCCTTAAGTGTAACTTGTATCCACCTGTCATCTCTTGTTTTCTGTTACAAAGCACCTGTATTTGCTTATATCCACACACCCTGTGGTAATTCAATCCCATCTGTTACCTCTGTGCAAATAAACAACACAGAGTAAAGATGAAACTCTTAACTCCATGAAGAATACTATACAGCAGGCTGTCATCAGTGAACTACAAAAGATTTACTCCCTTCTCTCTGAAGGTCTTTCTTGTTATCACAATCTGTGACACTCAGAAGTTTAAGCAAACATGTTTTTCATCTAAATAATGAACTGTATTTACTGAAAGGTCAGAGTATCTTTGGAATATCTTTGCACAAGACACATTGAACAAGGAGACAGGGTAAAGACGCCACCAATAACAGCTTTATTTCACTCCTCTATTAGCAGTATGGTACCCATATAGCAGGGTCAGATCAGCCCAGAGACTACCTATCTGGTCTGGGGAAAAAGCCTCCCTTCCATTTACAAATTAAAGATGCTTAAAGGCAAGAAACTGGGAAAAGATGTTTTTATGTGACTGATATGAAGCAAAATGCAGCTGGCACAACACTATATCAATGTTTATTATCAAGATAAAAGTATTGGATGAAAAACTATTGCACAGAAGAGATCTTCCCTACTATGTCACCTTATCCTAGATTTAAATTTCAAGGAAAATACTGGTTTTAACGTAGGAGGAATGAAGGAACTTAATTTTAATTACATCTAGGCAATACCACACACACACCTCCATGAAGGCACAAATCTTCAGGCTGACTGATACACAAATAGAAAGCAGAAACATGTGAATCTTGTGATTTTCACAGTAACTGCTAAATGCATTTTGTAATGGAGAACTTCAAAAGACTTGAGAAATCCTTTGTGCACCATCAATAATTCTACATGGCTCATCTTAACCATAATCTGTGGGATACAGCCTTACATTTGAGGAGAGGTCACATTAAGCATTCTCTACTGATGGTATTTTCATGATCTGTGAGTGTGGCTCAGCCCTCGCACTGTCTGGCAGCAATGAGACAGTTCAAGCTGCTTACCAAATAAATGCAATTGAAAAAGCACTGGCACAAGGTAGGTACCTGCCACATCTACTATATGACAGCCTAAGAACAGCACAATAGACGTGACCCTGATTTTCCCCAAGGGCTGAATCCCAGCATGGGCAGCACAATCTACCTGATCATTACTGTGGGATCCAAACTGCATCCTGCTGTTCACCTTGCATCAGCTACAGCTTACCTATAAACACAGTGAGGGAACAAACAAGTATGTGACTTGGCACACAAATGTTTATTTATTGGACCGACTTTAACAGCAGAAGAGAAGTCTAATATCCCAGCTATCACAATCCAGTACAGCACACCCAGACCTGATGTCTCACACTGCAGCCATTATAACCCAAAACATCACACCCAGGTAGGACATTGTTCATCCAAATAGAGTCAAATAAAACCACCTCTTTCCTCAGGCTACTGCTGCACACAGAGAACATCAGAGGTGCAGACAGTAGCACTGTAAGAACCTTTGCAATCTAAAACACAGTCTCCAGGGAAAGGTTGTTCAGAAGCTTTGAAACACAGGGTGGGACCTCTGGCAACATAGCACTGGGGAGCTCCAAAAAGTAGAAAGTTAGAAGCTGAAAACTTCACCATTGCTTTCCAACAGGCAATCAAAATTCAGTCACTTTCTAAACTTCTCAATGTACAATGCTCTTATATTCTGTTTATGTATGTATATGCAAACAATATATGAGTGGGTGCATGTTTAAACAAACACAAACACAATACCTACAGGTGCTGTACTGTTTGTAAAGCATAACGTTTCTATTCTTCCATTTGTACAATTATTCACCCCACATACCTCATTATCTTTTAATATTTTCAACCTCAACACCACCACCAGACACACCTTGCCTTTCCTTCTCTGAAATGGTCAGACCCTTGGTGCTCCTCCAGCCCAGTATTCGGGAACATTTAATTTCCAGTGAGGGGCTAAGACTTCAGATGAGCTTCAAGGAAAATTAGCCTGTCATTAAAGGCTTGGAGAAATAAAAGATCACCCAAATGCCAGACCTGACCTGACCTTTAAAGTACAGCTCCAATAATATTTTTCAATAACTATGCTTCCTAGTCTTTCCCTTGCTGGACAAGGGATATGAATCAATTACTGCAGCAAGTCAGTTATGAGCTGGCCACAGCTTTCTTTTCAAACTCTACTGAGAAAAAACAATTGACTTCCAATATCCAACACAAAAGTACTGCTCCTCTTAAAGCATCCACTTATTTGCACTGTTTCAGCAAAACAAGGAAGGACAAAAGTTGTATCCAAAAGTTGTTGCAATCCACCTCTTACAAAATGAACAAGCAGACTCTAGGACAGAATTTTATTTTCCATGTCTGCACAGTTGGGGTTTTTCTTTCTACTAGGAACAAAGAAATACAGCTACAAATATAACACGAGAATTTCCAATCTCACTTTGCATATAAAAATAGCATCAGGTTTTGAAAAATGTCAGCATAAACTGTAAATACCTGAATGAATTCCAGGGTTTAAATACCAACATGTAGCTCTATGACAATTTTATATTAGAAACCACTGGATAAAACACAAAAAAAAAAAAAAAAGATGCTTTATCAGGAGAAATGCTGACTGAAAACACATCTCAAGAAGTGACCAACAAGGAGCTCTTTCGCCATTTCTTTCCAAATGGGCTTGAAAGTGAGCTACAGCTACTCAAATTTGTACACCCAGCTGGGATGTCGATTCCTCTCAGAAAAGCATGCAGGAATGGATATTCCCACTCAAAGCTATGTGATTGTTTCTTTTAAGTCACTCTGCTGTCTCTCTTACAGGAGAGAACATAATTTATATACATTGCATCACTTGTATGCAGTTCAGTCAGTGAAAACAGTCTTCTAGCTGATTCTTGCTGCCTGCCTTGAGCTCAGAAATCCTGAGCCATGGGGTCTGCCTGCTGCTTGAACTAATCCTTTGTTTGTTGGCAGTGGGACTCCCACTGGTAATGAAATAAAAACAGTATTCCAGGGCAGAAAGCCCAGGAACTAGCAGGACTTTTCTCAGGAGGAAGAACATAACTGCAAAATGGTATCCAGTGAATGGCAGGTGTAAGTACATTGCCTGCTTGCTCCCACTCCAGACTGCTGACGTGGAGATGCACATTCTTGCCTCTCAGAGACAAGCTGAAAGGTGCAATGGCTGCAGTGCCCACCTGGCTCTTGTGAACTGTGTGTGCACACCCCTGTACTGCCACATCATTCATGGATGGCTGTGGGAAAGCAACCTAACACTCCTTCACTCTTCTGCTCCTCATATTTACAGTGGGAAAAATATTCACTGCTAAGAACTGATGGTGACAAATTATGAGAAATCTGCCACTGCTGTGGCCTGATACTATTTTTGATGTAATGAACTCTTACTTGATTTGCAGCTGTTTCTTATATCCCCTCTATTTCTATGGTATTTTTTTAAGAAGTCAATACAACAATATTCCATTTTAACAGAAAGAGTAGCTTAGAAAAGTGTCTTGAATTTCCAGTGCTGATCAAAATCCATTTCTGCAGCAGAGATGATCCTATGGCCTATATAAAGAACATCAAGGTACTTACTGATATCCTACAGCATTTTTCATCAGTTAGTTCTAAACTTGCTTTTTTTCCTGTAAGAAAATAAACTCTTCTTGAAGCTTTTTTGTCATCCCGTAACAACTAAATAAAATTGATTTCAGGCAATATAAATGAAAGGCAACATTAATTCAGATGCAACAAACCTGAACACTCTGTGTGAAATAAATGCAGAAAAGTAAGCAAGGTCTGCTCAGCTGAGTAACATAAAAAGCAGTCTTTTCTTTCAGAACCTTTTGATCTCAATTAAACCTAAAATTGCACCTTCCTTCTCTAGCCTTCACAGAACTACTAGGTTTCTGCAGGATCATATGCTCTTAAATCTATTAATTTAGATGCTGGGATATTTCCAGCAGAGAGGCAGTGTGTGAAATGCTGACAGCAGCAGATCTATAGCAAGTTGGTTGTCTTCTCAAAGACTTCTGGAAACTTCTTCCATAAAGATTTAGTCTTTGGTACACCACTTTGAATTAGGTCTAAAAATATTGCACTCATAAACATGGGATTTTTATATTTAATCTTGTTGTCTATACCATATATGAAGCTTAGTTCACTCTCATTATCCTTTGCTGCATTTGAGATGTAATCTGTACTCCTGCCAGCTACAGAGTGATATAAAACCTTAAAGTAATGTAAATTTACTATAGAATTTAAGGTGTACAGCGGAGATCTGCATTGTAGTTTCTTAATCTGTGCTCTTGTTCCCCATGTCCTCTCTGGGACATATTAAAAATGCATAAAAAGTCAAGTAGGGACCAAATATAAGCCACAAGATCGAACCATTAGAAAGAAGATAATTCACAAGTTTGTTAAAATTGGCAGTTAGATAATGTTGAAGAGATCCTGTAGGAGACTCCTGTTTAAAGTTCAGGATATAGGAAGATATGAAGCATCTGTTTCCAATCAGAAGTGACAGCAGGTACAATTAGTTGATATAATAAAGACCTGTCTGCACATTGATGAGACCTTCTAAAGTGACAGAACTGGGTTGCAGCATTTGGTAAACAATTTTAGCAAGACTATAAAACAGTCTTAAATGAGTTGATTATTCTCATCCCTGATGCCAGGGAAAGGTTGTGAAGCCTTACCAAACAATGTAAGAAATTAAAATTCTTCCAATAAAAACCTTATGACCAGCAGGTTGTAATCTCATTTTTAAATGTTGACAAAGCAGGACTATGAAAAAACTGGGCTTATTTTTGGTACCTCACATTGGTGTGCATGGTGTATACAAAGATGGGTGTAGTAAGAGGTAAATTTTACAGAAATTGATAGTATGCTTTTGAGTAGTCATCAGCTGATCACCAGCCCTTAAGATAAGCTCTCTGCGTAGAATTCAGTTGAATATTTGACCAGCCCTCACTCATGCTTTTTCAGCTCTTTCCACTCTATTCTGCAAACACATCCTTGCAGGATGCCAGGCTGAAGTGCCAGAGCCTGGAACAGGAGTACGCTACACTATGCCAATTCTACCACTCTGTTTATGAATGTTGTTTTTCAAGCAAAGCTATTGCTTTTATTTCAATACTTCTAAACAAGTGTGATTTCCCTATCTAGAGTTTTATCGTCAGCAAACTAGGTTTATGGATTATGAATTCCTACACTGAAGGTAAAAGCTTAAGAGAGTTAATCAAACGAGACAGAGGATGCCAAAACCACACTAGAGCTGGAGGAGAAGGCAGCATATAAAACATCTTGAAGGGATCCATGACAGCAATCATCATTGAGATGAGGTACCTGCAGTTCCCAAATCTATTCTACCACTGGGGTTTGCAGTGACTTTATGTTCAGTAACATTCCAGCCAAGTTGCATATAAATCCTGTCAGTCTTAGACTGAGTTTTGTTATAAACAATAAAATCTGTTTCCTGAATATCCTAACGAAGATGGGACAGACAAACAGCAGAAACAAAAACAGTTCGGTATATTTTACTGATAAAATTTTCAGACATCTGCTATGTCAAAGAGTTGGGACAGAGGACACATGGAAAACCAGTTTTGTACCTGCAATCTGCTATTTTTTATGTTCATGGCTGTTTTATTTTTTCTGGCTTTTGCATTCAGAACAACATTCATTTAGAATCAATGTGCTTTTCCAGTCACACATTTGCTTCTTCATAAGAAAGTCTTAGCAGAAGAGTTCAAGATGAGAAAATTCTTTTATTTTCTTCAATTTTTATTTTTTTTAGTTCAATAACCAGTGATGAATCTTATAAAATTCCATTACAAAGCTGACTGCCACTGTACAGAAAATTAATTAATTTACTCTGATGAATTTGTCATGAGACAAATTACAAGGACCACTGACTCACTCTCATCTTTGCACATACATCTTTGGAGCAGAGGCACAGCATAGCAGAAGTTACCAGCAATTTTTTTGCAACAGTGGTTTTTATCTGGTTTTATCAGTAAACTAAATACTTAACAATGTTCTAGCATACCTCTCATTTAGCTGGTAATAATGCTAGACCAGCATTCAAATAAATAGAATAAAGTCCACATGGGCAGATACAGGTGTTCTTCTGAAAGACCCCTCATTTCCTCCTGCAGCTGAGTAAATATGAATTTAGATGCACCAAATAAAAAGATTAAACATTGACTAACAAGCAAAGAGGGGTGGCTCTCTACCTAATTTTAGATAGGTTTATGTGCAGTTTTTTAATAAACAGATCAGTTTGAATGTTATTTCTATCCTGATTTCCAAAGGAAAAAAGACTCCTAGATTCTGTTATTAAGTGGTGGTTGCCTCTCCCTGACTGCCCTCATCCTTCACTTGCAACCTGACTTACAACTTCTGAAATTGGTTTTCAGTCTGAAGTTGACAATGAGGGAAGAAATCTCCATTACATTAAAATATTGCTATTCCCAACAAAAATAGCAGCTGGAAAAAGCAGGAAGGCTTATGTTGCTATTTCCACTATTAGAAATACTGCAGTGCAAACTTGGCATTCACTTGTTGTGTCTGGCCTCTCAGCTGCCCTGTAAGCACTCACATAATGGCAGAACAATTAGCCCCCATATCAGCCACAGTATGTGCTTTCTGCCAGCTGGTTAAGTAGAGGAGAAAGAAGAAGAGCTGAAAACATGAAAAGAAGCTGAAGCTATACATGGAGAACTAGAGGAGATGAAAGTATTTAAATGAAGGAGAATTTGAGATTAGCAGGAACTAAGCAGTGAGGGAAAAGCCCACACACACGCGTACCTTGGGGCAACCTGACCTGATGGGTTCTGATGCTCAAACCACAGAGTGATTTCACAGCCTGGCACCAGAGGGTTCAACAGCTAATGTGCACACACTGAGTTCTGGTACTGAAGTAACAGAACAAGGTTTGCTTTTCACCTGGGCTGGGAAAAAGTGACACTGATATAAATATGTTTTCTTCAGAAGTGATCCATAGAGGAAAGAGCTGTGCTACTTGGCTGCAAGGGCTACGCTTAAGACAATACAGCTGTGTTTATGGGTAAGTCCTTTAGGTATGTAAATCAGCATTAGCTATCACTGTACATATTTAGGTTGGCTTTAGAGACCATTATTTTACACTTTACACAACTAAAGAATTCTATCTAAATTAGAGTGCTAAGGTTAATAAGCACAGGTTAATGCTAAATATAAGCAAACACAAAGGCTTAGCAGATGGTTTACTATGTCACCCTTCAGCATCCATTCCAGATCAGGGTACTGGAAAAAAAATGATAATACATGGTATCATCATTAAATATAATTAATATATCTACAGCATTTTCCTTCACTTTTAGATTACAAAGCTATTATAAAGTTTCATTACTAGCAGCAGAAACAAGAATGGAGTCATCCCTATTCTGCAGAAAATGACACAGAATTATATTCAGCTGGGCTCTGAAGTACCAGCAAAGACCTATGAAGCATGTTGTGCTCCTGAGCAGCTCACAGAACATGAGCTGGCATTTACTTGGCAAGTTACATGACTGAGGTTACTGCATCACACCAAATGATTGTAAATTAGAAAATTACAATAACAAAATCAGAATAATCTTGTAGTTATGCTACAGGACTTGGAATATTTTTGTCCAGCTCTTGGCTCTGCTACAACATTAAGCAAGTTATTATATTTTTTTTTCTCCTCAGTTACTTATCATAAAACAATAGAATTTTCTTTTTCTATCTGTCTGTTTGGCCCAGTGAGTTTGGGAAACAAACTTTCTGCTTTCGCACTTCCACAATACCTAGCACAGTGGACCTTAGAATCAGGTGCAGTCTTGCATGTCTACCTTAATGCAAACAACCATTGTTTATAGCACATTTTTATCTATGTTGTGTTTTAGGATGGATTTGGGACATTTTGCAACCTTTTCCACATTGCAGGTCTACAGCAATGAGCTAATGTGGGAAAAACATGTCAGCAAAGCATGGAGAAGAGACTTTAAAAATGCCTCCTACCTGCACAGGTGTCTCCAGAGTGTAGATATGTTCCCCACGCACGTTGTAGAACTTGACAAGTGCGCTTTTCAGCAGGGAACCATTGCTGAGGTCAACCAGCTGGTTCTGCTTCTCCATGCCTGCTACTGCAAGCAGGTCTCCTTGTGTGCACCACTGCACCACCACATCTGAAATCACAAAGATGGTTTGCACTGACTAGAAACAACAGAAGCAGCATTTCCAGATGCTGCGAAGTGACTTGAACAGATAAAACATGCTCTCAAAAAGTTACGTAAGTACTCAGAAACCTATATCCTTTCATTGAAATAGTAGATAATATGCCACAGATGCACTTTTGAGAATGACTCTTTATTTTGTAAATTAAAAAAATAATGTGTAAAAACATTATTTTCTCTCTGTGGTGAGTCTAGAATGTAGTCAGTAGTTGCTCTAAACACCTAAGGACAAGAATTTACAAGAGACATTGAAACAGTTGTGGAAGATCCTACATAGAGCTCTGGGGTAAATAAGTGGAATCAAGTTAATATGCAGATAATCTTACTAAGAGAACAGCAAAGATCGTTTGTCTGGAAAGGCCTATAGCGCAAAAAAAGCAGAATATCTGGCAATGCCTCATGTTCTCACTGGCTGTCAATGTAACTTTTAGCATAACTCCAACTAGAATTACAACAATATAACATGAAACTGAAAGTACTTAGGCTTTTGTCCATAAATACATATGGTCTCCATATTATAGGTTTTCTTTTGCCACCATCATACAAAGATGATGAGAATCTCTCTTACGAGGAGAGACTGAGGAAGCTGGGCTTGTTTGGTCTAGAGCAGCCTGAGAGTGGATCTCATCATTATCTCAAAGGTTTGTGCTGAGAAGATGGTGCCAGATTCTTTTCAGTGGTGCCCAGAGACAGGATGGGGAGAAATGGCCATAAACTAAAGCACAAGAAGTTCTACCTAAACAAGAGGAAGAATTTCTTTACACTGAGGGCAGAAGAGCACTGGAAGAGGGTGCCCAGGGAGGCTGAGTTGTCTACCTCTCTGGAGACATTCAAAACCCACCAAGACAAGACCCTGTATAACCTGTTCTAGAGGACCCTGCCTTGGCAGGGGGGTTGGACTGGCTGATCCCCAGAGGTCTCTTCCAGCCCTAATGATTCTGTGATTCTGACTTGTGAAAATCTACGCTTGATTTGCTTTGCTGAAATCACACAGGGACCACTCAGACTCCCATATACACAGATATGAATATACATATCAGTTACTTCTCTTACAGGCACCTCATGATGAGGGACGCCCACTGCTTAATTTGGGGATGCTTATTTCAAACCCTTATATCCTCTAGTTCTTTGTCACACTTCAAGAGTAACTCTAAAACAGTATTTTGCATTTCTGTTCATGTTTCAAAGGCAGATTTGCATGTTCAAGGAATACCAAGCTAGTCTTTAAATCCTTATACTCTTAAACCAGAGGTGAAAGGCAGCTATTTTGTGCTGTGACAAAGTGAAGGTAAAGACAAAACTTTTGTGCACTGGGATGTTCAATCTGCCAAGAACCTTTTGAAGACACTTGTGGGCGAGAAGTTGTCTTCAAATGAAGAAGCAGGAGAGAAATGAGAGTTGGCAGGAAGGATCTCAAAATTGTTTCAAGTTGTCAACTTGTCATTTTCAGGGACTTTTATGTGCAATTTGAAATGGTTTTGTATTATTTCAACTTTCTGATATTTCTCATGGGAATTATGCTTCTGTACATATCAGAGGGAAGCTGCATGTTCCTCAAGGTAACTTTTTGACAGCTAGGCATTGTATGCCTCTTGTTTTCTCTTAGTTTTCAGCCCTCTAAGTAACCTACAATGGGATTTAATTCATGTTTCTTGGAGAGGAAAAAGATAGGCAGGTTAGAAATAAACAAAGCAAGCTGATCAGCTCCACTTATGGTAACTGGATAACTATGGAACTACCATAATGAAAAAACTGTCTCCTTTGGATACATGTCTTCAGGTAAAACTTTCAGCTGATCCCCATGACAAGAGGAAGAGGACTGATTACTTTGTCCAGCAGTTTTTTCTCTCTCTCTCTCAAATTCCTAGAATTAGACAGCTGCAAAGCACAGGATCTTCAATGACTTTTGGACCTTTACACAAAATAACTGATAAATAAATAGGTTCTCAGCACATAGATTAAAAATCAAATGGAGGTTTCATCTAGGGTAATGGTCTACAGTAGATCAGTCAGCCCTCAGAACTACTTTACAGCCACCACAGGCATGTATATCAGCAAACCTTGAACACAGAGCACTGTAAATGTGCAGTGTAAATTCTGCAGGCAGTAGTTGTGACTAACTAGTAAAATTAGTAGATATAGCTCGGCAGTTCTGCAGGTAGCAGTGCACTGAGAATCATGGAGTCAAAAAGCACAAAAAAAAAAAAAAAAAGGATACATCTGAACCGTTCAGGACCTCCACTAGAACTGACAAAGCTACTAGGACTGTTCAAGGTAGATGAAAAGAACTCTTATTTGGGTAATCAAATTATCGAAGTTTTTCCTCTGTCAATTTAACAGAAATATTCCCAGTAAAATGACAGCTCTGTAAAACTAGTAGAATATATATATTCTATATATATTAAAGATATATTGTTACTGCTTGAAATAATTTCATAGTTGCCTACTTTAAAAACACATTGAGTAGCCTACAAAGGAAAGGATATCTGCTGTAGAGACCACAGAGCAATACTTGGAGATTTTAAACACAAACACATGAACAAGGACTTGTAAACAACACTGAAGACCATACTTGGTGTTTTTGCACATTCTTGCCTGTGATAAAATCCAGTAATTTAGAGTCACTTAAAAAAATAAATAAAATTGAGATACAGGAAATGTGAACATCTATATAAAACCAGACATAAAATACCTTCCACTGTACACTGCTTAAAACAACAGACAGTCATATCCCAATCATCTTTCTCTGTCTCACACACATTCTCAATCCAGTAAGATGCTGCTGTTTCCTGTCTACTGATGAAAAAAATGTAGTCCAGTTTATAACAAATAAAAATACTACTACCCTATCTAGCACATTAATTTTTTTGCTACAGGAGGGTGACATAGTTAAGGGATCTTTTTTTCCACTAGTGCAAGTCCGTGGGGAAGGAGGAATAGGACACATATCCTCAGCAAGACAGAGCCCTACAGCTCTAAAAGGAGAGTAAGATGGGCTTTGTTTTTTCTACTGTTCCCAGTTGAAAGCTAGACTAGATGACAACTCAAGACTGCTCAGTACCTTAATTACTCTAACATTGTAGAAATGCTGAGCAGACCCATTGGTGATGATCACAAGAGCTGCTTTAAGCTGGCTCCAGTTTTCCACACTTTTGGTGTCCTTTCAGCTGATGAAGTTTTCTGGATTGTAGGGTTGTCTCAGGATGCTGCATTTTGCCTCTCATGTTTCTTGTGTTGGCACAGTTGGAGAAAGGAATGGAAAAGAAACCTCAAAGGTGATGTTTTTACCTCCTAAGACTACTGTACATAACGGATCACCTAAAAACTGTGGGGCTGGTGTTAGGGCAACTTTTCATCAGAAACATCTCAGAACAGCTAAGAGTTTGTTCCAACAGCCTAATTCTCTTTTAATTTAATTTAAAACTAATTTACCTGTGGAGATGAAAAAGCTTCAGTGGAACCTATATTTAAGTACGTGCCTATGTGCTGTATTGAATTAAAACGTCTCCGCGGGCAAAGCACAGTAAATTGCACTGAGAGTGCTGGCAAAGTGAAGGACATTTTTAATAGGTAAGAACAGTAAAAATTTCAATGTGAAATGTGATATTTTACATGGAATACTGATGGTACAAACAGTCCTGCACATCACTTAGCAAAATATATAGTAATTAATCACTGGAATTTTTCCTCTCTCAGAACAACTTGCCTCTTGAAAATTAATAATTCTAGCAAGTTTTCAAGAATTGTGAGAACCAAAGCAGCACTGCAATTTGTACCATGTTACCAAAAGCATGGGAGAGCCTGTGAATTGGACATGCAAAGAAAGTGTTTTGTAGCAAGGACATTCACACAAATAACCATAATCATATTAACACATTCTGCTGGGAAACTGCAAACCAGATTAACTGCCCTACAAAACTGCCACAAAAACACAATCTCAAAAATATTGTGAAACATTTTTTTCAAAGACAAAAACTCCATCAGCCAAGAGCTGCTCTTCCTCCAGCAGGTGTCACTGCTGGAAATGGCAATAACAGTACGAAGGGCTCCTGGGCTAAGAAGCAAGAGCCACAAAAACATAACCGATGCACATTTCATCAAAAATACAAGAAAAACAGGGCATAGGAGAGGGAGAAGTGGCTTCTTTTTTGTACCTTTCAACCCTGAGCGGATGATAGTAGGAGACAAGTCATCATAATTGTTCATTAAACTGATGTCTCCTGACGTGAAGCTGACAGTAAGTAGTGGCTTGGTGTTCTGCACCGGGACTGGATAAGCAGCTGGTCCATCTGCAAAACAAGGCTTGGAGTGAACAAAAGGTAAACAACCAAAAATAATCACATCCAGGCCAAAACACACTTCAGCCTACCACCATCAGGAATTGTTCCAAGCCTCTCTACCTGCTTATTTTTGCAACACCTGTGGGCACAAGGAAAGCAGGTTTAGCTAGTCAAGCTTCTCTGTTTCTGCAAAACCTCAGTGCTTTTACTTTGTCAATTTTTACTGCAGCATATCCACAGTGATTTATGCACGTACTATTATGTTACATAGTGTTGTTTTTCAATCTTTCTCTATTCTCAACTCCCCAAAGTGACAAAAAAAATTGAAAACCAGTGCCTCAGAAGGCTTTCTCAGAACCCCTATTGAAAACCAGCATGATGAAGAATATAATGACATTAAAAGCAATTTGTTCTTTACACTTTTTGCTTGGACAGTTGCTGGGGACTCCTGAAGTCACAGAGAGACATTTTAAGAACATCTAAGAGAACATACTGACCTTTCACAAATTACTGCATTCTGCAGCAGCATAAAAAGGTACCTGCCATTCTGCATAACAGGATCCAATGCACCCAAAAGGTGAGCCCAAATGGAACACTTGGCTTTAAAAACCATTTCTGCAGCCTCTGGTGCTCTGAGCTTGTTTTTCAGCGATTCACTAAAGCTCCTTTGTTCAAATAGTCCATGACCAGTATTGCCATCTGTAGCTTTTCATGTTTAACTCCTTCTGTTTACAGTTTCTGAGAAGAGATGCCACTGGTCCCTGATTAAGTGCCTCTCAAGGCTGAGACAACATCTTTCCAGTCAACAAAAAAGGCAGAACCAGTTAAGAGTAGTATTGGTTCCTGAACTTGTAAAAAAGCTGATGAGAAAGCATTTTGGAGAGAGATTTCTAGTAACTAGCACCTCCATGTGTATATAATTTAATAAGAAAATCCCAACAAACTTCGAGTCCTTCCTACACATCTGTGTGAGTCAAAGGCTTGTCACCTTTGTGCTGCATCTGCTCTACAGAAAACACATCATGTTTGGGTAATCATTAAAACAGGCTTGTAGGCTTGTAACAAGTCCACCCCCTGACTGACTCAGAAAAAGCTAACACATTTGGATCATTTAAGTTCTCATCTGTGTACTCTGCAATTTCACCATCCTCCAACTGGAACTTTAGTATTTTTTAAAAAAAACATAACAAAACCCCAGGAAAAATACAATTTATTGTTGTTGACTGTCTTGCTTTAGGAGCTTGCTAGGTTCAAGTCTTTTTCTTTCCTTCTAAGGTGAGAAATCTTACCCAGTACCAGAAGTGAGGTATGAAAGCCAAAACAAAATTCAGTTTTAAAATATGCTAACATTTTACCAGGTGATCAGATTATCTTCTTTCATTTTTTTTTAAATGTATAAGCTTATTACATAGACACATACAGTGAACAAGGTAGACTTTTTTTGCCTGATTCCAGATGAGAGTTAAAACTGCAAAAGTCCTCAATTCAGAGGTTCAGATCCAAGGTGCAAATGCAAAATTATTTTTGAATAATTGTTATGTATTCAAAATTTTCACTGTACAATCACTGTTGTATAAACTTAGTTCTTAATTTATAAGATTATAAATTTAAGAACTTAGTTCTTAAATTATAAGAACTAAAAGTTCCAGGCTTTATACACTGGAACACGGGAACAGTTTACCTAGAGCTTATAGACTGATCAATGACATCAACAGGCGAGAAGGGTGGGACTGACTGTGCATGGACACCTAGGCCTCATAAATCTTCTCTACTGATGATTTCCTAAGACTTTAAAACCAAAATATTTCACCAAATGAGTTGTATTGAGACTTAAGGAGAGGGAAGGATTTATTCCTGACTCTCAAACTGGCAATGTGCTCTGAAGCATATGAATTAATAACTCCACCAGCTCCAGTCACCCTGCTTCCACCCCATGTAATTGCAGGAAATCTCTTAATTTCTGAGCCTTCTGTGGTATTTATGGAACTCTTTATGTAAGGACTATGAAGGATGGGACTGTAACGATGAGCATTACAGAAATCCTATGAAACAGAGATGAAATTAAATATATAGTACTTTACACCATGTCTAGTACTGCTGTCTTTTCACATGAATCTATATAATAGTGCATTTATTTCTCTGGCTGTACTCTGACTACCTCCATACACACAAACCACTGCAATACCTCATATCTGCTTATCAGTGAAATCTGACATGTCCTTGTCTACTGTTTTTCACTCACCCTCACTGAAAACTTACTGAGCTTTGTGTTGTTATCTCATTTGTGCAAACAGATGCAGAGCAGCACAGATGAGGTATGACCCGCAGCAAGGCTGGCTGGTGGCAGAGATGGGAACAAACCCACTCTCCCACACCAGCTCTCTGCTCCATGAGAGCTTGAAACTGTGGACACCCTGCTGGTTTTGCAGGGCCTGACAACGCCCTGGCATTTGAGATGTCTTCATGAGCGTGTGCGAAGCTGAAACAGAAGGATGTGCACATAACCCTACCCTGTGGTGGGGAATAGTCGTCAGAATCCGTGTCGCTCTCGCTGCTGTCCTCCACCAGGAAGCTGGGGTAGTTCCAGGACATGTTGAGGATGCCATCTGACTCATGAAGGAGCACGTGGGCCAGCATTCGGCCATGGCAGTCCATGACAATAACCTGTCCATCAGCAGTGCCAAACAGTACCTGAAAATAACACGACAACCCTCAGTCCCGCCAAATGTCAGCCACTGGGTCCTCCTTCAAATGCATTTTGTAGTTAACTAGCTACACCGGAAATTAATTGAAAGCAAAGCAGTCATGGATGTGAAAGGGTGCCAGAATAAGACACTGCAATCAAAGATGAATGCAAAGAATGAAGTTAAAGCAAGAATGAGTCTACAGGCAAGTTTGTAAAATCTGTGACCAAGTAATGTTTCATGGTGGATGCATTTCATTCACTTTAATATGAGACATTACACTTTATTTCAACTCAATCATTATTGCAATTAAAGTGAGCTGGCAGAAAGGCAACCACAGACTCTTTAGTATTCTTGGATAATACAAAAACTCCTAAATCTGGTGGCAGAAACCAAGGTGTGCATCAGCCATAAAAATAAAAGAAAAAGACACAGCTGACAAAAGTGAGGTCCTAGCAGAGATTTCAAATGGCTTGTGAGAAATAGAAAGCTGAATAGAGAAGGACAGGTTATTCAGCTGATGAGCTAGAGAAGGTGGGAAAATGCCTTCGGGGAAAATAAAGGCAAAACCAGTATGATCAGTCAGCTGGAAACAGATTATAGAGGCCAAGGAGAAGGCAATGTGCTGCACATCCAGGAAGAGATGAGAAGAGCTTCCACCCGCCATTTCAAACACAAGATGGACAATCCAAGCTTGTTCTTGCCCTTAAACAACTCCATAGCCAATCACACAGACTGAAGTCAGACTGACTGGAACCTGCAATTTCTTTTTTAATAAATTCTTCTTGCAGATTTAAGAAAGTTAAGATCCTGCATATTTGATGAATTTTAGGAAAAAATTCAGGACATAAGGACTAATAAATCCTAAAGCAATAAATGCATTAGCCAAGGCTGTTGCTGCTATCATGTAATTCCGTATGAGACAAATACACTTTAAAACAAGTTTAAAAGCACCCACTTGAAAACTAGCCAGCATTAAAAATGAAGCTAAAAGGAAGGTCAAATCTCATACATGCTCTTCAGTCTACCACCTACTTCCAGTACTTGTAAATTTAAGGTTCTAGCAATTACATGCCCAGATGAGAAACTCACCTAGCCTTGTATCTTACCTTTAAGAGTTGTTAAGTGTTTGGAGAAAAGTAAAATAACAGGATGCACTGAGCAGGCATCTCCCCTGCACCCTCCAGTAGCTTACAACAACAAAAAAACCCCTCAACCCAATCCTTCTTCTCTGATAATTGATAATTTCATTTGGCAACCCTTAGCTCTTTACACTGAAAGAAACACGAATAATTGTTCCCTACTCACATTCTTAACGCTGGTCACAATTTTACAGACCTCTATTACCTAATTCCCTAGTCACCTCTTTCCCAAGCTGAAGAATCATAGCCTACTTAGGGTCTCCATGTACAGTTGTTGTTCAAATCCTGCTATCACCCTCAGTGACCTCTGCTGTCAGAGGGCTTCTTTTCTATCTTCCTATTGAGAGGCTGTGTCAGACTTGCAGCATTCAATGCATGTATTGTATCAGACATACACAACAGTAGTCTCCTAGGAAACAATTGCCATTATTGAACTTCTGAAAGTTTCAGAAAGGAAGTGTGGCTTCTTAAATATTATTAAAAAAACCCAAACAAACAAACAAAACAAAGCAAAACAAAACAGAAAAAAATTACTAGAATTCTTTTTATGATCAACATAATGAAGGTTGTAAACTAGAATGGCAATTTAACATAAAGTCATTAAAATCTTAAGAAAAACAATGGATTTGTTTCCCATTATCAAAAATATTGAAAAAATCAGTATCTGTCTGCCTTAACTGTAATCATTATATGTCACAAATATTTTTGTGTTAAATAGTTGCTGAGTTAAAACAGCAGCTGAAGTTTGCTAAAAGCCTCAGAATACTACTCTTAGATGTAAAAGCAAGAACTCAACCTTTGTTCATCTCACACTATTCTTTCTTGTGATCCCTTATTGTATTTTCCTTCCACTCGTATCATCACATCTCCTTTCACACTGTTCATTATTTCCACTGTTTTCACATTCATGATTGGTGCACAGCCACTTTCACTATTCACTTTCAAGACACAGCCACTCTCTTTCTGATCTCAACAACACAAACTTTTACAAAGGCAAAATCCTACCAGTTATCACTGCTAGCTTCTCTCACCATTCTCAAGTCTACTACAGATTAGTTTTTAACTAGTTTTCTGAAAGGTCTCTAACTACAAATACCCAGACAGAGAAGGTGAACCTTCACTGTTTCTGAAAATAGCAGTACAAGTGTCTGCCTCCTAAAATCCTGCAGAAACATTCCATAGTTGGGTAGCAATAAAATCTTTGGACTCATCACTCAATAGTTCAGTCTCATCTCAATCTAAAGCTAATCCTTTTGAGTAACACTGCCCCCAACTAATTTAAAATTATGAAGTACGTATTAATTTCCAATTCAGAACAGCTGCATGTCAGCATCTTAATTCTTGCACTGGAACTTGAGGGAGCTCTTTAGCAACCTAGAAATATCAGAGGGCACACTTCATCTCTTCAGCCAGGCTGTAGGTTTCAAGGAGCAGCTTTAAGTTTCAGGGTTATTGTAGCAATACAACCTTTAAGATGAAAGCATTTATCAGCCTGATAGTCCTGCTGGCTGAACTCCTGCTGAAGCTGTAAAAATGTCTAATGGTGTTATCATCCATAACATTACCCAGGTTATAAATGCCACACTCAAGCTACTTATGTCAGATGAATAAAACTCTCTTGACCTTCAGACAAAAGGTTGAGCCACAGGATATCCCTAAAGAATCTAACAGAGAAATTAATAAGTGACATTTTAGATACTTACATTAATTTTTTTATGTGTGTGTGTGTTTGTGTGTGTTTTCAGATCTAGGAGGTTAGACAGAATGTTGGAAAAAGGTAACAAGTTATAGTTGTTTGTTAACCCTTGAACACAAGAGCTAAGTGATAATAAGAGTAACTAACCCCCCACCTCCAAGTACTTATTTTAAAGTGGTTCTTTAGCCCCTTGTTCTGTTCTTCTCTTGACTTGTCTCCTCTCTTTTCATGCTGCTCATTATTACAACTGATTCTACATGTATTACCACTTGCAGAAAGCATTTACAGAATATGGAAAATTTGATAACCAAATACCTAAAATTGCCCAATACATTCGGAGTGTGAGTCAGTACTACAACATAAATACAGTATGTCTTTCCAGAATATCAAACATGACAAAGCCTGCACTACAGTGAAGCTGTAGCTGATGAAAAGTCACAGAAATTCAGGGCTCCTGTAGTGCCCAGATATTGTTTGCTTTGAAGGGGAAACTGGGATAAACAGCATTGGGATAGCACACACAGTTTTTCAAGTGTACCAAGAGTTGAAAGGTGGGTTCAGTTCTGAAACACAGGTGTCCAGTTCTGAAACACAAGTGTCTTAGTTCTTCATGAAACCCAAGCTTGGGGCGATTCCTATCTTTTGTAACAAATCTGAACACCTGAAAAACACCCTTCTCTGAAATGTGCTGCCCTTTTCAGTCTATGTGCTAACTTGATATGAATTTCACAATCTAGTTTTGGTAAATTAATAGATTTTTCAACTAAATGTTTTTGAACTACCATCCATGAAACTTGGCATTCAAGACTGCAACCCCCTTAAATGTCCAAGATATCAAAGAGACTTCAACTAACAGTCTGAAATACACCAATTTCTAAAGGACATATGGTAAGCAAAAGATGGCGTATTTTGCTCTGAAGTACTCCTCTTATGAAGAGATGAATATTACAACAGCCAAGAAGCTAAAAATCCAGCTCAAGAGGAACAGCTTGGGTGTGTTGGGTGGCTTTGCTACACACGGATGTGTTGTGCTGAACTCTGCAGTTCCTGTAAGATCTGCTGTGATGCTGCAATGCTCTGGACCCGACACAGGACTAGCAGAAAGTGGCTTGGCAGCACTGATATCCACAAAATTACAATGGAGTGACCAAAGACCTGGTACACATTGAAGGTCCAGCTCAGGAGGCCTACTTTTTTGTAAAAGTATAAATTTCTAACAGCCGTGCGTTTTTTGCACATAACACGTTTTTGTTGCTATTTAATTTGGTTTAATGTAAGTAAACTGAACTCATCAACAGTAAGAATGCTCAAGCTTTATTATAATTGGAATGTATATGAGGAGTAGAAGGCAGAATTATTTCTAATCTCAGGTTTTGGTTGTACAAACTGAACAGTCAATACTGTTACAGAAAGATATCAATAAAACAAGATGCCTCTCTTCATGACATTTAGTACTAACACTGAAGGTTTCTAATATTGCTGGTTAAACAGCACTCTCAGGAAATCTAATCAATACATTTTCAGAACTGGGGTTGTCATTCTACATCAGGGAAATGACCAAACCTTTGACTGAAGCTGAAGTTGAAGCATGAGAAGCTGGATTTGCTATAGCTACTGGAGGAAATATAAAGCCATTGGAGGCTACTTTAGGGTAGCACTTTTAAAGTGAGATATTCCAGTATCATGATGCTGGAAGGCTAAAAAAAGAACACGTGCCTGTTTTACTAACAGATCCTCTCTGACTTTTTACAAAGAACATACATCTGACAACTCACAAATGCAAAACAGCTCACAGACTCCATTAACTAAAACAGCACTGAAAATGAATCTAGCAAACTCCGTCCTAGTACAATCTGATTCTTAAACCCCCAGATTTTCACATATAGACAGAACTTGCCTTGTAGGACTATGCAAGGTGCACGAACAGATTGCATCTAAATTCCTGGACACACTGAAACATTTTGAAAATTATCACAATCTGTCATGAAATCTTCAGTGCTCTAATCTTCCCTAAAATGTGGTTAAGATGTCAGCAACTCCACTGAGCAATTTCTCAAGTTACACATCTTCCTTCTCCACAGGACAGGTAGCAGCTTTTGGTTTTTAACATTCTCCAGGGTTCTACTTCGAAAGTTTGAAGGATTTTTCTTCCTACCTACTTGGCAAACCTTTCCCTTTCAGTATTTTGTTTTACTCTCTGCCTTTGTGTGTGTGTTTGGCCCACACACCTATTGAAATCTCAGTGCCATCGTACCAGGGTGTATCAATGCTGCCACTTAACAACTTGCCCTGCACAGCTCTCCATTTGCAGCTGCCTCGTTCTACGTTTTGCTTCACTGACCTTCACTTTCTCAAAATTTAGACCTGTCTTTATGCTTTCTTCTTCAGACTCCTCCCCCATCTTCCCCCACAGGAAAAACTAGGCACCTCAGACAGTACTTTGCAAAAATGCTAATAAGGTCAACTGTTTGCACTGTCAGAAGATGCTGAGCAGTCCAAGGAAGCTGAATGAGTTCTGTTTGCTCTGACTTAGCCACCTGGACAAACATCAGTATTTATGACAGGAAACGCCTTCACAGTTGTCATCATACCGCCATCATGCTAATAGAGATAAATCTATTTTGCTGATTCAAAATTGACTGAACTACAAAGTGACAAATAAACAAAATGATGGATCAACCTTCGATTTATGCAGGTAGGCTTAGCAACAAAGGAAGTACAGGGGAAATTACAGCCTTTAATTATTTCCACTCATTAGCCTAACAAAAGAATGTCAGTCTTGCCAAGGCTTAACTACAGCATTCTGCAGTCCATTTAGATGAAGTATTAGCATTTTGCATTCCTAAGGCTTTTCTTGTTTACAATTTCTCCATCACAAAGCAGGAGACAGTGCAGCAAACTCCTCTTAAGGTACATTAAAAAGTGAAAATTTGTTTTTTCTCAGTATCATATTTCAGGTTTCCCTTCTTTTTGCCTCAAAATACAGAGAGAAATAAAGAAAAATAGAGTGAGGGAGACAGCTAGTCTCCAGCTGAACACTTTTTATTTCCATTAAAAATTCAACCACTGTAAAATGATTTCTTGAACTGACACAAAAAGAGATATCACTAAAATTCACATACAAGCTCAGGGGGAAAGCATTAGATGTTTTCTTGACTGCCTTTATGTCCAAAAGTCTTAGAAGACTCTCTGTTTCCTACGGACATGAGGAGTTCCACACATGGCTGGCACAGCTCAGGATCATTCCATTAACTGCATACATAAATATACATACAGAAATGAAATTCTCATTCGAGGCCATTAATCCTTTCAAAAGCAGCACTGGCTTAGTTACCTACTTTCAGGTTTTGTTCATACTCTCTTTTACAAAGTCCATAGGTCCTAGATAACTATTACAAAGCCATCAAATGAGAAGACAAAGCAAATCCATCAGAGATCTTGGTGACAAATCCATTTAATAAACACTGAAATACTAAAGATTGGGGATTCAAACTGCACAGGCTTTATTTCTCTTTAGAATAGTATAATGTAGCTGAATGACTATAAGTGAGCTACAGTTTTGCATGCCACTTCAGGAGTCAAAAATATAAGCACTCTTAAAACCAGGATCTCAAGCTATTTACCCTGGACATGTGGGGATAGAAGCAACTGTCCAGGCAAAATTGTTATATAAAATGTTATATGAAAGCATTCTGGCAAGTCACAGAAAGACTGATTATTATACGTTCTTGTAATTATACCTGGACTAATTCTGACTTATGTATTCCAGGCACACACATTTTTATATTCCTTCTTGACTCTCAAGACCTTCTTCAAGAAAGCATCCTATAGCAACTACATTTTTAAGTGAAGAGTTGCCCTCCTATATAGTGTTCACTGTATTAATGATATGCCTTAGTTTACTTAAAATGTGAAAAAAACACATTTGAAGCAGCATGCAAAATGAACATCTTCTCTGGCAGTTAACTCGGACAGTAGTCCAAGCCTGACCACTGAACTCCCATAAGTACTCTAGAATATTCTTCCAGCAGTGCTGTTTTCAGATTCCCCACAAAACCGCCAGGAAAGTCTGTCTCCGAAAACACATATTCTTCACAAATATGCAATTATACATAGCAACTAAAACAACATCTGGTGGGAAAATGCAGTTAGTTTTATCAACGACCACTCAATCAGGAAAAGAAGTCAACTGATATACTTGGCAGTCTCCTGCATTATTCCCAAGTCAGGTTTTAGTTATTTCCTGAAAGATATGTTGACTGCTGAAGCTAAAATCTCATTCAGAGCTTTAGAAGTCTGAGAGTGCTAGGGTTTTGTGGTTTGTTTTCTTTTTTTTCCTAATTGAAAATAATATTACTTAGAAAAAAGGACAGCACTCTCAACCAGTGAAAATGCAACACAAAGCAGTTTAGAAGCCATGTCCTTGCTGTTTTGAATTTCGTAACATAGAATCAAGAAGCCCCTGGGTTAAACTATACACTAATGGAAGTTAATCCCTCAACTTCTGCCCTCTCCTAGGTCTTGGGCGCTGGCAGAGAGCAGCAAGTCAGCATGGTCACAAAATACGTGGAATGGGTGAGGTCAAGTGTAACTGAGTCAACAAGGAGTCAGGCTGAGTAAAAACTGTTACAGAATGAGGCATTGAAAAAGAATGATTATTCTCTTAAAAAGCAAGGAAAGCAAGGAAGGATTAATTCCTTTTCAGCTTGCCAACAATCCCTCAGCATCTGAACACTGACAAGAAACTGGCTCCTGGACAAAGAACAGAGAGCTCAAGTTGAACACATGCAGGATGAAACACTGATGGGAAAGGTTTTGGAGAATAAAGAGATATTGCTCCCGCTTTCCACTGGTATACCATCTCTTTTTGTCAAATCAATGGATAGACTATATGATATCACGTCCCAAAAACATCACCTTTCCTCTGCCATTTACTATGAATCTTGGCCTTTCTTTCCCAGACAAAAACCTAGTGCAGAAATCCACAAATATCCTCCTTGAGGTTCAATAACTCTAATCCCTGTTTTCTGTACCAAGGTTTCAGACTATTTGCCGGCTTGAAGACATCTGATGCAAGTTCAAGACCCCATCTGGCTCCTGGTCTTCTTACTAAACTTCCAAAAAATTGATGGATTAAGTACCAGTGATGATAAAGTTCAAATCAACCACACTGGCAGCTACATTTCTTTTGAACTGAAAAGAGCACAAAGCTCTAGACGAACTGAAGGGATCCTGGGGCCAAAGTATTCTCAGCCAAGTGGCTTTGGCAGTGGAATAATGGATTCTTCCTGGAAAATGCTGTAAAACCTTCACAGTTTGGAGAGTTTTCCCTCTGTAAGAATTACACTTCCACTCACGTGCCCTCTCCTGACCAGTTCAAAATCTGAACAAACAAAGCAATTTTCCTACCCTACATATGACTTCTCCTTAGAGACCACCATTCTGCAGAAGGTTCAATTTTTTCCCCACAGTGCCTAAAACACAGCATAACTGCATGCTGTTCCCTCACAGAGGTGCACTGCAAAACCTCATTCTTACTATTTGCCCCAGGGCTGAAGTATAGCACAGATCTTTTCAAAACCACAAGTTCAAGTAAACACTCCCTGTCTCAAGAACTAAAGACTTCAAGCTATATAAGCAAAATCTTTCTGTTCAAGTGCCAGCAAGGTGAGAGGAGAGGCAAATGACTTTCTTCCTGACACCTCCCACACAGAGACTGGTCTTGTTTCTATTTGCACTCATCTTTACTTTGCTGACTCAAATATTGATGCTTCAAAAATGTAAAACAGCACCAGGTATAAAAATGCTAAGTGGACACATTAACTGAATAGAACAAGGTTTCATCTCTCCCTCCATCTCTGGCTTGTCACTGCCATCAACATCCTTCTTTCCCTCCATCTTTGGCTTGTCACTGCCATCAACATCCTTCTTTCCTGAGGGAGCAAAAGATGTGGTAGAATGTGCAGCATTTAAACTTCAGATTCCAGTCAACTAAAACAGCAATACTGCAACCTGAGAGTCATAGGGAAAGAGTTACAAGGTACACTGTTGAGGCTGACCTGTAGCTCCTAGTACACTGCTTCCAAAGGGATGTAGAAATCCATTCAGGCATTTGCTTTTTGCACTAACAAACATCAAATACCATGTCTACAAGGACAAGCAAAACATTAAAACATTTGTATTAGTCCTTTCAGACAGAGTCATTAAGAGAAAAATTTCTGTGTAAGACTCATCTGGAAGAGCCCTGACATGAAACACTGCAGGAGCTACTGAGAAAACGAGCCATGATGCTGCCAGCCCATAAACAACCCCCATGTTACAGCTCTCATGACTAGAACAAATGGCATCATCTCGTTAGCTCTCTCAGTGCCTTGCCTCTGCAGGCTGGATGAAGAGCATCCAGGGAAAGATTAGGCAAGGCACAGATGAAGCGAGTGGGAAGAAGAAAGCACATTGAAGTATCACCTTATTGCTCTGCTCCTCCAATTACCCGCTCAGTAACTGTGCAGTACAGACTAGGCTTTCTGGCAGGAAAAATTTGTCTGGAATAAACCCACAGATAGATACCATAGCTCCTGATGCTGTGGATGAGCCCTAGAGACTCTAAGGAGAACATCCTTGTTGCCTACCCTCCCCAAAACTCAAGGCAAAGCCTAAAAATTCCTCATCTGAGCACAAAAAT
The DNA here is from genome assembly GCA_018697195.1 of Certhia americana. Classification (NCBI taxonomy): domain Eukaryota; kingdom Metazoa; phylum Chordata; class Aves; order Passeriformes; family Certhiidae; genus Certhia; species Certhia americana. Next base: position 59,575,904 of record CM031859.1, on the reverse strand, counting down.
CTGCAGTGTAGCTGCTCATTGCTAGTGAAAAAAGGAAAGCACAACCAAGAAATGACACAGAGCACCAAGCTAAGTTTTCTTCTTCTTTTTGGAAGCTGTATTCTCAGCAGAATGACACATAAAAACCTACTTGAGACAAAAAGGCAAAGGAAAAACAATGCTAATACAACTATACACTGATATCAGAAAAAAAGGGGAGGAAAAAAAAGAGGTAGGTATTACTTAGGAAATAGCAGTACAATACAGCTTGAAAACAATGTAATAAAAAGAGACGGGAGAAAGAAAAGCAAAATAGCACTTAAAATTCACATTACTTTTCCCAAAAAATCTGCCACTATTATGCACCATCATAAAAATCAAGTCCCCCAAGCAAAGAGAAAAAACAAAGTGTTACTGGCTTCCAGCATGTATAAATATATAAAACAAGAATACAAAGTCTCTGCAAAAAACATTTAAACACTTTAAGTTTATATAAACCACCACCACCCCCCCCATATATTTTGTTTACAAAAGACTGAAATAGCTTAGTAAATATTTACAGACCCCTTAGCACAAGTAAGCAGAAATCATTAATTTTAATAGCAAGTTTGCTACAAAGGTTTGAAATGCTTCTAAAAACAGTCCAAAATGTTAGACAGTTAAGCTGTGATGGGTTTTATCTGTTTGTTTTATATAACAAACGGATTTATCTTGAAAGACAACTGAAGTCTCCTTCCCCTGTCCTCTTTTTGCATTTTAATGCTGCTGCTCAATTATGCAGCATGCAATGTTAAAATGCGTATATGCGATGTAACCATTGTCTGCAGTCCTTGTGGCTTGAATAAACTGCCTAGTTAATTAATGACACGTCTTCAATGCTATAAAAAGCCTCCAGCCATTTTTCCCAGTAATCTGAGTAATTCATCCATCAATGAAAATAAGGCTTTCAGATCTTCCCCAACAACTGTATCTTATAGTGCAATTTTGAGTGGCCCTAGTCATTGTAACCACCATTTGGTAATCTCCAGAACTGCTGGCAGAAAACAATGCATTTATATACAAAAATGACAAATGTCAAGACACAAAAATATAATTATTCCCTGGCATCTTTAAGGGTTCTTTATGTGAACCTGTAAATACTTATTAGGAACACGAATTATTCTAATAAAGATTGAAATAATTGCTCACATTTTCACATTTTACAGGCTGCAGCCTTTTTCATTTTCTCCTTCCTTCCTTCTCTTCATCCATAATAATTAAGGTAAATAAATACCTTTCCCATACTGCCCCAGTTGCCCCTTTGTAGCTCCCTTTCATCATTCTGTCAACTCATTAAAAGGCTATCTTCAAGACTTTTTTCCACACATCCAGATGTCTAGAAAAATTAAACTTGACCAGTGTCACTACCATAACAGCAAGGACTGACCAAATTAAATGTGTGCTACAGCACCTGAATGGAACCAAAACAGAAGGGTGAGTGGGAGCACAAACATCTCGTTTCAGAGCCACAGGCAAATGCAGGTGTAGGTGAGAAGGCAACAGCAGGGCCCAAAGAGATACAACATTTTCAAACACTTATAAATTCTACAGTTTTAAGCTGTGTTCTGGAAGCTAGGTAAGGCTACTATCCTCACTTTCAACTTAGGAGCTGCTCAGAACACCATTTCCTTGAAAAGGTAGTAGCAACTGCAAATCATAGTTCACAGATCAAAACAGGGGATGCAAAAGCAGACTGTACTGAGGGGATTGCTTAGGTAAAATTCCTGCCAAGGACTAAAGCCATACCAATACCAAGAACTCTGAGAGAGAAGCCCATGAAACACCTGATGCCACTGATAACCATTTGACAGCACTTGTTAATTCAGCTTGTACCTCCAGTCAGTGCTGCGGCCACCACGCAGCAGCTGCTGGGCACAGCATGGTCCTGTTCAGGGACATGCCTGGCACTGCCTGCTGTGCTAGCACAGGGATCCCACCCAGCTCCACTGCTGGGCCCAGGAGCAACACGCATCCCCTTCTTCATGTGGAGCTCTGTTCTAGATCCCGGGCTCCACCCTGATGCACTGCAGGCAGGGGGAAGAAGCTGAAGCCTGCCCCTGCCTCCTGCTTGTCACAGAGAAAAGATGCTGAAGCGTCTCTGTGGTTGCCATGGGAATAGGATGGCAAGTGCTGGGAGCAGGAGTGAGTAACAGCTTAGAAACTGCCTCCCTGCACAGCTTCAAGAGACTTCTAAAAAACCAACATACAGCGCTCCTGCACCCTGCCTTGTGTTCAATACAATGCAATTCATCTGCTGCTGGTTTCACTGTTTCCCTTCCAGTGCATTATAAGACTCTTCAGTGCACAGGGTATCTGTTCCTAACACTGTGCTGCTTTTCTGTTTCACCAAGAGCATAATTTTGTCTGATTAGGCACAAAAGAGGCTGAACCTTGGGGCCTGTATTTACACATTTTTAGTACTTGTGCATGTGATATCACAATGGGACCACGTACAACAGTTAATATGGTACCCAGCAGGATGCAAATCAAATTAGTCTACCTATTTATATAATTATTTTCAAAGCAAACAGAAAGAAGCATACTGGTGAAGTTCATATATACCTGTATGAACACGTATGCTTGTCATGTCCTAGCCAAACAGAATACTGTCAAGTCCCTGAATTTCCACAAATAAAAGCTTACAACAGGAAAAGGGGAGGGGGGAAAAGCAGAAATGGGCATTTACAGCTGTCAGAAAATTCTAATAATTTGTACTAGCAGAGATGAGGGGAACAAATATAGGTTACTAGCGCCTCCTGGGATATCCAAGAATTAAAATATATTTATCCATTTTTATTGAGGGTTTCCTCCATTGGAGAGTGATTTCTTTTTTCACACACCGAAACAGCAACAGAAATAACCCCAGGGAACTTTAAGGAGTTACACTATATTGCTATAAACAAAGGGATAATCAGATCCTCAGTTCTCACCTAGTTCTCTGACACTGTCTTTCATGAAGAGACATAATCTCTTTAGTGGGTAAAATGTAGGGAAAGGGAGAGGGAAAGCATGGCCTGAGGGCCATGGAAGTTGATAGAAAAATGTCACTGCAAGTGCAGCAAACACACAGAAAGGGAGAAAAAGCACTGGAAAGATGTTTTGTATGACTTGTGGGCTTAGGAAAAATCCTCAAATACTTTTTGATATTGCTTCTATAATTATAAATAAACCCTTTGGTTAGTCAAAAGTGAAGCTTTTCTTACTTATAAAGTCCTCAATCTGCTTGGTATATACACTCCCTCTTTGAAAACAAGCATGGGACAATGCTGCAGAACTGTCTCAAGACAGGATACAGCATGCTTTGATATTTCAAATTTATTTTTAATTTCAAAACTTTTCATCCCCACATGATCATACGTGAATCTGCTCACCAGAAAAATACTCTGCATGGCTCCAACAGCCTCTTTTAGCCCTGAAAAGAAACATTTAAGAACTGCAAGGAAACTCCCATTCCTGAGTAATCCCATCCATCCAAGTTTAACAAAAGCATGGTGCTCTGCCTGACAGACAGACAGCCCAGTTGTATAAAATCTTCCATTTGTACATCCCCAAGAGCCCAAGGGCCAGATGTGTGCTCTAGTTATAGGGTACAGGAGGAGGAAGTGCCTGAATGAGAGGGCCCTACAGACACACAGTGAAGTAGGAGAACTGACTTCTAGTCCTCCAAAATAAACATGCAGAATCACATTCAAAAGGCCTATGTATTGAATTAGCTGAAAAAGCCCACAGCTCGAAGGCCATACTCAAGATCTGGGTGTGAACTAGAATAGAAATCTGCCAATGACCCTCATGAGAAGTTCATCTGACAGAGATGATGCTGAGAAAAAACACTGCAGTCAACCATGTGACTCAAAACAAGTTTGTCCCCAACAAACAAGGAGAACTCCAAAAACCTGAAAAACATCTGAGCCACAAGAGGAATGATAACACACTCGTAGAACAAAATGCAGAACAATTTTGGCTAGTATTAATAAAATCAGCTGATAACTTAATCAGGGCAGAGTATGTACCAAATCAGTTAAAAAGATACAATTATATGCTCAATTTCAGCATGACTGTTTGTCTACCCAGGCCACATCTAGCTCTCATGCCATCTCTACACATCAGCTACTACCTCAAAGGTGCTTTACTCCAAAGACAGTAAGGACACACACACAGAAGCCACACACAGTGTCAAAGATGATGGTGCCAATATTGCAGCTCCAACCTTTCCTTGTCTCCAACAGAAAGGTGGTGGTAGGAAATTACCCTCGTCTTGCAGAGCTGCCACAGAGCTATCCATAGCAAGGAGTGCCAGAGGTGACAGCCTCTGAATATAGAGGAGAAAAGATGGAGGAGACAGGAGAAACCAGTAGGATGCATGCAGAAGGGAGTGATGGAGGAAGTTAAGAGAACTGAAGAGTGAGGTGAAAAGACAGATTATACTGAGCAAACTTCTATCAGGACAATAGAAAATTGATACTGAACAATACAATCACCCCCCGAAATGTAAATTTTAAAGGTAATTGTGTTAAAGGTCATGGGACCATGGAATGGAGTACTTTCACTAGCAACCTTCACAGCACCGGAGGGGTTACAAAAAGAACAGCAGAAAAATGTAAATTTAAATGTCAACATTTGTCTTTCAGTCACTGTACTTACAAGCGAAGTACATTAAGCAATAGGGAAGATGCTGAAGCTACTCTTGACCAGAATAGTATTCTGTTCTCATTTGCACATATACCAATCAGGAGAAAATTTAGGTAAGGCAATAAGCTAGTAAGGGCATCCATTTCCATAAACACTTATTTATGTGTAATGTATGCAACGTCCTTCCCCCCTGCTTGCTATTTTTTTTGAACTGAGCAGTCTCTCACCCAGCACCTCTGTGATTCATGTTCCCTCATGCCTCCAGAGGCAAGTACATCTAAATATATTTTAGAAGAACGCTTCTTTCTACCAGCTCTGGAGAATAGTACAAAGATCCATCATCACTTAACATGCAAACCCCTGCAAACCACATAGTTAGTGTGAACTGTGCAGAGCAACATCAAGCTCATGGCTGGCCTGGGTCTCTATTTCAGTGAGTTTGTCAGCAGCAGAGTCTCTAAGTCAAGCAAGTAATTTTCACATAGCTGGAATTGGCCATTATGCTCGAAAGCATTTATCTGGACGCTGAACAAATGTTTGTTTCCTGCAATAACCACTTATGGAGCATCGAGATTAGAAAGTACAAACATATTGGCTAAACTGAATTAAAGGCAGCCAGCCACTCCAAATTAAACACTCAAGTGAAGATATTTCCAAATACAGTAGCAACAACTGAGCATCACACAAGCAGGGTAGCCTCATGTTTAAAACATAGGACTGAGAGCTATTAGATCTTAGCTTCCCCTCCTACTTCTGCTGCTTGTCTCTTCCTCTTGATCTCAAGTAAATTATTTATTGTCAAGATTTACATTTCCCTAGATTCAGAAAGAGGCAGGCAGACTCCCTGGCTTTAAAAAGCAGAGTTGCAATAATTAATTCATTATTCTTTGCAGAGTACTCTAAAATTAATAGATGCTGCTGCAGAAATGTATATCACCAGTGCTATCATATTCCACTACCAACTCCCAAAATAACTCTACCTTGGATGAATTTATAGTATTCTAAATTCAGTGATACCTTGAGTCTTGAACCAGCATCTTTCCATGGCAGTGTAAAATGAAGGAAGGAAAACAATCCAGCTGTGATCCTAACAGAGCTTCGCTTTGCACTATTTTACACCCATCACTTCCTTCAGCACTGAATTATACACACATATACAACCACAATGACAGCAAGCATGTGGAAAGAAAGACCAATCCAGTCAGCTCCACATCGAAAGGCAAGAGACCAGTGAAAATCCTGCAAGTGAAACCAGCACTTGAAACCAGCCGTGCTATAAATGGTGCTGTGTCCATCATATAATTCTTTAGAAGAATGGTAAAGAAGATTTTTTTAACTGGCTTTTAAAGCTCATAAAAATTTGTTCTTTTAAATTTTATTTGCATAAGGTTGAGACATCTCTTCAACACTCAATTACATACATTTGCTTATGTGAATGACAAGAAGACATAAACGTATCTGCTGCTGGAACTGCTTTTGCTGCAAGTGCAGACTGGACAAATCTACACAGAAATGACCAGTCATATGTTTAATAGTCCAGTTTGTACCTCTGCTCAAATGAATTTATAAGACAGCTGTAACAACAAATTCAGGATACAATGAACAGACTCCTGTCTCAAACAACTAAGTTTGAATAAGACTGTGTGTGAATCAGGGTGAAAAGTGATGATACGGAACTTGCTACACTATCATATTTGCCTAAGGAAAACAACAGGACTAATTAAAGTTTCATTATAAGTGGGAGTAGCAGTTTTGAAGGAAACTGATCTTACCAAGTAACCATTTTACTTGGCAACATTTTAAGAGGTGTATTCCATAGCATACCAATGCAACCCAACTGACACCCTTAAATGCCCCATTTTCATTACCTGTTGGTCATCTGGAGTCCATATGCCACAGGTGATCTGACTCTCCAAGTTTATTTCTGAAGACCAGTGTCTTTGTCCGCTGACTGAACCGACCAGTACAAATCCATCTCTATAGGAGATAAGTGCCTGAGTCCCATCATGGCTCCATGTAAAGTCGCTTACCTTAACATACCAAAGACAAGAAAACAGATATATGGGCCATGTAGGACTTTTTTACTGTTTTAATAAAAAGCAGCAGTGCATAGAATGAGAAAGCCCAACTATTAGCCCAGCTCTGATGTCATGCCTACTGGAGAAAGCATTGTGCTTGCCAAGTGCTGTTGTCACAGTTCTTGCACATTCCTTCCAATAAAGAAATGCTTCATTTTCTCCTGTGCATTTTGAAAGGTATGAAGTACCATTCCTTGTCCTCTTCATTTGGCCTCTCAGGACCTGATCACACTTGACTGCAGAGAAAACATGCATACCAACCTGTGCCCCACGATCGTTCACAAGCTCCACAGACCATCTGCCTTCGTATTGTATCCAAACAAATATTCCTCCATCTGCATCGCAGGTTGCTAATTTCTGGAATGGTTCATTCCATCTCACCAGCACAACCTTAGAAGATTACAAACAAAAACAGTATTACCAAAACTGTACGTTGTGCTAACAGCTATTTAACAAGAACCAGTTAAACAACTGCCAAATAAATATCATCGCATTTAAGCCCTAAAGATGCACAAAATATCAATTTTCGGCCCAGCATTAGGTGCCTCTCAAGAACAGCTGGAATCGTTTTGTCACAGTTGTCAGGAAATGCACAATCTCTCAGTCAGGCCTTTTTGGAAGGCATTGCCCACTTTCAATAAAATCACAGGGAACACTGGAACACTGGACTCCATTATAAAAGCTGCAAACAGGAAGCCCTGCACAGATTATCCAACACTCCTTCAAATGATTCCCCCACTGTAATCTCAGAGACTGTCAGACTCTTCGTCAAATCATTCGCTCTTGCTGACTTCACATAAAGTGGCATGCTCTGCACACAATTTAAATACTCAGATTGAATATACATATTCAAAACAACCCCTGAGAGTCACAAATTATTAAAAAATAGAAATTTCATAGGAAAGTTGCTTTGCTACTGAGTGCAGAAGGAATAGAAAGCAGCTTTAGATTCTTCTCTCCATTAGAGCTATCTGAGCTTTTCTGGAGAATCTAATCAAGTCTTAACCTACCAAATTGCTCTCTCATTTTTAATTAATACCAATTTAACAAATACAGATCTCTCAAAACCTCAGTATAAAACTGAAAAAAGCATGTCATCCTAGTGCCTGAAGCAAAAATTAGCAGTAAAACAATTTACCTTCTGTTAGTGACATTCTCTTAAAAAAACTTTTCTCCAAATTAGTTTTTTCTTAAAAGACTTTTTTCCAAATTAGTTTTATTTCAAAAACATGCAGATATCTATGGGACACTTACATTCACACACAAGTAACTTCCCCACCCAGCTATTTTGTATGCAAACAAAGTAAACATATATTAAATACTCAATTAGTAGAGTGTTATTTCAACTCCTTAATAAACATCCAGCTGTAATGACAGTTTTGCAAAAACTAAATAGATAATTAATCATCTAAAAGCAACAGGAAAAATTTTCCCAAGATAAGCTCTAAGTAGACAGACCCTTCCCGCTTCACAAGGAAATCAGCAGTCATTTTCAGAACTAGGATATCAATATGCATACCTAAAACCTAAACTTGACAGCTGAGGGATGATCTTGCACTTATTTTGTGAGTGCTACACTTATTCAGAGTGCCAAGGTCACAGCTTAAGAACGTGTCTATCAGTGGAGCTCACCAGCCTGAAGCATCAACCCTTGAACCATTAAACAAGCACAGGAAAACCATTTCTTTGTTCATATGTAAAGATTACAGGGAGAAGCAAGTATGACAAATCACCTCTCTGTTGTTACACAGCTTAGAAGAATCCCATATGAGATTTTGCAGAAAAACACTGGCTTCTACTTAATATAACCTTGCAGCTGCGCTCTAAGTCACCAGTCCTCTTTCCAGTTGGGAAAATTATACCATGCCACTAGATGGATTATATCACACTCAGCTTTTTAAAAAAAATTTAATGTTGGAAGAACAGTAAATAAAATATTCCATTACAGCAATGCAAGCAGATGCATTTTGTTGGAGGTTTCATTCTGTCCCTTCCACCTAAACAAGAATAGCATAGATTTGTCAAAATTTTGCTTTCGTTCTGGTATAAATCCAATGCACAGAGCCATAATTTCATTCACCCTGAGGCAGAATGCAACAATGACATAACTGCACTTGCCAGCAATGCCTAACAGTATTATGAAAGAAGTGAAGAAAAACTCAAGGATAGCATTGAAAAAAATCTTCATCTTTAAAAGCTGGGAGCTGCTATGGTTAACGATGACCATTAATGAGTGGAAGGTACTTATCACCACTAAAACACCGATCTTTAAACACTTAAGACACTGCTCACGTTTCACAGATCATACCAAATGAATTCTGCATCATACCAGAATGAATTCCTAGACAAAATTTTGGGAAAAAAAGAGAACTAGCTGTTCAAATAACATGAATTCTTTAGCTAACACCATTAAGAATGCTACTAAGTGTCTTAAAATTGCCCTGTTTAGTCTGGCAAAGATTTGAGATAAACACAGTTCTACAGAACAGACACACAAGGTGACTTTTTAATACAAATTATGAGCAAATTGAAAACAGTTACTTTGTTGTGTTTTGTTTCTTTTCCATTTTAAATAGGAATCTTGTTAAAACTTGAAAATTTTAATTCAGATCCTGTACAACCTGTCTTTTGTTAAGATTTGATAAAACATCCAAGAGTACATTTGAACATAAACAAGATTAACTAGAGCCTCTATCCATCTCAATTAGATACAAACTAGTAACTTCCAAAGTAAACTTATTGCTTTATAATCAGAAATGAAAGCAATACAATGGTTTTTCTATGCCTTCTGATAACAGCCTCATAAGGAAGCAAATTTTTAATTTGAAAATTCAACTCATTTAAACACAGAGCAAATGTTATTTTACAAGGTCATTTTAAAGATGATGCCATAATTTACATATAACATCTGACTACAGGCGCTGAGTCCACAACTGCTTTGAGTATTTCCAGTTTCATTTTAGATACTTAACACGCTGAAGAAGAGATAAAGAAAGAAGGATTGCCCTAAGTATTATGATGACTTTTGGCTTTCATGTTTGCTCAAATGTAAAGCATAGGAAAACATGTCCCATTGACAGCACACTTAAATAACGCGTAAGCTTGAATTACCCCTCTACAAAGAGGAATTTTACTGCTAACCCATAAATGCAAAGATATCATTACTTTCACTAACAGCTTCAATACACAGAGGACCCATTTTAACTTCTGCCTTTATGGTCCTCCGCTTTCTACTTAGCATCTTCACACAGGTACTGAAGGTCTGAACTGTTCTATCTTGTACTCAAAAGAGCAAGAACGTTGGTACACAAAAGTAAGTTGTCTATGGACCATCTGTGGTACACACAGCCTTTCTATATTGTCTAATTATTTTTGTTTCTTGGTTGGTTGGCTGTGGGGTTTATTTAATTCTATAAAAAATACAAATTGTGGTTGTTCTACTCTTGAAAAAAAAATGTATCACAGGTATTAATCAGCTTCTAAACCACTGTCTTACACAGGATATGACCTCTCACAAATAAAACTTGGCCTGAGATATTCAGTGTCTCAGTATCCTAAACAGGATGCTTTCCACAAAGCTCTGACCTTTTGAGTCAGTTTTATGTTTTCTTTGAGCTCCTTTTTATACAAGGAATAGTGGTAAAAAGTTTGTTTCCGAAGTTCAGCATTCAGGACCTTCAACATTTCTTGTTTAATTGTCAACTTGATGTTTAGGAATTACATTTAATTAATCCTAAATGTGCTAGAAACTCTATCCAAGAACTGACTGCATACTTTAAAGCTGCTTACAATGTTATTATCTATTTAAGATTTTAGACAAGAAATTTTGCGCAACTGCAATTTTGGAGTGGCATTATAAGCAGGTGTGGCTTATAGTAAACATGATCTCTTTCCAACAGAAACCAGGTTTGGTAATCTAAATTTATTACATGCTATTGACACTTCTAATTTTTTTTCACATTTTCTAACACAATACAAGACCACTAAAATCCAAAGCATTCTGAGAGCTTTTGTTATTCCTAATTTCATTACAGTTTTTGAAGGAGATAATTGAAAATATGGCACCAATCAGTTTTGCAAGAGCAGAAGTCCTTAATCTAGAATATAACACTACAGTCATTACTGAAATCTTATTTCTGTACATATAGGACGTAATTGCTAGAGAAGCAAGGGACAAAAATCTTCAAAAAGAAAAAAAAAAAAAAAAGGGGTAAGTAACTAGGGCAATTAGTTCCTAGAGTTTCTTACCAAATTTAGATAGATTTTATTATGGATGTAGTAGTGAGTCACAGTGACTCATTTTTTCAAATCTCTGATCCTCCATCCCTTTTACTGGGGATAGGCATATGCTCTAAAGATAGAGGTCCTCTCCAGCACTGATTTTCATTTTTACATATGCCATGGAGATGTGCTTGCAGATGGACTGCCACAGCAATAGAGAGCAGAGAATACTCCATGCCAATGTTTGATTACAGCACAATTTGCTACACCTGAAGAGCCACATTCCTGTATCTGGCATGAGCATTTCTGCAACTACAAGTAAAGCTGACATCTTTGCAGGGTGCACAGGATGTGATGCATTATAACTCCATTGAGCATATGGAATAGCTGGCCTTTCCCTCCCCAGATAAATCACACTACATTTCTAATGCTATTGAAAGTTATTGGAATAGTTCCACCTTCCAAGCAGTGAAAGCACAAGACCTAACTGTTCCCAGGGCAGAATTACAAAGGAGATTAGGCTGTTTCCTACAGTAGCAGGGTACAGGACTCAGTCTATCCAAAGGCTTCTCTCAATCTTTCAATTTCATGCTTTTAGGAAAGTGCTCAATTTCTTAAAGGAACATATATATAAAGGTTGAAAGAAAGCACTGACAAAAGGGACCAAACAATCTGCCTGGAATCACTGAGCATCACCTATTTGCTTTATCAAGTAGCCCTGTTTATGCAACTCCCTAATAAATACAATGATCTTTACTCATGGTTACAAGCGTGGATAAACATGTGCATACAGTAGGTGCAACATGCTGGCACAGTTTATTAATGGCCACAGAGCTGAAAAAAATCTCCAAGTGTATCTATCAAAGACAAAAGATGGGTGATGCAGTATTTAGTTCTAAATGGTTCTGCATATGTTTAGTTCAATGAAACAATTAAAGATCTTTTAAATATTAGTATTTTTTAAAATAAAGGTTATCTAAGTTTTCTCTCTCCTAATTTCTCACACTGCAGATTCTTTACAATTGTTCTTACCTTCGCCTTCCCTTATGACCTTTACTGTGTGCCACACAATAAAGTCAGGATAATACTCTCCATTCAAACTAATTCAATCACACAAAGAGCATCAAGCAAGTATTTCTCCTACAATAATACCAGACAAAAAAAGCAGGAGATGTGGTAGACAGCAAGCTGGCATCACCCATGCTTCCTATCCTCCTTGTAGAAGTATTGCATTCTCTAATGATACACTCCCTATCTCTCCCACACTTGTAGTGCTCTGACTTTTTGTTTCCAGTGACATTACAACCGGATGGAAGTGCCTCATTTGCATATGGAGCTGTCACTTTCCTAGGTATGATACCCATCAAGCAATTATTATTGCTAAGAAAAAACTACTACTATTAATAACAAACATCATGCTGCAGCTAAAGAATGGCAAATCTATAATGGCATTTACATTTCTTGAGAAAAACTTTCAATAGGGGCTGCAGGTTACAGAAATGAGTTCTGGGAGACAGAAACCACCACCACTCTAGTCTAAGCAATAAAAGCCAGGTCTCCTCCTAGAATGGCTGGAGCAGACTCCAGATACCTGAGGGACAGATGTCATGCAATATCCCTGTCCCTGCCTCGGGGTAAGCTTTGGTCGGTGGTCAGTGTGCCAAGGGCACAGCAGCTGCTCACAGCCCCCAGAGGTTCGGCCACTGCCACAGCCTTCCACTGCCACTGGCACAGCCTTCCACTGCCACTGGCATAGCCTTCCACTGCCACTTGTACATCCTTTATCCCTGCATCCTACCTTTTCATTGAAAGAACTGCATTATACTGCAGCTGCTATCATCTTGCCTGTTCTGCTCTTTGAAAAGGAGAATTAAAAAAAAAAATTTTTTTAAGCTTTCCATCTGATTTCATGGTATAACATTGTCAATAAGCTAAGCATGTCACCTGGGGACATTTAGCCTTCTGCTAAATGAAATCAGAGTTAAGGTTGGACCAGCAAGAAAGTGCTGATCTTAATAGAGATGAAAGGTCCAAGTCCAACCCTGTACCTTCTTCTAACCAGGGAATTCTCTGCGGCTTTCATGTGAAACCCTACTCTAAATCCCTAACTCAACCACATCAGGTTAAGTACACCTCTGAAGTTAAGTACAATGAAGGGATACATTAGAAGCTTTGTGCCATTTTGTTGGATGCACTTGCTCTAATTTCTCCCCCTTTCTCCCTGGTGTTTCTTTTCATTTTGTGCAGGGCATGCACCAGACTGACTAAGACTTGGATCACCTGGGCAGCTGCAGAAAGAGAAATGGCCAGGCAGGAGCAGTGCAGCTCACCAGTAATACTCCTCTGAGTAGGTGCAGGAGAGGTATTCCCTCCCCAGTGCTCACTTACTCTATGTGTGAGTGGCTGGTGGCCTCTGCTAGTAAGTGTGGTTGCTCACCCACTGGGAAGAATGCTGATGCTCCCCAGCAAATTTTGTTTATCTGCTTTGCAGATGAATGACAAACATACCTATTTTTAAAAGGTATCCTGAGGTAGGCATCCAACCCACCACATATACCTATTTTTAAAAGGTATCATATGGTTGGCATCCAATCCCCAATGGATGCCAGTCTGATCTTTAAAAGCTTGAGGAAATGATTTTGGCAAATAGACAATGGCAAAAAAAAAATCTTTTGAGAGCTGCTTTAAGGAAGGAATTACTTTAGTGTTAGATGTTGTCTTAAAAATACTTAGACTGTCAACATCTCACTGAATACATTTAGGGGCCTTGATAGTAAACTGCCAAGATGAGGACTCAGAAAGGCTCTAAAGCTTTACAAGTCTCCTTACATTCCCTAAGTGATACACTTCATTTTAACAAATACACCCTCCTCAATGTCTATTAGTCCCAAGGATTTGCCACATAACCATTTTAGTTGTTCACAGAACACAAAATGTGTTACGTTATCGCCTACTTTAGAGGAAAACATGCCCAAGACTCCTCACAGGTACAAAACAAAATGCTCCTCTGAATGAAGTGGCTCACAGTTCTGAAGGAATTACTCTTTTCACTTTGGACTCACCACATTTGATTGTGACTTCAGAGAACCACAATTGTGGGGGACATTAAAAAAAACACCCCACACCAACACAAATTAGCTGTATCCCAAAGTATATCCCATACATATGTTTGGGCAGCAGAAGATTTGACAGGTCAGAACTGAAATTTGCATGTGAGAAAAATAACAGGTGATATGAATACAACATGGATGGTAAGATGTTGGTATCTAGCTACTGGTTCTCAGTTGAATAAGTTTGTTAACTAATCCTTCAAGGACTATAAAAAAAATAGTTGGTTATAGTCTGAAGGAAAATAATTAATGCATGAAAAATTAAGACTGAATCACCCATCTGCACCAGATAGCTGCACACTATTATATGTTCTTGGAAGGGAAATCAGTGGAGGTCTGGTCTTCTCCCATATTGCAGACAACGGTGTGACAGTGAGAAGGTCTATGGTGTACTTTTGACTACCTTCTCTTCGCAAGGATTCTCAAGTCCCAAAAGCTCTTTCACAGAAATGACAGCTGTTTCCACAGGAAAATCAATTTAAAGTCATGCCACACTTAGTTCCATTGAGGCAAATTCCTTTACAGCACGGACATTACTACCACTGTCTCTTGTCTATGGTCATTCTGTACTTAGGCCGTAAGATACATCCGTTTAATTGCCCATACATATTGCCTATAAACACAAGAGCAAGTCCAAGTTAAATAAAAATAAATCAAAACTGAACGTTGGTAAGGATGAGCAAAGGATAAAATAGTACTTTCATCACCTTTGTTTATAAGAATAAGATTTCACTTTGTTATAGTTTTCATACAGATGAAACACCATAATAAAGAAAGCAGAGACAACTATTCTAGCTAAAGATGAACAACTATTTTGCTGTAAGATCAAAGTACCAAAAACAATACAGTTCCTCCTCTTTCTAGCAAATCACGAATGAGTACCATTAGGAAAGGTTAATTCCTGTTAAAATAAGACACAAGGAATAACTGTGCTGAGCTAGAAGTTCCTTGGATTTGAGCATCTATGGTGGGGTATTTTACCACAAGGAAAAAAAAACCAAAAAAACAGTAGATTTAAATCTCTGGTATTTAGTCTACATTAAATTAAAAGTACATGAGTCTAATGCTCATTTAACTAACATCTGACAAAATTACAAAATGTATACAAAATTACAGATGGTATAAATCAGGATCATTTTGAAAACCTCCACATTTACATTCACTTTTGGATTGAATATGAGAAGCTCACTGTAAATGAACTTCATGCTTTAAGAACAAAAATAACACTCACTGACAACCACCAATGCCTCATTAGTGCTATATGAATTCAGAGTCCATGCATATCTTTGTTAGAAGTTTTGAGGGAAGAAAAAATTCAACCAAAACACCCCAAGCATAAAGCAGATTTAAAATACCTATGGGTTTTTTTTTTTTACCTAGCTAAAAATAGAGAAAAATATTGGATGCAGAGATACAGAAGCCTTGTAAGAGAAACTGTGGCTTTTCTCGCTCTTCCTTTTAAAAATATCCAAAATAAAGGAGCACCAAGTGATTACACAAAAAAACCCACCTACACCACCCCCCTAAAAAATCCTCAACAAAATTAAAGGAAAAAACCCAACAATAAAACAGCAAAACAAAACAGAGGAGACGGGTTAACAATAAACATTACTGAAAACCATTCCAACTCAGAATCTACTAGCTCTACTCTACTTTCTAACAGCAGCTACTTAGGAATTCCTGTACTATCTTCCCACCTTGCAAATGGTATCTTGTTCAGGAATACCCCCAGGGCAATGTATTGCTGGAAAAAGCCAGTGAAGTGATTATGACAGACACACTCTCCCTTATACTCAATCTTCCCAATTTGGTGGCTAAAAATTCCTGATCAGTGTTCATATAATAATGAAATATAATTTTATAACTTTGCATGTGTAAATCACAAGAAAAATTATTCAAGAAAGAAAAAAACTCTACTAGAAAATTCTAAAAGAAAACTCTTAAAAATGTAATATAAAATCTGTTATATAAAACTGTGCTAGTTAACACAAGGATGGAGGTAACACAAGTTCTTCACTTTCTGGAGTCTATTCTGAGAAGTGTCAGAAAAATAATGGTGCCTCACGACCACACACAGAGGATCTGCCCATATCAAATACACTAAGTCTGTCTATCTCAAATATACCAAGATGACAGATCATTTTTTGCTGGTCAGATATTCAAACTTACACAGCACAACAATTAAGTAACATTATTCCAGGTTTCTGAACATCATCATTAGCATTTGTCATGGACATTTCACAGAAATCACAGAAGCTAATCAGTGACTCTCTTCATGATTTTACAGGTTAGACTATAATTTAACTTGAACCTGCTTAGCTGAAATCACTACAAAGGTCCACCAAACAAGTCTTGAATAGAACCTGACTGCAGCTCAAAATTTGTGCAAACCCTCTCTAAGGAGATGAACTTCACTCTTTAGGAGACACAGTAAAAACTTGATTTTTGTCAGCAATGTAAACAGAAAAGACCTTAAAATTCACAAAGAGTGTCAGAGAGTGTTGACCAAGCATGATTATTTCTCCAAAAGCTACAATACTTCAACTCTAATTATTTTTTTTTCCAACACAAGGAACTAAAAATAATCCAAGCTTCAGCAGAAGCACAGATCAGCTCTTCAAATCTATTATGATCTCCCAGGTGATCTGTGCACTAATGTAATTAAGCTGAGTTATAAGGTGGATTTGAGACAGATGGTACAGCTGGGCACTTGACTGCTGAAGTGGGACTACTTTGCTACCTGAGATACCCAACTCTTGTTATCCCAATCACCAAGTCCACCCATACGACCTCTGTGTGAGTTACATGCCATTAGACAACATTTCTCTCCACCTGAGGAATACTGGTGACCTCAAATTAGTCACAGACACTGAGAAAAGAAAGCATTTATATATATGTTTTATTGGACTGCTTTGACTTTGTGTGACTCATGGAGACTGCACATCCCTAATCCTGTTGTGAGATTGAGGAAATTCGACCATGTTATCTTGCCAAGGTAGGACACCTGCTTTAACTTCCTACACAAAGCCACCACCTGAACCCCATCTGCTGGCTTCCGCAGTGGGGTCACCCATACAATACACCCATACAGCTAGTGGCATTTGGGACAGCTATTGAAGGGACTGTATAATTGCTGAGATGGACACAGAAAACAAAGGGGAAAATGAAATAGTGTCTACTTCCAAGAAAGACAGTGTAAGGGAAGGAGCAATCAGTAAAACAAAGAATGCAGAAAGGGGAGAACAGCCTCTCAGCACCTTCACCTCTCAGGACAGAAAGGTATAAAGAAGAGAACTAAACTAACACAATAACTAAAAATCCCAATATTTACATGCAAGATAGCTTAACATATTAGAATAAATAAGACAACAGATACGTACCAAGAATTAGTTAATATATACACACATATATTTCCCCATGGAGGTTCTGATTCAGGCTTGAGACACACTGGCCTGCTTAAATTGCAATAATATGATACAAATTTCTGACAATGTGAATACCAGAAAAAGAAATGCCATACTCTAAGAAATGCCAAATAGCAGATTTTGAAAATGCTATCCTGTCTTTGGCTGGCCTGCAATTCTGCACAGACTGTTTTCAGAGTAAACCTCTCTTAAGAGGTTTTATCTACATTTGTTATTTCTCTGTGAAATAAAAAATGTATCAGGATGCAGTTGGCCAAGTGACCAATAATTTCACTTGCTTGACTTTCCAGAGAACACAAGGGAGCTATAAATACAGGGTTGAATTAGTTACTTGGACAGAAGGATAGTAACAGGCAAAGTGGACAACCCCAGAAAGAACAAATCACTGCTATTGTTTTTTATCACGGTGGCACACAGAAGTTGCAACTAAAATTGACCCCCATGTTGTTGGAATTGCACATCTTATGATCACGTACAGCTTTTGGAGTTTTTAGTCTTGAAGACAAAGCAAAAAACAGGCTAGGGAATCACTGCAGGAAAGGTTTGCTCTACAGAACTGTAAAATGACTGTATTAGCCTCAGGAGGGGTAAACTATAGGTTGGGAACATAATCCCTGGGCACCCCAATGGGATATAAGGGTCATCATTACTGTCAGATTGCTGGCAGTAAGGGTGATAGGTAACACACATCTAACCAAGGTCAACATTACACCTAATCTAATTAACAAATCTATAGATTAGCAGTGGTTCAGGAAGCAATTCTCAAGAAACTGAGGTAAAAGTGACTCGCAGAGACCAATGATCAACAGTACTTAACCTTTAACAACCCTACCAATATATGAACCACAGACTAGAGATGGAAGTTGTCTGATCTGTATCCAAGAGCATGAGCCAGCTAGTTTATATGCACTGTATCACTGGAAAGTAAACTTATGATCCAGTTTATCCTTTGCTTCACCCAAAAAAAGAGATAGGAAAAGTATTAAGTACAAACATTTCTGTTCTTTTTTTCCCCATACAGTAAAATCCTTATGAAAATTTGACCAGGCAAAATGAGCAGATGTTTTCTACCTCAAGTCACTTGCATATCAATGAGCATATGGAATGTTTAATGTTTAAAATACATTGTTAGGATTATAATTAGTGGTCTAGTTGGAGGCTTGTCACTAGAGTCCCCCAAGGTTCAATACTGGGCCCCCAATGTTGTTTAATTTGTACATGAGGGACTTGGACAAAGGGACGAATGCCTCTTTGGACAGTTTGCTGACGACACAAAGCTAGGAGGAGTGGCTGATAGCCCACAGGGCTGTGCAGCCCTTCAGAAAGACCTCAACATGCTGGAAAGAGGGGCAGAGAAGAACTGTCTGAAGTTCAGCAGAGGCAAATGCAGGGTCCTGCCCCTGAGCAAGAATAACCCCAGGCACCAGGACAGGCTGGAGGCTGACCTGCTGGGAAGCAGCTCTGCAGGGAAGGACCGGGGGGTCCTGGTGGACAACAAGCTGCCCATGAGCCAGCACTGTGTCCTGGTGACCAAGAAGACAATGGCACCCTGGGGTGCTTTAGGAAAAGCATTATCAGCAGGTCTCTGACTGTCACAGTCCAATGAATTCAAACTCAAAAGCAGAAAACACTGACCCCTTATGAAGCATCCACAGCACTACTTCAGACAGGGCTGGAGAAAATATTTGCCTTCATTCTATGCAAGATTTTAATTTCTTTATGATTTATAGATTTTAAAGTTTTATCCTTCTTGAAAGAGATTTAAAGCATGGAAGGCAATCCAAGTTTTGAGATATTATATTAGAGGCAAATAATAAAATAAAATTAGAGGCAAATAATAAAATAAAAGAATGCATATGGCAAAGTAGTCGTGCAAAGAGCCAGCAAGTACTGGAATGACATGAAAAAACATGGAAGGCATGATATCATTAAAAGTTACAGTAAGAAATAGGATGATATTCAGGAAACTGTATTTTAGGTTAAGTATCAAGTAAAGCTTTCAGCAATGAAAGGAATAGTTGAACAGTCTTCTAAAAGAAAAGGTGGAATGAAGCCAACCATTGGAAACACTTCATACAAATTTTCACATATTTTATAAAGGTATATTGCAGCGAATTTTTTTTAACTGATGTGGTTACTGCAGTTCAGTGGTTCTATTATTAAAGCATTGTTTTCTTATTCATTAACTGAGAGTTAAGAAAAATAATTTTGGTTTATTAATGAACATAAATTACTTTAATTTTCTAATGTTTTCACAGAACAGTATCACTTTAAGCTCATTTCAGTGCTCAAGTGTTGCACATATAAGGAGTAAAGATGCATTATTTCAGGATAAGTATGTGATAAAGATAAATGTGATAAATGTTCTATACAGCATATAGAACAGTCTTATTCTATGCAGGAGGGTAAAGAGGAATGATCAGTCTTTCTATAACTATGATTAAATGATTAAACATTTTTGTGCCTCTCTGTAGTCTGGGGGCATAGGGGATGGCTGGCTAGATGGTCTGCCAGCTCTTTTCATGCCTGCAAGCAATCAGTCATTCCAGTAAGTTTTGCTCTCTGTGTGCTCTTGTTACACTTTGAAACATTACTCTGCTTACATTTCCAGAGCACAGCATTTCCTACAGAGCAAGAATGAAACAGCCCAGGAAACATCACCTTTCTTGGAAACCTTTATTAGAGCAGTGACATCACTAGCATGATGATCAAACAGCTTTGCTTGGAAATCGTTTGTTCATATCAAGCAGCTTGTGGTCTTGGGAGGAAGACTGATTGTATGGGTGGTTCTGAGTGCATCATGTTGTAACACAGAAATCCCCTGTCTCCCTCCCTCCAAAAACAGGGAGATGGAGTGCTAGAGCCACAGACCAAAAGCATGGAATCAACACTGGGACCCTAGATCCAACAGAGAGTGATTTTCACCAAGTTCTTTATGTAGTACTGAAGAGTACTCTGTGTTGGACTCAAGGACACTACAGGGACCGTCAAGTACCTCGATGTTTACAGGAGTGAAGAAGCCCCAGAAAGCTGACTCATGACCAGGCTCAGATAGTATGGGCAGGAGATGAAACAGAGCTGAGAAGGCTCCAGCTAGCCATCCTCAAATAGTGGAGCACAGAGATCCCACACCCACAGCTCTCACCTACTAGCTTCCTCCATTGTCCACTATCCCAGAACTTTAGCTGGAAGCTAGATACACAGCTTGTGGCAACCACACAGCTTTGTGCCTCCTCCTGCTTTGCCATCCCAGCCCACCAGCCAGAAGTATTTCAGCAAACCTCCATGTCAGCACCAACCATATCCTTGCAGTTATATCCTGCTTTGTCATCACTTCTACATAGTAATTCCTTTAAAGTAAATTTCTGTAAAAAATTCCAACAAAAATGTTGTGCCCAAGTATCCGCAATGCTCACACCTGACCACTGCTTGGTATAAGCCATGGCAGGGCATCCTGCCTGGCCTGCAGCCACGCTCCCAACCATCCTGACACTGCATGAATCACCAGATCCCAAACTCAGTATCAGAAGAATGATTTTGCTCCTAACACACCACTTGCCAAAGCTGGCACCTTTGCTGAGCAGGACTGAGCACAATTCAGGGAGCCCTGGGCAGTGTCTCCGTGCAGAGTGAGGGAGTGCACAAGAGGCAGCTACTGAGAAACCTTCAGTGCCCAGCTTCACACCATCTTGAAATATTAGATTTATTAGTCCTAAAAATAAAACCATGTGATGAGGACTCATGCACTGGAGAGTCTGTGGTTAATGCCATGAAAGCCCAACAGTTGA
Source organism: Certhia americana (assembly GCA_018697195.1). Taxonomy (NCBI): domain Eukaryota; kingdom Metazoa; phylum Chordata; class Aves; order Passeriformes; family Certhiidae; genus Certhia; species Certhia americana. Next base: position 59,554,635 of record CM031859.1, on the reverse strand, counting down.
GATACTGTAACCATAAGCCAGTCATCTAGAGTTAATAATCTTATTTGCATTTATGACCCAATTAGTTAATGGTATTTTAACAGAAATTGTACCAACCTTCTTAATCTTTCCAAAATTCTGTTATTATTACTGCATAGGCATATGCACAATTTATTAGGCATTGATTTCCCCAAACTCTCAAGTAGGAAGGCTTTTTTTCCATACCATTTCACTGATTCCAATCAGCAGGTTTGCATTACACTTGCCATTTGAAGGCCAAATATCAGCATTTTCCATTAACATTTTGGAATTACCTTATCTTCTGGCAATTAAGCAGAAACTAGTTTCTTTTTTTTATATATATAGCTTTCCCTTCTCAGGAGGATTTGATTTCTAAGGTATTTTCAAATACCTAACTCATACCTTTGAAATCTGTATACAACATCACTAATTATTGTTTGGAGTATTTTGAATTATTCTAACACCTATAAAGAAGCACAACTCAAGAGAACAACTACACCAGCTCTTAGCTGAATGTTTCTGGGGAGGTTACTATCAGGTAAAACAGCAGGACTACATGAACTGACTGACTAATGGCTTGCAAGTGTCAAATTCATATACAGACAAATATAATTTAATCCAACCAAAATCTTGACAAAAATCATGAACTGCTCATCACTATATACTCATATACACATCACATATTCACATGCCTATCCATGAAAACCATGAGCACTGGAACTGTCCCAACGAGATATGCTTTTGCAGGCAAACAAAACCAATAATTTTCTTAGCTTAGGTTAGATTATTTCTTTTAACAGTTTAACTGAAGACTTTAGGCAAAGACAACAGTTCCTTACATCATGCCTTCCAGTCACTGTAAGTGAATACCTCCAGAACACAAGTGCAGAAAGCTCTCTTGTTTTAGCGTCTTTATAAGAGACAAAGATCTTTTAGTCATATACGTATGACCAAAAAAAGGCAACTCAACACCTTCCACACAAATTTAATATCACATCAGTTCCTGACCTCATTGCATTTCTGGAATCCCATCCCTGAATGCATCTGTTTAGCTACAGACCTTGAGAAGAGACACTGGGAAGGACCCTTACCTGCGTTACTGTTTCAATGCCTGAATAGAGCCCAACCCACTCGGAATTCAGGCACCACCCACAAAGGGTTGCTTGTTACTGAGAATCAGAAGTAATTTCATATAACTATTAATGAATTACACCGCTTTAAGAAGGAAGGACAACCAGCTACAGAATATGAAGATATCCCTGGCAGCTGGTCTTAAAAACTTAAGTCTAATATTCCCTTCAAAACTGGTCAACATGGATTATGACAGCTGTAAATATTTCTGATATCCATTAAAACAACCTTTTAAAAGCATTGTTGAATTCTTCAGCACAACAACTCACTGCTATAGTGACTTTCACACTTTAATCACAGATCTGAACAAGAATTTCCTTTAATCAGATTCAGAATTTGCAACCTTCTGATTTCTTTAAATAGTCACTTTAGTGCTTTAAGACAAGCAAACAAACTTACCCCAATCTACCTTCTCATTACCATTTGCTGGTTTATACAGTTTTAGCATGTCTCTTCTCTGACTCATCTGCTTTCTAAGGTAAACAGTCACAATTTTCTTCAGTTACTCTCCACGACTCAGACTTCCACAATTCTTTTTCAGCTTCATCTTGTGTTCCCAGAACTCCCACTAACTCTTGAATGCTATTTTAAGGTGAGACAAGGATGTTCTTGATGTATCAGCCTTTACTTCTGGTAACAATCTCCATGCTGTTCTTTATTACTTCTATTCTTAATGACATGTTTTCAAAATTACTTGGATTTTTTTCTATTACTATTGTATTTTTCAAGTCAGCCACATACCAAAAAAGAGCTTGCTATTCTCAGGTCCAGCTCCTTCCTAAGTGGAGCTCTCCAAGGGGGGATGTAGGACTGACAGCCTCATAGCTCTCCATGCTCAGGGATCAGACACCATTTAGGCAATTCCCAATTCTGCCTTTCAGCAGAGCTAATGGTGCAGGCAAAATGGCACAACAGTGCTGTTTCATGCTTCTGAGAACAGAACATTCCCCACCAGTTTGAAGTGGGTATCTATCAACATACCACTGTTAATAGATCTGAGTAATGCACTTTTTGCTTCTATGTACAATACAAGCTTTGAGCCATCTTAGTCATACTATGTTTCTTAATAACCATCCATGAAGGAAAACAAAACTTTCTAAAAGCTTTCATGATTTGAATCAAATGATTTTCCATATTCCAAAACACCTTTCTCCCTGTCAGTTTGTCATCGTTTCCTTCCATGCAAGCTCAATAGCTGCAAGCTATGAATTGTGACCTGTCAGTAATTATTTCAGCTAATTTGCCAACTACCAATATAAGCTTACTGAGAAGTAATTCTCTAGATGCTTCCTAGAGCCTTCTAACACATTTGTAGTTTCACATTCTTATTATGTTATTTCTTAATTACACTGTGTATCTTTTTTCCAACACCTCAGCCACCTCATACTTGAGCTCTCAATAAATTTGGACACAAATCTGTGGTGAGGATTGGTACTAATAAATAATTTAACAGTTCTGCAATATTCTGCTTTCTTGAACTGCTCAGCAGTTGCACAGCAATTCACCCAGCAGGCCCATCAGTTGTCTCACCAGCTTTCATCTTCTCATTCATCTAAAGCACATTCTGTTATTTGTTCCTCTTTTTTTCCTTCAGCTGCAGTGTGCTAGACTGCCTGAATTTTGGCTTTTGGGGTTCATTTTTATATGTAGTAGGATTACCTTATGGGCTTACTTTCCTTTGAGAGTCCCAGAGCTGAGTATCTGCTGAAGACAGTGGTTATCTTCTTTCCAGGCAAGGTGCACAGAAAAAAACACCAAGTTACTGGATCCAGGCAGAGATACTGCCCAGGATCCACTGTGGATGGAAGAAGAGATTCTCCCTTCCCTGCTTCTCCCATTTGAAAGATTACTGCAAAAAATACTCCTGGTGTTAAAGCCTGCCTAAGGGAATGCTTTTACTGTAATTTTCTCCCTGTTTCTTAGGTTTCAAAACATACCAGACGGTTACAAAGTAATCTCATTTATAGTTTAACACACAAAAAAATTCAAGTATTTCAATGTGGTCATCAGGAGTAGAGTAATAAATATTAACAGTTCAACAACAAAAAGCTGGAAAAGTTTAATATTTTAAGTTTAAATTTGTAAATTTGGGGTCTGAGATGACTTTTGAATGCCCATGTAAATGAACACTATAAACATTAACTAAGGAAACTAAGACAATTAATGGGATAATTGAGAAGGTCCATCTTCTACAGACTTACCTCCCTTATCCTATAGACCTGGTCTCACCTTTTCTTATGAGATAAGGGGAGTTAATAGCTCCACAAGAGATTCAGGGTGAATCACTGTGTCTTACTCATCACAGCTATATAGTGTCTATATGTATCGTACTCTGAACATGAAAAGTGTCCTCTTGCTGTCTCTAGCAGCCACAGAAGAACAAGCAGAGTATGCTAAAAGTGCAACATATAAAATACCCCAAAAAACTAAAACACAACAAAAAATTCTGCCCATGTTTGATCCTTTTGTTCTTCTTAAACATTACACATCTTTACATTCTGTTACCTAGGCTGAACAAGGGTTTATTAGGCTACTCTGTAAAAAGGCCCAAAATAAATAACATTTGACTTGCTTTAACAATACAGGGCATTGCCTTCCCTTACCAGTAACCTGAACTGACAGTCGCAGTATGCAATCTTCCTGTTTTCTACCCAGCTCTTCAAGTAATTCTTACCATAGTACTGAACAGAATGAACAGGTCAGCTGTAGGTGAAACAAGAAATGCATGAAGTGGATGATTTGATGCATACTTTGAACAAAAAGGCAGCACTGTGGAATAGTGCCAGTGCAGTGCTTAGGATCTACACAAACTCTCTCAGGCTGGTTGAGAGAACTCTTCTAAGCATCGTCCTTTGTGGGCGACTCAGGAAAAGTTGCTGTATAAATTTTCTTCAGCAGGACGAAATTCCCACTTCAGCTGCTTGTTGCCATCTTACTGCTCCTTCATTTGTGGCAATGCAGCTGTGTGAGTGGCCACACCACACATCAGATTGCAGAAAGAATCTCTCACGACTATTAAGTTATTGCTGAATGACGGTGCAGGAAAAAAAACTTCTTGAATAAGCTGTGGTTATTCAACCACGACCTCGGGGTTATACAGCTCCAAAGCCTGTCCATGGAAGTGGATCCATGCCCCTTTGACAGCACAGCAGTGACAGAAGCAGCCTGGCTGTGCGGTAGAGCACGTTCATCTGATGGCTGGGGCCTCTTGTGCCCAACCCTGCTCAACTTTTACATTGAATTCCACCTGCTTTGTTCAAAGACAGGCTACAGTCCTACAGAGCTCCAAAATCTGGGTGCCTTCTGAGGGAGCTCTCGGTACGCCTGGCTCAGCCAAAAGGAAGCCTGTGCTGGTGCATGGCCCAGGCTGGAGCACCAAGCACTGGAGAACAAAACCAGAGAAGTCTGTGGTTTATTTTTACAGCCCCTGAACACAGGGGTCCTCACTGGCCATTAAGGGCTATGCAAAGCAGAAGGAGGACATGAGTTAAAAGAGGATGATCTGCTCTTCTCATCATGAGGCTCATGCATGCCTCAAGACTGTGGTTTGCTTCCTAACTATAATCTGAGAAAATATTCAGATCATGAGTGAGACTGGTGAATTTTGGGGGATTTTAGCACTTCTATTTTGGGTGCAAAATTACTGGCATCTTGCCCCAAACTGGCATCACAGCCAAAAACAGAATTCATGATTGAAAGGTTTATTTTTCTTTCTTCCACAGTACTCTTTCCATCTCCCACACTCACTATAAATAATGCACCACTCTCATGTGAAATTAATTAAAAAAGGTTGAAGGCCAGAAATAAATATACTCCACAAACAGATCCTAAAACCCCTTTCTTTCTGGGCAGCTATGTGATCCAGGCTAACTTACCCTCTCACCATGTACCCAAAATCTAGAGGATATGATAATTCATCCATAGTAAAGAGATTTTCTTCCCAATTGTTTTGTTTGGGGGTTTTTTGTGAGCTAAATCCACACTGTTCTAAGACTCAAGCTGCGCACACTCTTACTATTTAACAAAGCTCTCATTTGAGACTCATCCCTGCTCATACAGACCAAGCTTTTGAAGTCTACATAATACTTTTAAGCCATTTTTGGTCTCAGAGTCCAAAACCTGACTCTCTGTATGTAGGATTTAAGTAATTCTCATTTTTATCACAATCCAGCAAAACGAGAACCAAGCTCCAGAAATAAGGGCAAAATTGACAAACCCCACTTTCTTTAATCTTAAATCTACTGTCACTACACTAAGGAAACAGCAATGCTACTCTCAAGAACAGAAAGATTAAAAGGCTCCCATGGACCAGAGACTAATGACGATTACTTCATTAACCTTCTTAATTTTTTTAATTCTCTTCTTAAAAAAAAAATCCAATATACTTAAATCATCTTTTCTAATTACATTCTCTATTCCTGAAGCATACACTAACTACATTTAGGTCCACTTTGTATCACCACTGCATGTTATTAACCACAATTTACAGTACTGTATTTTGTTCACTAGTCAAGGTATTTCATGACTGATAATGGCAGACAATGAAGGTACTTATTCTAGGACAAAAATTCTCAACTAAGGAATCATAAAGAGCATTCAGGAATTTCAGCCATACTCATCTGAAAACAGATGAGAGGAGGTGATCTCAAAAAAAGTATTTCTCTAATGAGAGGTCAGTGTAGAAAGAAGACCATTTTGCACTGGACAATCTGGACTGGCTTAAGGGACTATTTTCAACCTGCAACGCTACACTACATGGAAATGTAACATAAAATATATATTTACTTAATATATTTCCAATATAATGTTTCGTGAAAGTTTCTCTGAAAAAAATAATTCTGCATCTGTACCTTTTCACACACATTTGAGGCAAAAGAATGTCAAAATACTTTTATCCAAGTTTTGGCTTATGTTACCTAACAGGGACAGGTTACAGAGGAAGAGCTAGGACAGAAACAACTAAAGAAAGAGGTTAAAAGAAATACTGCAGTTGAGAAAGATATCAGCCTCTAAAGGTCACAAGCATCTGGTTCTTCAAAGGCAGCTGAATTGGGTTTGTTCCCAAAAAGAACATCTAAGTGCTTTAATCTGCTCTTGTACCAACTTCCCAGAAGGGTTTGGAGGCTTGTTTGAGGACCAAAGTTGCAGAAGCTTCTGGAAGCAAAGCAGCAGCACAGATACTGGGCTGCAGAGCCAGTCCATCTGCTGGCTTCCTGCCAGGCTCACTCATGAACAGAGAATCATAGAATCCTAGAGTGGATGGAGTTTGAAAGAAAACTTGAAGACCATCTAGTTCCAGCCCCCTGCCCATCTTGCACTAGACCAGGTCACTGAGAGCGCCATCCTTGAACACTGGCCTTGATTCTGGCCTTGAACACTTCCAGAGATGGAGCATCCACAGCTTCCCTGGGCAACTTGTTCTGGTGCCTCACCACCCTCACAGTAAAGAATCTCTTCCCATCATCTAATGTAAACTACCCTCTTTCAGTTTCAATCCATTCGCTTGTCCTATCACTACATGCCCTTGTAAAAAGTCACTAAACTTCACGAGCAAAAACAACAATCAAAAAGAGCAGGAAAGAAGGAAAGAGTCTAACCCAACAGAAGAAGTCGTGTTACTGCAAGTCCTTAATAAAATTAACTCTGCAATTCCTCAGCCTTTTGAGCCTGACTACTTTCACAGACTCCTGTGGATGTGGCAACGCACTGATTGCTACTTCAAAAACTGGCAGCAAATGAGGTATTTTCTTGATTTCTATGTCACATATGATATCATCTTCTCCTCTAACAATAAGACATACCAAAAGCTTTCTGACCTGAGCATGTTTCTCAATGACATCTGTGACAGAATGACAAGGGTTGGAAATATTCATAAGAATCATACTAAATATAGCACATAAACCACTGAAAGGCAATTGCTTCTCGATGCTAGATACCTATGACATTGACACAGATTCTCATCTGAATTCAAATCCAAATTCATACATATAGATATACACCATAAATCAGCATCTGAATCATCTACAGTACAGCACTGAGGTGCTTTCTCTGCTTGAAGAGAGCTGCAAGTAGTAAGAAGAGCAAGAATAAACAGGAAATAAAAAAGCTCTCTTGTTCAAAGATCAGCAGCTGTACAGATTTCCTAAAATGTTCACATAACAATGTATGACAATAAAGGTGCTATTCTACAGTTTCCCCCTTCCTAGTCCTGTCTCTCACCCTTCCCTGTTCCTGTGGCGCTGCCTGATCCCGCAGCCCAAAGATCACAGCACACGCAGCACTGTCACAACAGCTACAAAATGAGTACTCAGTGCCAGGGTCCAACTTGCTCACAATTACTTAATAAAGCCAGTTTCTTTAGAATGATTTCATATAAACTAAGTGTCATTAGGGAGGTCTGTATGTCTTTGAAATGACTCCCTACAAAGTCTGAGTCAGTCCAGCCTGCAGACACAAATTCATCCAGTTTTGGCCGAGCAGTGAGTCTGGATAATAAGACAGAAAGCTGTCCCTGTTACACCATATCTATTATCCCCAGCAGTTCCTTTCTTTCTTCTCAATTTCTGTCCTAATACAATCACACAATGATCCAAAGAGAAAAAGGAAACAGTTACCAGTCAGATAGAAAGAAACTGTCATAGAAAGAATCAGCACTTCTCAGCTCTTCTGTGAACTGTGGCATTCGTGAAGCTCAATGGCCCCTACAGAGGGTGGTTAGAAATCATTATCCCCAAATTATGGATGGGGAAAATAAAGCCCATTCTGGTGAATTAGCTAGTCTAAGATCACACAGCCTGTAAGTGGCCAGTTTGGGATTAAACCCATGCATCTGGAGTCCCAAACCACTAGCATCTCCAACAGGGTGGCAGGTTCCTACATTAACTATACAGTGAGAATAAGGAGGATCTGACACTGCTGAAGGCAAATGCTGGCATTTACATAGCACCAAGTGAATCAAGTGGTCATAAATCAGCTGGTATTTTAAGATCCTTCTGTGTCTCATTGAGTCAAAAGAACTACCTAAATTCTTCCATTTTTTTCACACTAAACACACTGAAGGCCTGCTGTACCCTAGATCCCCACCTCTGCACAGTGCTGGGAGATTTTATTGGTGGCCTTCATAGATATTTACTGACAAGAGACTCATGAATGCATGGCAATGACAGGTCATGGTGTTTTCCTTTTCATACCATGCTTAAAATTCCTCTTTCTATCCAAACTCATCCTATTTCTTCCCCACCACCAAATCTTCATACAACCTCATTCTAGTCTCCCCTCCTCTGCTTTCTCATGTCCTTTTGAAGCACCATTCCTCTCTCCCTCTTGACAGTTCCCACTACCAGTCTCCTTTCCCAGAAAAATTCACTCATCTTATCCCACCACAGCCCTTCCTCATGAATTCTGCTCTGCCCTCCCAACCATTCCTGCCTTCAAATTACACACATCACTTTCATTTCACCTGCCCTCTGTTTTCTCTATTTCCACCCTCAGCTTTGTTGTTCCAATACAGAAGCAGCTGAAGCAGCAACAGTTCAACCTCATCCCTAGAGCATCAGATACCACTGCACTGAGCCACTTTGTGGGATGGATGCATGTACAGTTTGACCAGCACAGGAAAATATCTACCTGCTAGAACAAATTTCTTCCCTCAGATTTCAAAGAGTTATAAATTGGTTTAAAAGGAGACCTGGGGAAAATGGAGACAGAAATCCCTATTCCTTGATACACAGATAACAGAAGTATTCAAAGAAAAAAGTATTATCATCTTTGAAACCAGACAAACAAGTAATAAAAACTTCAGCCCAGGGGGTTCCAGCTGACAAACCTGTAGGCACTGTAAAACACAGGGTCTAACAAGAGGTGTCAGACCACCTCAGTAACACGCAAGCCTTTAAACTGAGAGAGAATTTTGCTGCTTTACTCAGGACATTAGGATAAAATTCCCCTCCCAGCAAAATCTATGCTGTTAACTCAACCTGTACTGACTCTAAAGAGCAGCAGAGGACAAGTCTGCTGCACCCACTCCTCTGTGATTCACACACTATACCTAACAACCTCATGTCTGCTTTGCTCCCAAAATACATCCTCTGCACAGAAAACTCACAATATGGATTTTCCAAGCTAAATGCAAGTGTACCAAAGCAGTTCTCTCTATATTATATCCAGTGAAGTTTCCATAGCAGTGTCTGGTTTATTCACTGTTACTGTACAACTATTTGTCTTTAGAGAGATTAATTTTAAAACCATCTAACAATAAAATCTTCTGAAGTTAAAATTACTTTGCTTTCCTGACAGCTTAACAGCTACAACTGGAGAAGTAGAGGCAAGGACCCTAGTTTTCTGGCAAAAATTTGCTGGATTTTTTTTGAAAAAAAACCAAAAAACCAGTCAGTATAATGCTCCCAATGCAGGTTAAGTATTCCATGCAGTTATATCACCTACTGTATTCTTTTTCTAGGCTCTGTTCCTGACAAGCACCAAGAAATCAGAGGCTTTGAATCCTGCTCACATTCTTCCCCAGCAGTTCCTCTCTAGTAATCAGCCAATGTAAAAACACTGTATACCAATATAAGAAATTTTAGTTCACTAGTGAGAACTCAGTAACATCATACATGACAAAATCTACATTGTGAGCTGCAGAGACCAGGATAGCTGTTGATGATGGTGATGGTAAAGAGAAGCAGGAAGGGCCTTTGTATGGGTTCACAGAGATGTTTATTCCAGCCATGCATGCAGACAGTCCAGGGTCAAAGGCAGGGCTAATGGGAAGGGTTCAGGTTTAAGTATATGGGTCCTGGGGGCTGGGAGAGCATCAGGGACCAATTATCAGGGGGCATGGGGCTACAAAAGTAGGACTGGGGTATGGGAGCCAATGGGGAAATTGGGAAGGAGTGATTGAGGGACACAGGGATGGAGAGGGGATTAACAGGGCTGATTGAGGGAGCAGAACAGGGGTACATTGGCATAACAGAACAGGGGATCCTGTGAGAGAAGCCTCTTATGTCTCCTTAACACAGGCAAAGCCTCTCCACAACTCCCCGTTTCTGTATTTGTTAACAAGACTTTTCTCAAGGAATTTAAAATTGAACATTTTAGGTAACTGAATGAACACAAAATGACAAGAACAATCAAAAACAATCATATGACAATTTTACAAATGCAAGCTTTTTCTTGAGTTTTCAATGTCCGAACAGATTTTCTGGAGCGTCTCTGAGTTGGCAGGAGGGAGGCAGGGTTTTCATGGCACGGCTTATCTGAAAACTGAGTCAGGAGAGCGTTTCCTCAGCAGAATTTGGTTCTCTGCTGGCTGCTAGCAGTGTGATTGGCTGTGATTGTGCCTGAATGAGGTAGTGTGGGGGTGCTGTGCCTGTTGGAACTTCAAATAGAGGTTGTTATTTTTTAAGAAAAAGGTTTTACTTTTAGGGTTTTTCCTTTCTTTCCCTCCTTCATTTCATCCCCCCTCTTGTATTAAAAAGGAACTCTGGGAAAAGGGATAGTAAAGGTATGGAGAAGTGTGACTGTGGGAGGGAGATCATGGAGGGGAAAGGGAGGTAGGGATTTGGGGGAATATAAAGAAGGGGTAATAGGATTTGGGGAAATCCCAAATGGATTTTAACTTGTCTAGTGGAGGGGAAAAGAGGAAGGTGGGAGGCAAGGAGGCAAAAGGGATTGGGAGGGATTGGGGGAGGGCACCCGAAGAGGTATGAGCTGTGATATCCCTGCTGCAAGTCAGCTAAAAGCAAATTAGATGAAAAAAAAAAAAATATTGCCTGAATTTGTTCACATATATGCAAAGATGTTTGATTTCACTTCAATTAAACTTCTTTTTCCATCATGAATAATCCATTTAACTAATCAACATCTGACTTAACTCTCAGGAACACTTCATTTGACATAAAATTAAATATAAAATGAGAGCAAAAAGTAATTAAAGGAGGACATTATTCAGCTGTTGATTTATTCTTTGCTTTTTGCATAACTATTAAGTAACTTCCAGCATTTGCTGGTTGTAGATCAAAAACTAAAGCTATGCCAAATAGAGTTCTCAATTTAACAGTTCAGTGCAAGTAAATTACTTTTAAAGGCAATGCTTCAGAGGGGTCTTTCTGGTGTTAAATTACAGGCTGTGTTTTGCTCTCAGAAACTCTCAGAAAAAAAAAAAAGTTATGTACAAAAAAACCCCAATACATGGATGGAGTTAGTAGAGGGGCTTGGGACTGACACAATGTAAAATAAAACAATGCTGGATTCTTCACTTCCAAACTAAGCAAATAAACATACTGGTGCTTTTTTGACTGAGGCATTGGAGGTCATTCATCCAACAGTATGCCTAAAAAAATAAACAAACAAATCCAGCAATCATTCAAGTAAGGAGTTGTTTTTTTCAGATACCAAAAATACCCTCAGCAATGCTGCCATGACTCATAAGACAGCGCACTGGGGTTATTACAGGACAGCCTAAATCAAGTTCAAAGAGGAGAAACCTTGCTGACCTGCAAAGTCCTGCCTGACTTCCAGCATTACTGTTAGGAATACAGAATACCTCCTAAGGGAACAGCAACAGCAGCAGCTGCTTTCCTTCATCAACACCCACTCTCTCCACACCGATTTTGAGCAAAAGAGCACAGACACATTCAGCAAAGGTTCATGCATACTCCTATTTTCCTTCAAGCTAGCACCAAATGACAAGACAAATACAGGGAGCCTATAAAAACATAAAACACATAATGCAGTCATCCAAACACCTAAGAAACATCAGGAGATGGGACTTCTCTAAGGCTTGCTAAATACAAACAATAGATATAAAAATAAACTTGGTAATAAGAATTTAGCATTTCAGTCAGAATGGTTACAACAAACTCTATTCTGTTTTAAAATCTATTTTAAAATCTCACCATCTTAAATTTAAAGAGCTGTTCACACTGCAGTTTAACTGAATGATCCCATCAAAGGCTAACGCTATCCCTGAAGGATTACAGATCTATGCATGACACTTCACATTTCCATAGTGCATTTATAGCTCAGGGTGGCAAATACATTTCTCAGGTCTTTTCCCCAATTATTACAATGGTTTCTTGAAAGAAGAAATTTTAATTAGCTCTACAAAAGTTAAGGCAATGGCAAATCCTTCAAAAGATTTTACAAGATTAAAAACAGTAATGTGAGAATCACTCCCTTCAAAGTGCAAAGGGCAAACCTACTGAATTCAATTATGCACCTGTGCAAAGACACCAGATTTTTCATGTAATGTCTCCTACAAGGCCTGTAGAAACCACCTTTGGCATTCTAACAGTTTTCAGTCCACAAAATAAAACCTGGTGCCCTTAATTACAAAAGCGTACTATAGGAAAGTGCATGACCCACTGCTCTGGCCATATGCTAATACAGTCAGAAATGACTCATCATTATATCAGAAAATGTTCAATGTCACAGACTGAGAAACTAAGCCTGCAATGGGATTGTGACTTTTCACTGCCATCACATGAGAAGCAGAAGACTCAGATCTAAGACTTTCAGGAAAAGGAGCAAGGGAAAAAAAAAAAGGTAAACAGTTTTAAAGAGGGGGAAAAAATACAGCCATCTCAAGCTCTTTTTTACCCCAAAGTGGTCTACAGAGAGCCACATGTAGAGTAATTCAAGAGTCAGCAATACATACTTCAGTCTTGGTTTATGTAACTGTATGAAGGTGCTGAACTGAATGCTTATGAGGACTAGAGCATGAAACTGCACTATACAGAGATTCTTCTTAGCAGATGAAACATGGTTTTCCTGTTCATTGAATTAACATTCTAGTAACAGTTTAATCAAGTAGAGAAAATCATCTACCAAAAAGGCAACCTACTGCATTACAAGGAATCTAGCCAAAGAGATCCTTGTATTTCAAAGAAGTGACCCTATTTAACAGATCAGATGGCATCTATAACTGAATAAACTATGGATCAGTAATTCTCACACAAGTAAGAATGAGAGAGAAGGAAAAGAAGATTTAACTACAAATGAAACCCCAGTAAACAGCAAAAAAATTACTAGGTCTAGCAGTTTATATTTAACCTTAACCCTCTTCTACCTCTACATCTAAGACCAGAGATTTCCTTGTAAAACATCTCCTCAGCCATGGGGACATCAATTTCTAGAAAGCTGTGAGCTACTCCATAAAGGCTTGGAGGAATACCCTGATTTAACCTAACAGGCAGACAATTGTTTGGTTTTCTTTTACATTCTTTTTGTGTCTATGGGATACATTATGCGTTGTATTGTATAAAGAAAACTTCATAAACAAAATCACATTTGTTTTTACCTTAATCTGACTTAATGTGATTTATAAGGCAAGTTAAAGGAATGCCTGGGAAGGGAGGTAGCAGACCAATATTTCAACACATTTCCCAGGGTATTCCAGGAAGCCATCTCAAAGCACAGGCCAACCTCCTCCCTGGAAACCATGGTTAGGGATGTAAATATGGCACTCAAAGTACTTGGGAAAACACCTTCATTTCCAAAGAGTGTAACAGGCAACATATCCTTATATTAATAATAACAGCAAATGAATTCTGAGGAAGAGTGAGTCATTCCTCAGTCCACTTCCTCAAGACCAAACACGTTAATCTGGATTTACAGAGTTCTTGTTCCAGCTACAAAGTATAAGCCTGACATTACAATATAAACTGATATTAATTTAAAATTCAAGTTCCTACAGCATGTGTATTTTCCTCAACCTTATTCATCTATTTAATATCTGTGACACTTCATCTCTTTTATCAATGTATGTCTCTCCCACTTCTGAACTCCTCCCTCTCCTTTCTCTACATTTTGATTCTTGCAATGATTTCAGTGGTTTACTTGCTTTTCAGCACCATATGATTAACTACAAAATAATTTCTTTTTGTTATCTGTGCCTATTTGAAAGCTCCAAAATAGCAACCGTAGTCAAAGCTGACAAATGGCCCAGATGGATGGCAGTGCCTCTGCCAGGCTCCGGCCAAGTGACCGATGGGGCATAAACCACATGGTGAGATGTGGACATGGAAATCTCTGCTGAGCACAGCCTAGGAACACAGCCTCGGAGTCGTAACACTCTCTGGAATCAGCTGCTTAAAAACACACTTTTAGGAAATTTAGGAAGAAAAATAAGGATAAATAACAACAGCAGTCCTTTTGTTTCCACTAAAGTATCTTATTCTATTATTCCAAAGTAATCATCCTTAGGCTCCAGCCCCATCTCTACAGGTTGGTGGGTGTATTTACCGGTATCTTCTACATGACATACTGTACTTTTCATATTGATACCTAGCTTCCTGGGTTGGCAAGCAAAGAACAACAATATATGAGAGAGAACTAAAGCTTTACAGGCTGGGAAAGAGATGAACAATCTGAGCTTACATCTCACTGCAGGGCAGGTCTTGCTCTCAATAGTTGGTCTCCTTCAGTTTTTTTAATGAAATCCTGAACATGAAATCTCAGAACTACTACCTATAATACCATTGGAAAAGTGAGGTTGGAGAGCTGAGGACAAGTGGAAGAGCAGTGTCTTGCAGTTGAAAGAAGAGCTCTACTATTCTCCATACTTTTGTTTCCTTCTTGAAACCAAGGTGACTTCTCCCTTTGGCTGCTAAAGGCTAGACAGCTTGTGATCAAACCTAAATTAGCATGAAAATCTTTCAAATTTAAAAGATAAATCTTACTGAAATCAAATAAAATCTCTGCATGTATAAATTTTTTTTCATTCAGTAAATTCTGGTATTATAAAATTTTAAAAAGTGGATTGCAAATGGTAGCTAATAAGGGTCAATTTGCTACACACTCCTTTCTTCAAATATGTGCAAAAACACTCAGCTTGGTCAATGAAAAGTTACCTTCAGCATCCAGAATCTGCAAATTCAAGCAGTTTTAAAAATACATATGTTTGTTAGCATTTGAGAAAGGTGGCCTTTAATAATAACTACCACTTCAACTGTAAAGATGCTGAAGTTCATATAATTTTCTTTTACAGGCCTATTACAGTTAGGCACACATTCATGGAAGGTGCTCTCTCAAGCCTGATTGAAAACTGAGTCAACTGCCTCAATCAACTGGCCCTTGAGGACTAACATTATCTAAATGTCTGAGTACTAAAAACCACAAGAGATGAAAAGAGTGAAGAAAGAGGTGGAAACCCAGTGGTGACCTGGAGAAAATGTATGAAGAAATGCATCCAGGGTAAAGGCATTCCTGTCTAGGAAATGAGCTTAAGGGCAAACAGGCAGGTGCAAAGTGGAAGAGCGACAGACAACAAAAACAGAAGACAGAATATAACATCACCATGGTTTAACCCCAGCCAGCCACCAAGCCCCAGGCAGCTGCTTCCTCACTCCCCTGCCAGCGGGGTCAGAGGGAGAACTGGAAGGGTAAAAGGCAGAAAACTTGTGGTTGAAGGTAAAGATAATTTAATAGGGAAAGCAAAAACCACACACACAAGTAAAGCAAAATAAGGATTCCCTACTTCCCATGGGCAGACAGGCATTCACCTGCCTCCAGCAGAGCACAACACTGACTTGGGAAGACAAATTCTATCACTTCAAACATCCCCTCTTTCCTTCTGCTTTCCCCCACTCTATACACTGAGAATGTCATATGGTCTGGAATATCCCTTTGGTCAGTCTGGGTCACATGTTCCAGTTGTGTCTCCTCCCAAACGGCCATGGATCCCCAACCTCCTTGCCAGCATGTCAGTATGAAAAGCAGAAAAGGCCTAGGCTCTGTGTAAATCCTGTTCTGTAACAAAAATACCTCTATATTAACAACTCTGTTCAACACAAATCCAAAATCCAAGCCCCATACTAGGTTCTGTGAAGAAAATTAACTCTACCCCAGCTGAAACCAGGACAAACATTTACAGGGATGTAAAATTACTCTGTTTTAGAGGGTTTTTTTAGTATTTTTATCCATGAAGCCACATTACAGAATTGAACGCTAAAGAATACTATAATAGAAGCCTATTAGAAGAACAAACTTGTCAAGCAGACAATTCAGTCAGTGTGCCAATATTAAAAAGGAAATTTGTAATATTACAAAAATGTTATTAAGAAACAAACTTAGACCCCGTATTACCAAGATAAAGTACAGTCAATGAGGTGAATAGATGATGACTTCAGAGGTTTGAATTTCATGCATCATTCTGCCAAGAAACACAGATGTACCTTCAGCTTCTTTTCCACCTAATGATCTAGGGGCAAACCTAACCCTAAATGTATCTCCATGGAAAAGCACTGTTTATAGCTGGCAGCTGCAGCATACCAACACCAATATTAGTGTAAATGTGTCTAATCTTACACACCTGGGCACTGTGCAGGCACTGACAGATGAAGCACACTTTCCACTTAGAGCTCTGCCCATGAGGAATCACGGTCAGTAGGTCTTTGTGGCCCTGAAGTTATATAAAAAGGCCCAGGTTTACCCTCCAAATTCACAATTGCAATGGAATTGCAATGTTTTTTTCTTTTTTTAAATTGTCCTTTCATCTCAATTAAAAATAACATCTAGTCAGATGTACCTGCTTAGGAAGGGACACTGTGAAATCTGATAAATACTACATGTCAGCTACTCTAGTGTCCCAGTTCTGACATTCAGTGCTGCAGGGGGTATTTTTTTTTTTTTAACTACTTATAAAATCTTCAAGGAAGTACTGAATCACCTCTACATAAACAGGGTGTGGTGAATTCCTTCCATTTCAGAGGGAAATTTTCCATGTGATATTGAAAAGGCAACTAGCCAGGGAATACAGCACCATTTGTTACTCTTTTTATCCTATTTAGAGCTTCTCAATAAACTGCTCTTTTTAACCCAAGTCCTGGCCACAAGGCCATTTGATTTCATTAGGAATAAATGGAATGCTATATATAAACTGCTTCATCTGTTTTTCTAAAGAGGTCCGCCTGTGGCTGCCCTGGAAGCGGACACAGTGAATGCCATCAGCAAAAGAGATTAAAGTATCCCACATGACAACTTGAGAGGCAGTGCTTCAGAAAAATAACTTAAGGATGACAAGATTATTGCACAGGCTTGCTGCAACCTTATTACTTTTTCAAAGGCTTTATGTAAAGGGCTTACAACATAAAGTATTACTGCACACATTTTAAATGCTGCACACATTTTAAATAAATGACTAATTAATAAATAAATTATAAATTCCTACAGTTCTATGCAGTATTACAGTAATAAAAATGAAAACATAGACCTAGTCACTAGTAATAAAACTGACCAAAGCCCACAGAGTTACATGGTTGTTCCTGGGTCCCAACTGTAAGCCCTTTCTGACAACAGGAAAATAAAAGGACATGAATAAAGGCAGCAGAACTGGCAATTGTCCTTCTGATTTCTGTGATGGAATCGAACAACAAAAGCACCATTAAATGCAAATAAACATTACCAATGACTCTAGCTCAGTACTGCACTTAAACCCAAACATTAACTGTGTTTAATGTAGTAAGACTGAAGTATATGCTGAAATGCTTCCGTGGAGTGTGTATCATAAAACTCGGTTCTTTTCTCACTTCCTGTGCCATATTCAATGTTTTCTACCACACACTGTGCTATTTGGACTCAGGGAAGTTGTGGAGTCACAGTTCTTGGAGATGCTCAAGATCTGACTGGACACAGTGCTTGTCTGCCCCAGCTGACACTGCTTTGAGCACAGGGGTTAGACTAGACAACCTCTAGAGATCCACTGAAACTCATTTATTCTGTGATTCCACATAATTACAGACTTGAGCAAACTCGGGAGAATGAGGCTTTATCCCATTCAAGTATTGGTGTTGGAGTGGAAAGACTTTTTTCAGAAATACAATCAGACACAAAGGAAACAACTATGGCCACTCTGCCCCATTATACGCATACACATACATACATGCTTCATACAAATAACTACATGCTTCACGTTCATGCACACAAATATGAAGGGGTTTGATTTTGGCTTTTCTTGGGGGAGGGTGGAGTGGTGGTGATCACTGTTAAAATATCCCATGCATTTTTGTATCAGAACTGCCAAGCCTTCTATTCCACGATAAAATATATACCCATATATGAACATCATGCACTTCAAACATCTAAAAACGGGAAATATTTTTTCCTTCAGTGTATAAAGCTCTTTATTATTTATTTCTGTTAGGCTACAGTTAAATACAGGCAGGACAATTGTGGGAGTTCTTCCACATGTCTCTCCCCCATAGGGGAGGCCTTTTAGAAAGTCTTTTTTAAGAAGAAAGCAAACTGGACTTCTGGTGTTTCTCATTCTTCAGGCTGTTTATTATTTTCTTATTAGCAGTTTTAGCACACCAGGCTTTACACCAGCCTGGCACACAGGAGAAAAAGCACTAAAAAAGCTCCTAACACACAGATTCAAGGCTCTCTTTAAAGATAATTCACCCAATTATCACCAAGAATGTACATTATTTCTCTTTTTTTCCAATAAATAACTATTCACATGATTCTACCTTGTGGCAAATTCTAACTAATAGTTCTGTGTCCCCAACACTGCAGAACATGGGGCAGATGAAGGAGGAGGAATAAGCTTAAAAATGACAAGAATCTTCCATCTTGTCTTCATCTACTTACCATCCTAACAAACCCAGGAATCTAAATTTCTCACCCTGTGATAAACCACATATTATGCTATTATCTAATCCACATTCTTGAAAGTTCTGTTAACATCCTAGAGCCTAGGAAGCCCTTTCCATGGACAAAGATTAAAAATAGTGTCTGTCAGAGGGTTTGGATCCCTTAAAACATGCAGAGAAATACTTCTCTGCATTCTGGATTCCAACAGACAACATTCCAGAAAAAAAATTCTTTTTTGTTAAATGTTTCTTGCGATTTCTGCTTTTCATGAAACACAAACTACCTGGTTCTCCAGTGCAATCAATAAGTAAAGTAAGGATAAACATGACTATGTATCTCTAAGAATTTTCTTAAATACAGAATACTTTAGGATATACCCAAAAAAAGCAGCAATAAACTGTGTTCTTCTCTCCTACATTACCTTCAAAAGTATTGACTCGGGTCAATAGCTTCCTCAGAAAAAGCGTAGTTACAGAGCAGCCTTTAACATGATGGTGTTACTAAATTCCCTATTGTACGTGTGTCTATAGAACCATACTGTAATTTTAATCATTTTGTGAGACATCAACTTTTCCTCCTTTTTCTTCCAGTTCTTGATATGTAAGATCAGGAAGCCAAAGAGGCAGAAGAACTTTTCTGGTGCTTCTAACCTTTTTTCCTCTCCTCACGTCCA
The DNA here is from genome assembly GCA_018697195.1 of Certhia americana. Lineage (NCBI taxonomy): Eukaryota > Metazoa > Chordata > Aves > Passeriformes > Certhiidae > Certhia > Certhia americana. Next base: position 59,535,242 of record CM031859.1, on the reverse strand, counting down.
TGTCAGTCACACACCATCAGTGAGTGCATCCTGTATCCATCACATATATTATTCAGGAGGTGTCACCAAATCGTGGACATGCCAGTGTCAATCCTGTAACGTCAGTGTCTCTGCATGTTTCACGCTAATGATGTTCTCCCACAGCAATGCCCTAATCCAGAAATATTCTGCATTCTCAATTTGATATTTTAACACTGAAGCATCTAAATTTGAATGGGTATCTCAGAAAATAAAGATTTTTTCAAACCTCTGCTACAAGATGAAACTATACTGTTCCTAGCCAGATCCTTAGTTCCCAGGGTCATAATGGTCCCACAGACCTGAATGACACTTCTGTGTCTATCTAACTGAAGGCTGCTCTAGAAAGTAACTGCTCCTGTCCTGCCGTCTCTCCTAGCACTCACATAATTCCTACTTCATGGGCTGAGCTGGCAGGAAAGTGAAAAATAAATAAAGCAATTTTAAAAAAACAAACCAAAAAACAAAAGAATGGGGGGCTGGACAAGGAGCCTGCTTTTTGCCAGGAACCAGCCACTAAATTTGCACAGCTATACAGGAGACTGTATCCTGTCTCACAGTCATAATTGTCATCATCACTCAACTACATCTCATCAGGCCTTGGAATTACATCACCAAGGATAAAAATACTAAAAGCTTATAGAACTACCTATGTACCTCTTAAACCTAATTTTCCTGAAAATGTTTTCTAACCATTTCTTAATCATAAGAGTGTATTTTATTTTGCTATAGTTTGTCCTCAAGCTTTTTATTTCAACATCCATATACACTCACAAAGATCCATCACAAGTTGAATTCTGGCAAGAAAATCATTAGGAGGAGATGTGTAACAGTGATGGTAATTACCAGGCTAAACTACAGCCAATCTATCAAACTCTTAAAAACAGATAATCCATGTCTAAGCTCATTAATACAATAACTGAAAGATGTCCTAAGGCCTTGAGCATAGAAGATACGACAATGTTTACAATGGTCATTCTAAGCTCAAAGGCCTGTGGACCTCTGGCCAAGAAATAAACTAAAAGAAAAGACAACTTCAGAGTTTCTGCCCCATGACTTCATGGCCCTCCAGAGGGAAGGGAGAAGTTGCACTGAAGACAGTCCTGGCACAGCTCTTGTCCCCAGCCATCTTTGTGAATGGCAAATCTTGACGCACAGTGGCCCTGCAGAGATGGCTGCTCCGGTCACTCTGTTGCCCAAATGTGGAACATGAAGGTAACATCTCAAAGGTATTGCTTCTGCTGCCATCAGGCCTCTCAGGCTTTCCAGAAGGCAAAGGAAAGAAAAACTAAAAAACACCCCATCTGATTGTTAAGGCAATGCTAAAACAATCATTTTGATCACCTTTCACTTGAATGACACCACTGATTGGTATGTGAAAATTTCCAGCCATGGACAATCTGGCACCAATTCTTTAATTTCAAAACCTGTAAGAATCTGCTAACTTACCTGATCAACCCCTCTATTACATCAGGTTTCTACCAAAGCTGATCGTAATTATTGACAATATTCCTGTTGCACCCATCCTACCTTTGATTACTTATTAGCATTACTAGTTCTACAGATGTTCTGGAGACATTTTAAAGAAAACATCTATGGCCATGATCTGCCAACATTTTCTAAGCTGCCCTAACACAATCCTAGCTCCCCTTGTATTCAGAGTCTGTGTATGACCCAACATTTTTAGCACTTTTTATTAAAAGCTATTCCTCTTTGCTACCTCATCACAGAATTGGGAAAGGATCTCTGGAGATCACCAGGTTTCTGCTCAGTGCAGGGTCAGCTGGAGCCCCTGCTCTGGCTCAAGGCTGTGTCCAGTCAGGTTTTGAGTAGCTCAAGAAACTTTGCTTCATCTGTGGGCAACATCCTGCAGCATTTGATCACCCAAATGGCAATGGAAACACAGGATTGTGCTGCAGTATTTAGAGGGCTAACTTAATAGTAAGGAGGAACAGTAGGCAGAATTCTGATGGCAGAATTATTAAAAAGCAGTAGGTGGATATGCGTATTAAAGATTTATTCCAAGCCTTGATGGACTCCAAATATTCTGCATGCACTATGCTGCTTTTTATGTGTCACACATTTCATCTTGCAAACAGTTCAGTGTATTTTCAGCACTGAACCTCTGAAGTTTCAGTGAAATGAAAGCTACACATTGTTTCCAGAAGCCAATTATCCTCCTGCTTATCTTTTTATTGCCATCATGACTCCTAAATTATTTTACAAAAATCTTTCCATACTACAGAAAAGCACAATATAGAAAAACGTTGAAGTATATCCAGTCTTTTCCTCAAACCATGTTTGTTTATTACCCTTCTGAACAGTAGACATTAACTAGTTTCTATTTTCAGTTCTAAATTTGGAAGGCAGGCAAGAATATAAATATATTTGTTTTTACCTTTGCTGCTGCTCATCATTATGCTGAGGCATATTGCTATTTGCCATGAGGTAAAAGATGAAATTAAGTAGGAAACAAGTCAGGCAAATGGAAGAGATAACGGACTGTGAAGTGCACCAGCCAAAAAAAAAAACAAACATAGCATGCTTTCTTCCTTCAAGACAATTATTTTCAGATGACCTCTCTCAATTTTATAGCAAGTGCTACAGACCAATAACCATGTAACTGAAAGAGACCAGCAAAATATGAGTTCTATGCAAAAAAGCATTTCCAGAGACTGACTACTGCAAGTATTGCAATGGGAAGACATAAAATAATCTATTAATTAGACAGATTAAGTGTGGTTAAGCAAAAAGAAGTTTGGCTGCAAGTTGAAGCTAACACAAAATAATGCAAATATTAAGAAATACCAACTCTTTAAAAGTTCTTGTCATTTCCCTAATTACGTATTTTTAGTATTCTGTGTTGTAAGACAAAACAGTCCAACACACCCAAAACTCATTGCAAATAATCTCTCTCTCTCAGCATCTCATTTAAGAACATTAGATTCAGCTTATAAAACTTACATAATTTCAGAGGAAAAAACAATGCTAAACTGAAAGACTGCAACATTTCCTGTCTGTGGAAAAACCTGCCTTTGGAATAGCAGGTCTGCGAGTGTGCACACCTGCTCCCAGCTGCTCTGCCCACAAGCACCAGAGCGTTCCTGTCCAACAGGGCAGAAAGTGCCCGGAGCCACATCACTGCACCCCTCAGTCTGGAGCTGTGATCTATTGACTTCTCTCTCTTTGGCTGCATCACTCAAAATGTGTCCTGGTGAGGATGCCTTAAGTTTTAGCTTTTATATTTTTCAGATTCTGGACTGTTTTAGTGGGTAGTGTTGCGTTTCATATTAAGTGCTACTAAGCTTTCTTCACACAGTAGATAGACAAAACAATTCCTTTTCTAGCTTGGGACCAAGGACAAATGATACAAGTTTCAAGCCCAAGAAAAAAAACAATGGTGAAGTGAGAAGAAAAAAACAAGGAGGATGGAGCTTCATTATCTGAAGCTATGGTTGGACAATTAACTCAAATATGCTAATGGACTAGAACTTTAAAAAATGTGATCAGTTGTCCATTTTGTGACCTTTTTGTGTGCATCTTGGGTGTGGTCCAGCCAGGCCCTTGTGCTGCCCAGGTGTACCCATTGAGGCCTTTTAATAAATACCTACTTTATCCTTTTGTTCTGTCTAGTCTCTGTTCCAGGCATCAGTGAGAGCAAAGGACACAAAGAACAAACCTATGAAATGTACCACCCCTGCAAGCAGACAGCCATAACACACATGCAGAAATCTGAGGAAGACTAACAGCCTTAATTCTAACATTACTTTTCAATTTCTTGATTTCATATCCGTGCTTTTTTTCCAAATAAGCATTTCTGCGTTTCTTCATTTTTGTTTCCTGATTTTTTCCTGCCACAGAAAGATTCAGAACGGTTCTTTCATGACACGATGAGCAACCATGACAGCAGATCTGAATCTATACAATTTTAGCTATGGACAGAATGCCATGTAAAGCCCACACAGCCAGGTGTGCAAACTTACTTAGGTACATTTCCATGACACCAAGTTTCTAAATGACAACTTCAGTATGGCCTGGAAGTGCATGGCATTGGAACTCAGCTGAAGGAGTCTAAGATGCGGGTTACTGAATTCAGCCATAGAACTACCATAAGATTCAAATATGCAATAACTGTTTGAAAGTTTGGCTGAAATCTTAGTCTCTAAGAGGGTCTCTTTTCCTTTCTTTTTTCTTCCTGCTTTCTTGCCCTAAATCTTCTGCATAAAAAAACCCCTCCTGTACCCAAGTTAGGAAAAAAAGAAACCCTTCTACAAAATATTTCTATTTGAGTAATGTTTATTCACAAGTGAACAGCAGTGTATTGTTGCTAAAATGCAGGCATCCACCACTTGATTTTCTAGGCACTGACACTTCCTAGCAAATATAAATCTTTATATGATTAAAGTCATGGAGGATCACTAGCCTCAGCAATCGTAGATGCAGTGCACCACTCTCCCAAGGCATTCAGCTTGGCTTTTTCAAGTATAGATTTTTTTTTTTCTGATAATCCCCACCATGTACATCATGATTTAGCCACACAGCACTAACGTGTGTGCATCTGTCTGGATCAATTTCAAGAATGGTTTTCATCCCTTATTCTTCCATATTAACAGATCTTAAGGATCAAATTCAGGAACAAAGACAGTACATTTACATACAAATGAGCAGTATTCTAATCCAGTAGCTTCGTTCTCTGACTCCTCTGGATAATTCAGATGCTATTTTTATTTCTGCAGCAGATTATCTCTGTCTTTCAAATAAGTAGATATATTGAAGGTCTGCCCAGGTGCTTCCCCAACAGATTTTATCCACCAGGCAACATATTTTAGTTCAGCAGGAGATTGTGTCTTTAAAAATAAGAAATGAAGCTAGTAATGAAGTGAGACAAAACCTGAATTGCATATTTATGAACCGAGATTATAAAACACGCTAATAATCAGAAAACTATATATTTACTAACGTTTTGTTTCAGCAGGCACTAAAAACAGTATTTCAGGATTTGTCTATAAAAACATAGTTGGGGAGGGAGAGAGCATTTATATCTATCTTCAAATAACAAATTCCTAGTTTTGATCTTTCTGATACTGCAGAAATACCAAATACCATTTTTATACATTATAAGGCTTTCCAAGTAACCCCAAAATCCAATCACAGTTACATATGAATAATACCATATATACCAACATCTGCAAGTGCAACACTTGCACAAAATGCAGAACTCAGAGGTAAGCCTCGATATAAATCATATTAAGAATAGGTTACTAAAATGCTGAAAATCTTGCTTTAAATCATTCTTGTGTCCCAAGGGATCTCTCTGTAAGAATCTCACAGTCTAAAAGCTTCCTGAAATCTCATGCATCATTCAAAAATTCTGCCTATTTATCTGTTTAAGGATTAATGGCTATGTCATCTTCTCCCACTCTTTCTAGGTTAACAGCAACTGATGACTTTTGCTCTGTAGCAGAAAATTCCATTAAGAACCCCAATGCAGAAGGATGGCCACATCCCAGTGCGTCTGAAGGAACAGTGATGCAATCTAGCTTTAGGAAAGATGACAATCCCTTTCTTTCAAAACAACTACCATTCTCCACAGGGAAGAAAAAATGCCACATGGGAAGCCTTTGCCAATCAATGTGTAAGGCTTTCTTTTTGTTCTCTGGCCATAAACTTGGGGGAACAAAACTGGTAGAATATACAGATTTCTGCATGTTTTAATTCGTCAGCCTGATCTGAAATGGAATACAATGCTATTATTCACAGACACAGTTTTCTGACCACTAAGGCACATCATAGAGGACCAGTAGTTCATACATTTTAAATTTCTGAGCTTAGAAGAAAGCCAAATACATGAAATTTAACATTAACTTCAGGACTTTTCATGTTTGGGGGACTCCCTCCTTAATGTCAGGTTGTACAGCTCCCAGTATCTAAAACATTTTTGTAGATTCTCCTAAATTAATGGTGCACATTCTAAACATGACTTTCATCTTAATGAGGGCTTGAACTGGGAATATATGGTTGAAAAATTAACTCTCTAATAAATTCAACTTTTTTTTCTGTTGAGTTCATATGATAATTTCTTGATTAAAGCTTTCAGCAGTCTGTGGGGACTTTACACTAAGTACCAACCTAAACAGCTCTCTTATTTGTTGTGAGGTTTATAAATAGGGAATGGAGCTTATTATTTCTGCCACTACTTATAATAGTGCTCTAAGGCTTCAACTAAGACAAGGATCCCACAGTGCTAGATTTTGTGCAAATACTCTACAATACGGCATCTCAAAAGTTTAAAATCTATACATGAACGAAAGGGTGCAACAAAGGAATTAATATTACTCATGCTTGTAAAGGGAAAATCAAACCAGAAAAAGATTAAATGACTGACCAGTCACAGTCACTTACCAAAGACTGTACAGTTGGAGCTGGTACCAAATCATCAGCTATTGCTTACTGAAAGACTGTCACCCTCCCTGGCAAGCTTTTATAGATCATACTGAGAGAAACTTTCTTGGCCATAAAGGAACAACCTTTCATGGTGCCTAAATGGACCCAAACCTTTTATCTACGCATAAACCCAGCAGTGAATGAAAAGAACAGAAACAATTCACTGAAAGGAAATGACTGAGTAAATGTCTCCTCTAACGCCAAAAACATTAAGATTGAATCTGGAAAAAGCAAAGCCTTTCCATTCCCTCTATAAACCAGGCCTGTTTGGCTGAGCTGACACGAAAAATGCAGCTGAAAGCACCTAAATCAACAGAAGCTTAGTCTGAACTTCATGTTTACCACAACCCTCAAACAACTGATACCTAATGTGTTTCTTATTTTAATTTTAGGAAGGCTCCTCAGCCACTTGTTTTGATGCCACTTCTCAGAAACAATGACACTGGTCCTAAGACAACTCTAATGGACAGGAACCTTATCTGTCCTACGATTACATGGATTAAATTACAATTCTACTATCTCCCTTGGCAATTTAGCTTACTGGATAACTGTTCTTGCATTTTAATCCATGCGCCCTTAACTTTCTAGGCTGCAGCAACATAGGTTCATTATTTCTTTTATCCTGAACAGCCAGAGTAGCCAAGGTCCCAACTCATATAAAAATATTTTCCACACACAGCCTTACTTCAGTTCCTTTCTTACTTCCCTCTAAAATACATCATGGCTTTGTGTTTCTCTTTGCTCCTTAAATGGCATTCAGAACTAAACACAAGGACACATTAAAATCCAATCATTGCCACATAAAATCCACATGATGAGCTTTACAGGTTAATCTTTGCCACTAGATTTACTTTAGTCTGCAAGACCGAAGAGCCCACAAACTGCTAAGCACAACCCAAAAAGAGAAAATCAGTGAACAGCTCATACACACAATAATCCGAATAAGTAAAATGGACAGCAACCTCCAAAAGAGAAAAAATGGCACTAACTCCTCTACAAAATTAATTTTGTAGGGGCTCAGGCAGCTCATCTGACCCTCCCCAGAGCTAGCAAGCACTAGGTCTGGTGCAGAAAAACTAGTGAGCGCAGCTACCTTCCTGCCCCTTCAGATAATCTCTGCTCTTGTGTCAAAGCCTGTACAAACACTCCAAAGCAGAATTTGGAGAACGCAGCCTCAGCCCAGGAACTGATTCCAGAAGAGATCACTGCATGTATCTTCAAAGCAAGGTCAACTATGAGATCAAAGCCTATTCTTGTCCAATAGTATAAACATTATTATACTATAATTACATATGTTGTATAGTGCATATAGTATATTATTCCATTATTATATATTATGCACATATAAATCTTAAAATATCTTATTATATATTGTCATATTTTTATTATCATTATGAAATTATTGTTATAGTTGACTACTAACAATGCAATTTTAATCCTTCAACACCTACGCAGGTTGATTCTTCATCATTAGCCAGTACTTATATTTCCAAAATTTATGCTTCTGTAAGTATAGTACAAAGTAGAAACACAACTGGTTTTGTATTTTTTAGCACCTTTCAGTTTGATATGTGAAATGGGCATTATTCTTCACAGCTGCAAAACTCCTTACATAAATTTCTGTCACATAGCTATATGCTATGACTCTCCCAACTTTTAAACTTTGTTAACAAACTTCTTATGCATGCTGGTCAGGGATTTAAACACTACTTTTTAAACAATTTTCCAGGGATCCTGTACTATCATAGATAACCAGCAATGACAACCATTTAATTTAGATTGGTACCTCTCCTCCTTAGGCTTTTTTAAGTCTTTTTACTTTTGAACACCAACTATTATAACAAGTAATGATGCCAAGCTGGTTTTGGAAGCTTCCACAGTAAACACAAGCAGGCTAGGTATTCTGATGTAGGAAAGAGAGGAAACCCCACTACATGGTTGTGTAGTTAAAGACTTGTTCATGAAGCCTGTGCATAAACCAGAAACTTGTGTCACAGACAAATTTAATTCAGGAATTTAGTGACATTTGGGCACTCAGTGCTTCATCTGCCATAGTGTTCTTTCACACTTTTTAAAATATATCGTACCCACTCGTTTCAACACTAGAACAGGTGCAACATGCCAAGCAACAGCCTAGTACAATCCTATTTTAGGTAAAATGAAAGCATTTAAAGAGTGAGAAGGTGGCTTACCAGCACAGATGCTTTCAACTTCAATACACCAAACCATTTGGGCATTGCACTTTCCTCTCAGAATAAAAGATAACCAAGACACAAAAAAAAGAAGCTCATCCTAAACTGCTTCCTCTGTAGTAATATAATTAGTGCCAACTGCCATCTGTCATTAATATGCTGTAAGCAATAAAACATTACATAAAAATGCAGCAATGTTTCTTTTATTACTAGCTCATCCTCCTGAAGAAAAATCCTAATATACAATAATTATTACACGCAATAATTTATAAGATTATGCATCTTTTCACAAATATGTTATTCATTGTGAAGCTAAAATCATGACTGATCCTATTGTAATCAGGAGAGAATTTTAATTGTTTTCTTTGAGCATCTGGAGGGCTGACATACTTCCTGTGGCTCTGAAGCCAATTTTTGTGTTGTGCTTGGGCACTGTATGTCAAGAAAAGTAGAAAAAAATTATGTAATTCTTTTATCCATGGCAACTGTCACTGTACAGACTGCGCCGAAGTGGCCAGTTTAGCATAACCCAAAAGGAGGCATAGATAGTTAACCCAATTTACAGAACTATTAAGCAGCCTTCAATCCAAGTGGTTTCACTGATGTGGCTGCATTTTTCCTCAGAGGAAAATTTGGCTCTTTCTCAGTTTGCTTGCCCAGGACTGAAGGAGCTGGAACTGCTACAGAGCTGCACTCTCAGTCCAGCATTCAGCTTGGCTGTCATTCTTCTGCTTGAATATCAACCAGTGGTGACAGGCTCTGAAGCAATCCCCAGCCTATTGCTAGTCTGAGAAAGAAAAAAGAACCCCAAACAATCCATAAGAGGTAGTAATAAAAATGCACAGAAATATTATCAAGTTAACACTCTAAAATTAATAACTTACTTTACACTATTAAAATGCATGGTAGTACTGTCCCCCTAAGGCAGAATAGAAATCAAATTGCAGGAGGATGACCAAAACTAAATAGATTTTCACCAAGCTCCTCACAAATTAGTTCTGTGTTTAGATTTAATAATTTACTTTCTTGTTTTAGAAAGTGCCCTAAAGCCTAGAAAGACTGTAGGTGACAATCCCTGCATCTGTTCTAAGCTAAAAAAATATGCAACATATAAAACAAACCAACAGATTCACATAAACATATACTTCCAAGAACTGCTATTATGCAGACAATTTCTTTTTCATAACCCAACCCGAATGCATTAATTTTCTACAAACTTCAGGTAATTTAGGCAGTTTTACCACTATGTTTAAAAGGTGTAACTCAGCTGCACTGCACTTGTACTTCGATCTCTCCACAGTCCATATACAAGTTGAAAAAGGCAGCATGTGTTGAGACATCTTCTCACAAAAAGGATTGACTTTGGGGCACTTTCGGTAGCAATTCAGCAATCACATGAAACACTACTTCAATTTCCCTTTGCCCAGAGGAAAAGACTGAAATAATTGATTTTGTGAAATATCTGCAGTCCTTCGTTAGAACAACAGCAGACACTTAAAAAGACTTCTGACGGTACGAAGAAGACAATACTGGGAGTGGAGCATCTGGTTATCTCTGCACACGGTTACAAGCAGACCGCCTTCGGGTCCCATTAACTCCTACCAATTAATCTCTATCAAGTACCCCTCTGCACCTCTCTTGACAGCAACATGTGAGAGGGCTTGTATTTCAGTAGTACTTTGAAGCAATTACAGATTATCGATGACGTTGCCACTAGATTTACTTAGAGGTAAGGAAAAAAATTGCAAGGACTTACAATTTCCATTTCCTCAATGAAACAGAAACTCGCAACATCTGAGACAAAACGAGTGGATATTTTTTAACTGCAAGAGAGAATTTTTATCTGATACAACTTGTGATCAACTTGCAAGATACTGAATTCTGCAGTGAACTTGGTATTACAGTTTGTGACCTACTGGTGGCCAAATTTGATGATGCACTGTCCTGTTTCTTTGGGTTCCTACAGCTTTGATTCTTGCAACTCATGATGTAAACACTGACACGATGATTAAAAAGAACTCATCATCAGAGCTTGCATGATATACTATTAGTATTAGCACCAAATTATTTTTTTTTATGTAAATGACAACCTGCAGAGTACATCTACATTGTTTCTCCAGGAGATCACATAAGCTTATTGACTTCTGCAGCTTTCCAACCCTTTTCTTTTTTTCAACCATTTCTCTAACGTTTGCAAAAAAACCAGAGCTGCTTATTTGCTTTTTTTCCTACTGGACTCCTAGAAAAGCACAGTTAAAAAGCGGAGTTCAACAAATAATGAGAGAATTGAACAGTGCTGGCCAATACAGAGCATTCCAGAAAATTAAAATCACCTAAAATTAAGCCCATTAATAACCAAACAGCTTGATTGCCTAACTAGAAATCACTGCAGCTTCAAGTCACCAACCAATTAAAAAAAAATATTTTAAAAACCCCCTAACTTCTAAAACAACTCAGCAGAAGCTTCCCAAGGCATGGAAAATGTGAGGACCAAAAGATGCTCATATGATAAACAAGCTTTTCTCCAGTGAACTAAAAAAGTAAAGCATTATAAATAGATCATAACAAAAATAGTATCTGCCTATAAAAAGAAACATGAAGTCCCAGTCTTGCACACATATATTTACTCCCTACTGGAAATTCCTGGAAGACATCTGCCAAAAAGAAAGGCTGTTTCCTGCTCTGGTTCAAACACTACTCAACACCATCAAATAGGAGGAGGGACAAAGAGAACAGTGGTCTTTGCATGATATTGTCTTTTTCATTATTATTGGAATGAGCACTTCTGCTTTAATCTCCTTTCTTTATCTGCTGCGCTCTCCCATCTCATTTCATTCACCACACTCAAAACACTGGTGCCATTGCACAGCAGTGAGAGGCAGCATCCTATACATTCCCCCAGCAAGCCAAGCCATTTAACTACATGGTGCTTGCTACCAGACTTCTAAAGTGAAATTCCTGCTGTGAATAGCTTCTGCTAAATGGACATTATTATTATCACAATTCTTTTTTTCCAAGCAAACATATGTCAGACTCCCTAGAAACATTTTTTTTCTACTGATTGAAGCAACTTAATCCCAACTGACTAGTTTTACTTGCAATTAACTTTGTGAATCTTTTCCATTTATGAACCAGTACAGAATCTGTAATTGGATGGCTTAACTTTTAAAAACTGTAGACTGCACCTTTTCCCATAAATGCTGAGATCCAAACAGGCCAACTAAATAGGAACCAAGATGTTATTTAATCCAATGTTCCTTTCTTTCCCCCAATATTAAGATGACCTTTGTTTCCATGGCATTTTCTTTCTTTCAAAGAGACCTACAAGGCAAAGTCTGGTTTCTCAAACAGCAAAAAGCAATATTCTTTTTATAAACTTAACCATTCTTTCTTATTAAAGTATTATTTCAAGTTGCTCCATAAAAAACAAATTTACCTTGTAGCAGGCAGCAAGAGACTGAGCTGAACTGCAGATGGATTTGCATCCGTCAGTTACAGTTATGTGGATAGGAAACATAAGAAGCAAAATCCAGCATCTTGAAAAACAATAACTTCTATATCAAAGCAAAGATGCAATCTAAATTTTATTAAACTCCACAGTCACAGAAGTCTCAAGTGTTATGTAAATCTCTGATATGGAGAATGAAACACAATCTATTTGATTACTGCTGTGTCATATCTCAGGGAACTAAGATAGCATTTCGTATTAGGTATGGGGTTTTTTAAGTAATAAAAAGATACTTTTGTTGTTCAGAAAAAAAAAGTAAATAAACACTAAAATTTAGATTTAGACATAGAGAAACAATGTGAAGTTTTGAATACTCTCAAAAAAAGCAAAAAAACTAAGAAAAATATCAATCCATCCTTTACGGAAATTAGCATCATGAATAGTCATAAAGTGATTCTGAGAAAAATTATGAAATATTCAGCTTTTTTATTCCTAGCTAAGCCATCTATCCCAAGCATAATAAGATGTAGACATGAAGATATGTAGATATGATAAAGGGAAATCACAGGGAGAGTGGAACTGGAGCACAAATTAATGCAAGTAAATAAATTAGGCCTAGTGATCCAAAGATACAACACTTGACATTTCTGCAGCTTCTTTCACATTCAAAGCAATGTAAATGTGAACTAAGAATTAAGAAATACTGTATCACTTTAAAAAGTCGTAATTCAACTCAAGCTACATTGATAATTAGTAATGCAAGTCATTGAATGAATTTCAAAGAAGCAGACACAAAATTTCCTTTGACTGGAAGTTACTTCTCTGCTTTTCAAGCCAAACCTCATAGAAAATGCAGTAAGGTCAGCCAATTACCTTGTATCTGTCTTGGATCACACATAGTGTTCTTCATCTTTGAAAGTAGGCTTTTCCTCTACAGTCCCCTCCACAGGGCTTTACCTTGTCTAACTTTGCATGCCTGCAACACTTCTGTCCCTCAGTAAACTTTCAATCAATATTTTTTCATATCCCTTATCAAAAGCAAATAACATTCTTCCAGCCCACAGCTCAGACTGAAGGACTGATTTTAAATGAGTATTTCTTCCTAAAGTGAGTCATCTTAAAATATCAGTGCTTCACATTTTAGTGTCAATGTTATAATAATTTTAGACCCAGCACTGATGCCAATGGATTTACACATGAAGCCCTGCCAGATAATCAGATTTGGCTGGCAATTAATCTCTCTATTAATTTTGCATTTCTATTTTCAAAAAATAATTTCTCAAACAAAAGGCTTTAGATCTCACCCAAGAATACATTAGTAAGCATTCCAGTGAGTCATAAACACTGAATACTCAGTGCTGCTAACAAGGCCCCAGCAAGGTGGTTTCTGAATATTATCCTCCATAATAAGATGTTTAATCAACAGTGCTATGCAAAACCTCTATTCTGCATCTAGAGAACATAAAACCCCAAATACACACTGCTCTGAAGCTTCCCTTTTGCCCCCATTTATCACTGAAATAAATAGTTTCAAACATTTATTTGGTTGGAAAGTATTAGTATCTCATTTTAGTATCTACATGTGAACGTACCATTTTTACAAGTATCCACTACGTTGCCTGAGCATTTTATATGCTAATAGCAATAAAACATTCTTTTTTTTAAATTAAAGGACTGTTTTGCAGAATCACAAAAGGTTGGAAGGGACCTCTGGAGATTATTTGGCCCAAGCTCAGGAAGGGTCACACCTAGACTTGGCTGCCCAGGACCACATCATATGGCTTTCGAGTATTTCCAAGTTAACAACCTCTCTCGACAACTTGTCCTAGAGCTCAGTCACCCTCCCAGTAAAACAGCATTTCCTGATGTTTAAAGGGAACTTTCTGTCCTTCAGTTTGTGCCCATCACCTCTGGGCTTGTCACTGGGCACAACTCAACTCTCTACTCAGACAAAAACCAAAAATTAAAAAAATCAGAATTTACAAGGACTTACCAGACAATAAGTGCCTCTGACATTTTAAAGAACATTTTAGGTAGCAATTATGCTGTGAGAACTGCTTTTATGTTAATGCTTGCATTCCCTTTCAAAATGTCTCTTTTTCCATTTCCCAATACAATGACTTTAGCCCTTTAACTACTATTGTGTCCTAGTTTTTCCCTGTTTTTTCCAAATCTTTATCTTATGGCAATTTTTTTCCTTCGTACATTTGCTGTAGTTAGTAAGTGACTGTGTCCTTCACCTACTCTTTGCATTTTAATATTTTCTCAAGGAAACATGCTCATTAAGTTGCATCACTTCCATATATTTACTTTACTACATTCAACAACACAAGTAATCCACATTTAATGTCTTCCTCGCTAAAACTTAAAAAAAGACTTCTAAAAATGCTCACTGTTTTCCAGGAGGACAAATATTACTGAATTAAGTGATCTGCTAGCTGAGATCAGAGTATTCACTGTACACAGCTTCATCAGAGCCTAGAAACCTCTAGTAAAACCCACCAGTCTTTCCCTCAATGCATGAAATCTCTGAGAAAGTCAATCACTTTGGCTTCGAGGCTTGATGCCACTCAGTAAGATTTCGCCAAGGGATGTAGGATGGATTTCCTGAGCACAGACACACATCTCCTCAACACAAAACCCAGTAAGAATTCAGGCCCCTGGGAAGGCTCAGGAATGAGGGCTCTCAGCCTGCAACCTGCTTGCTTTGTGCTCTCCTACCATAACTCCACTACGTGGAAAAGTGGCCTCTGTTCCTCTGCTGGCTTCCCTGCAGGCCCTTCAGTGCATGAGCAAAGGTAAACTGTGACTGTAAACATCAACTTTCCTGCCTGTTCACCCCTCATGTGGAGCCCCCATGCAGTGAGTGGCTCAGGAGGACCCCAGGGCCAGGGCAGAAAAGGCAGCTGGTGCCCCAGAGGCCATGGTGCACCAATGCTGCACATCTCCAAGAGAGATATGGCTTGTGGGGAAAAAAGAAAATAAAAAAATATATATATTTAGTGCAAGCATCTTACGAGATATGTGAAGATGCGGTCACAGCCAAGCAAGCCAGCTGTTCTCTGCAGTAGTCTCAGCAAATCAAGCTCCCTTTACCCCCATGAGCAAACAGATCTCACTTTCAGGTCCCATCTGTACATACAGGACTCCAGGTCTGCCAATGTGATTTTGACAGTCTGACTGACACAGCTTTTGAAGCTGTTCAACTTCTTTTATCTGCCTGTGTGCATGCTGAATGCAGCCATCCTTCACACTGAAAATAAAATAAATACGTATCATCGTTCATCACCACTGTTTTGACAAATATTACATGGAACAAAGAAGCAGGAATTGTATTGGGAGCCCATGTCAGGTCCTCTATCTGTCACCAGTGAAAATGTACCCCACTAGGCTTTCTTTCAAAGAAACACATCAGCCCTAACTATAACAAGTGGCAACTGTCATTATTACATTGGCCTTCATTAGCAACTGTAAGGAGGTGGGGAAGAAAGAGAAGACAGAGACCAGCATTATGCCACTGTACAAATTTTTGTTACTGCTACGAGTAGTTGTTGTTCCTCTAGTCTCAAAACACATATAAATCAACTTCAAAACACTCAGAACAGGGGAAAAAAAATCACATGATTCAGATGTAGGGGTACGTTAGATTCTGTATGTGCAATAGACTGGCATGTTCAAATCAGGAAAATAAATTACTGGAGTGGCATGCAATAAATAATTAACAACTGTTACAATCTTTTCCAGTGCAGAAGAAAAAAATATCGTGGAACAAAATTTGAAGCATGGATATTCAAACAACAAAAGAAATAATTTTACCACACAACCCATACATAAACTGTATAATTCACTATACAGTATGGGTCAAAATTTTACACTTGATGCAAACAGCAGTAAGGTAAATTCACAAAAGAAAGTTATAAGGACACAAATTCACAGAAGTCATAAGAACAACGCCTGTGTACCTGGCCCAGAGAGCTCCTGAGCTGCAGACTCCTGGATCTGTATCAGAAAAGCATAATTATGAGCTTACTGGTGCTTAAACTCTTTCCTGTGTGTTGACTACGAGACACTGTGCCATCTGGATGTTTGATCTGATACTCTATGGATGGTATTAACCACTGTGGACAAAGCCTTTAACATGTAAAACTTCATGCTGTCCTGCCTCAAATGAGTGACAATTAATTATATTACTAACTCTATTTTAGGATTAATTCTAAATTAATTATAGAAATTGCCAGGGCAAATGTTCACCTTTTTTTTTTCTCTCTCTGCCTCTGGCAAAATCTGCTGTGTATTTCTTTTTCACTCCTGTTTTCAAAAGGTCAATATTTGAAGTTTTAAGTACCTTTTATTTTCTCATCACATCAAAAGTTCAATTGTATAATAAAGTTACAATTCTGTCAAGGGACATTTTAAGAACACTGAGCAGTATATCTATAAGCAAGCCAGTATATCAACATGGGCAGCTTAACATACTTCTATTTCTATAACATGTCAGTATAGAGACCAGATCAAATGCTCAAATAACAATTGCAATAAACACCTGAAGACCTTGTTGAACTTGTTAAACTCTTAACACCATAAAGTTCAGGCAGAAAACTCTGCCTGAACTTTACAAAGAGGGTACCTAAATAGCACAATAGAAAGTAGGACTGAGCCATTTCAGAAATACAGACAGGGTTTGGCACCGATATAATTAAGAAGTCAGAGGAGCCAGACAAAGTAGCACTAAGAATGAGGTAAAGCTCAAGAATTAATTTCAAAATGAAAAATACTAGAAAAACAGGAAAGAGAAATGCAAGTTTGGTTAATGACAGATTTAAAAAAGGAAAATAAAATTATTCCCTTTTTTGAAAGACCACCTTCTCAGAAAGTCCAGAAGGCTGTTTTATCACAACCATAAAACAAGTACTACAGTAGGCCAGTATTGCTTACTTCTGTCAGAAGTCTGACAGTATACCAGTGAAGACCACAAATTGAGAAGAGCTAAACAGCAGATTATGTACAAGGGTATAAAGCAGACTTCTTTGGTCACACACTCCTTTTACCTGCATCCCTGAATATCTAGGCACAGCATCCATCTGTGGATCCATTTAATGCTACAATTAAGAGGACACTTCATACAGGTATGATGAAGACAACTGCAGTGTCCAAGAAGCTTCAACAGAGTTAGAGCTCTGCTTGATACACACAAATTATTACTCTGCTTTTTAGCAACTTCAACTAGAGTACATTTTAAATTAAAACAGCCATCTATTTTTAACTTACAAACACCAAACACACGTTAATAAGGAAAAACTGAAATCTACAATGTCTCCCTACTTTATAAACCTTCAGCCATACTGTATGTAACAACCCTTGGATACTGGTCATAAACCAGAAGGTTTACAATTCTCCAATTTATACAAGACTCTGTAGGTAAGAATTCATGCCATCTTTCTAGTCACCTGCAGACTGCCTTCGGCTCTTACAGGACAGTAATGACTGAAATCCTTCACCCAAAAGACAACATACGTGTGGCTCCTGATCCCAATGGGAATGCCACATAGAAGCCACACCAGCACTGGCACTAGGGATTGCACCAGGACTGCTGGCAACAGGTGAGTATAAACCTTAAAGGCTGACAGAATTTTTGCAGCTGTCATATTTTTGCATATCCACTCTAAGCGGTATCTCCCTGCTTATCCTTCAGAATAGTCACCTTCTAGCTTTTCACAAACACTAATTTCACAAAGAGATTCAAAAAGAATGTAAGAAAAGGCAAAATATGGTAACTTAACTATTAAAATATTTTTAAAGAAAAAGGGTGAAGCTGTACGGGGGCAGGAAGAGAAAATCGTAGAAATTTTACCTGAGAAAAATTAGAAGTGAAATTAAAGATGATCATGACGATGATTCTTATTATTATTATTGCTTCTATTATATTTGTTTATTTGTATCCTGTAAAGAAAAATCTAAAAGGGCCATGTGGAAAAAAACCCATCAATAATGCCACCAAGAAGTGGCAGCCATGCAAAGCAGAAACCAATTGCAGGTTGCCAGAAGGTACAATAAAAGCACAGCATGATGTTCAGGGTGTGTTTGTTTTGAAATCTAGAGCTGAAAGAATGGGTGGACCCTTCCAAAGTACTAGTCATGTTATAAACTTTTCTTCTGCCCTCAATAATTTAATCTACTTGCAGACAATAATTAGGCACAGGTAAAGGATTACAGTCCAGGTAACAAACATGGCAGCAACACAGATTTCATTTAAATTCTTACAACAAGGAAGACCCATTTATAAAGAAATCTATAAAAACCAGGATGCTTTTAATAAGCTCTTGTGGTTGATCTTCATTTGCCTACAGCATTCTGATACCTCCGCACGCTTTTCTTGAGAAAGACAGCAAGATACTACCCAGGCCAATAACATCCAAAACCTCCAAAGGATGCATCTTTTTATATTTCTGGGATTGGTACTACAAAACAGTGAATTACTTGAGAATTCTTGGTTTAATGGGTGGATAAGGGTCCCAATACACCAATTTCAAGCAAAGCAAGCAAACTCACATTTCAGAAAAGCAGCTTTCTTACTTGTACCAGCACTGCCATCTCCCTTCTTGCAGCTGGTCACCCATGGGCAGGTTGAAAAGGCCAGGCAAAACCAAACTGCAGCCTGCCTGCTCTGGCTCAGATCCAGGCCCAGGATGCACCACTGCACCATGAGTTCCACTCCTGTATAACAATTCACATTTTTGTGTTAACATTTTGGCATGCACTTCTTCTCGTGCCCTTTTCTGCAAGACTTGTTTATTTCAACTGAGCTATTTTTGTCTATTTTGCATCCCCTCCCTCTGCTCTTTTATCTACTACCCATGTTTTTCCCATTCTTTTCAGTAACTGGGAACTAATCCCTTTGTGGGTGGTTTGCATAAGGACAAGCCCAAAAGACCTCTTGCTTGGTTTTTATGTATTTATTTATTTATTTTTAATCTTGCCTGGCTATGTATTTTATTTGGCAGCTTTATGCAGAGATTTCCTTTTAGTGTTTTAATTCAGGCTGTAGAGGCCTCAATAGGAAACTTAATAAATGATCTAAAATAAATAACTATGACATTCAAATGGTTTCACACCACTCATGGGCAAGAACAGAGTTGTTGTAATAAAGCATTTCAGTGATAAACAAATTCACAGGCCCAGACAAGAGGTAAAATCTAAAGGCGCCATTATCTAATGCCTTTCATCTGAAAGGACCCTGGAGCACTTTGTTATACAGCTTTGTTTATAAAAGGGAGATCATAAAATAGATAAATATTCTAAAAGATCCAACATTCTATTTCTACTACAGTTTGTCATATACTTCTAAGTTTTAACAGCTTTTTGATGTCACCTGGTTTGGCATCCCTGTGACTGAGAGATCCTGCCCCTATCTTTTCTGCTCTGTAGCTTGACTTGGTCAATTACTGCTGGGATCTTTCACTGAAAAAAAGCCCTGCAGAATAGGTGAAGCAAAGAGTTTCTGCTCCAGCTTCAGGGATAGCCTGGCTCCAGGGACAGATCAGCTCCAGCTGCCCACAACACAGAGTGCTGTAGACATGCAGTGGCTCTTGCAGCTGTGTAAGGCATAACAGTTTATCATCACTGGTGGTAACAACATAAAAGAGACAAGCAGGCAGCCCTCATTCCTTAGCAGGGCTGTGAAAAAGCACCTGGGCTCCAAAAATGGACCACCAGCAAAGCATGGCCATGAGCCCATTCTCCAGCTGCTGCCCAGGTAACTTCCACCAGAGGGACAAACACAAACCACTGGTACAAGGTGCTTGTTTACTTTTATTGGTTCTGGGAAGAACATGACAGTAGTGCCCCACACAAAGTCCAGTCATGTAGCAGAGGAGAAGCCAAAGCACCCAATTTCCTCTTAACGCCTGCATAAGATATAGGCTCATCTGCTTCTAGAACAATGACGAAGTGACAGCAAATTTCAAAAGAGAAGCCAGAGTTATTAGCTTGCTAATAACCAACCAAAAAAGAATACAAATTGGTGAGCAGCCTTCCTTCAAACAATTATGTGACTGTCGTGACTAGAGTTGCTCCAAAAACTTTTCAGCTGATTAAAAATCCTCAAAACAAACCTCTTATCTTCAACTATTATTCGCTCACAGAAATAGAAATCTGCGTCTTCAATTTTATTTGAAGTGTTTTCGAGACTTCCCTTCCTTACTCATCCCAAAAAGTGAATGAAGAAAGCAGCAGACCTTTTTTTTTTTAAGCAGAAATACAAAGATGAAGAGGAGTGAGCAAATGGCTTTTGAAAGCTTTTTAGTATTCTAAGTGAAAAGTTCATATACTTTCAATTTGTAAAAAACCCTCAAAAAAAACCCAAAACAAAGTTGTCATATAAAGGGATTAGACTAAAATTTTACAGAGTTTAACATGCTCCACTAAAAGCAGTGCTATCCTCATGAATATTTAAAAAATAATAACCCATCTTTCTCTATAAGGGAAAAGTTCCCTTTCACAAGAATAGTGGCTAAATCTACACTGACAGAAGTTACCCATGAGTGCCACAGCACAATCGGATGGAACTGTCACTGCTAAAGAACATTTGGAAAATCAGCCATCATCACATTAGACAGTTAATCCAAAAAAGCATTCTTTGCCACAGCTTGGAAGTATAAAAATTATTTTAAAAGACATTTTACCCTCTTTTTAAAGATTCCAGCACCTTCTGCAGGTTATTTTATGGGCCTCTGCCTCATTTTGGCAATGTAAAGACTAGAAAATGCAGCCTTAAGGTTGATTGATTTAAGAGTAGCAACCATTTACTAAATGAATTTCCTCCCATGTGTATTCAAAACTCACTTCCACTGACATTCAAGACAACACATCGAAGTTATCACAGTAAAGAGAAAGGTAACATTTTTTTTGTTTCTTTCACAACAAAAGGAATAACTTTACTCATAAATGCAACAATATGTTCCATTAAACACACTTAAACCTGTTCGAAATACCATGTTTAACAGATGATCTAGGAGAGCAAACCTACATCAACCTACAAAACCTTGATTACTGGTGAGGATTAAAAGCTCAACTTGTTTTTTTTGGACCATGGAGATATTTGCTGTAATGGTGAGGATACACTAAGTTGGCTGATAAACTGCCTTTCTCACCATTTCTCAAGTGATTCTGGAGTTCACTGGCAATAAGAAAGTTCATTTACTATCTGACTTTCTTCTAGCTTTCACGCCTACCCAAGAGAGTCACAAAACATATTTCAGACTCAAATACCTGTAATTCTCAGTCTTAATAATCACTGCAACATATAACTACATCACAGATTATTTTTTTTTTTTTTAGCATACTTTTAAAAGTCAAGCTTAACAAGAACACGTTAGATCTGACATCACTAATGTTATCATCAACAACACTGAACTCAATTATTAAAACCTCTGATTGACATGAATCACGTTATCCATCCTCTGGGCACAATCTGCATCATTATAATTGTTTTAAAGCTCAGAACAGGTGATTTCTAAGCTGATGAACTGACTGAATCACATCAAGCTGGATGTAAAACAGAGCTAAATATCCCCTTACTCTGCTGTAAACCTAGGTTTTGAGTTTTGAAGGTAGCTATGCTGTCCATTGAAGAATTCCTCGAGATTAACTAGATATATACCAGAAAAATTCATTGTACTGGTGCCCACATTCAGTGGGGTGAAATATTACTCATGATTAAACTCTGAAGATGAGTCATGAAAATTTATTTTTAAATTGGCTTGTGAAATCAGATACCCAGATGAATATCAAGATTAAACTGACAAAGACAAATGCCAAGAAATGTTGGCTACCTGTGTAGAATTATAGTATCAGACCATTTAATCAAAATTAATTGATTCAGCTTTACTGTTCCAAAGATAGAAAAATTAAAACTACCATTTTTCAGAAAATGAGAATTACATCCAGGTGAAAAGCTATGTGTAAAAAAAAAAAAAAAAATCTTTCACAGCAACACTGAGCCGCCAAACTGTTGGAGTTTTGTTTTCCTTCATGCCCTTCACTGAATACTTACTACTTTCCAAAACAAGTAACATGGAACTTACTTGGGCAACTTTCCCTCCTCCACAGGCACCGCACAGGCACTGAATGGAAATGAATGACAAGGAATCAAAAAAAGAGTATGTATTCAGGTAATTGAAAACTGAATCACAATACATATGCACCAACACATTCAAAGAAATGAACTGACATGGTAAATCAACTGCAGCTAATGATGACATTACATAACTTCTGATAGCTCAATCTTTCTCTCTGATACACAATGGCTGTCTGACAAATTGCTCAAGTTTTACAAAAGAGGTAGGATAAACCTACATGTTGCTCCTGACATCCACCATCAACCCACAAAGCAATGAGCAGGACTGATATCTACTATCTACATTTAACTAACAGCTATTAAGGTTGTCACCTCTGGTTTGGCTCACTCACTGCAGAGGATATGACCACATCTGATAGCCGTTTATGAATTCAGGACATCACAACCATAGGTCCAACCCCAAGGCCTGGCAGAAAGCCACACTAGAAAAGCAGCAGACAGGCTTGCCCTCTTCTCTGCCACCTATTCCCTCCAGGTGTTCCTGCCCTGTGAATCCAAACAGTCCCAAACCTCTCACCCCACCTACACTTCAGGCTCATTCCCACTTCTATCTAAATTCTGAGCTCTTTCCCTATTCTTATAAAAGCTGCTATCACTTAATGCGAAATTAATTACATATTAGAAGCCTACATCAAGTAAGTAAAAACCTCTGCTGGAACAAATGCTAGCAAAATCTAGCTAGCATCTACTAATGGATGCCCACCAGGTAATACTATCTATTTTTCAATAGCACAATAATAATAACAGAAAGCTTACAATTTCTACAAGGTGAGCAAAAGTAAAGCTAGCAGTTCAGTTGCTACCAGTATTTGCACCAATTGTTTACAGTAAGATATTTCTGATACTACTAGTAGTTTTAGAAAGAACAACCTAGGAGATAAGGCACTACTAGGCACTAGAGTGTCTTTCAGTATTAAATAGCTTCCAAATTTCTGTTCTTAAGATTACAAACGTAAAGGCCACAGGAAACTTACCCAAACAAATCAAGTTTAAAATCTTTCAAATCTCTGTCTTAATCTTTTCAAAGAAGAGATACACTTACTATTAAACCTCGGTGCATCTCAGTATAAAAGTCTCATGCCCAGAAATTACACTGAAAAAATCTCAAATGAAGTGATAAAATGCCTACTGCATAGCATAGTTCTTTATATTGTGCTTTCTAGTCTTATGGACAAGATGAAAGTTTTTCAAATCTGGCAAACCTGTTTTGTAACAAAATTGTTACAATTATGCATCAAAGCTGCAGAAAGCGCAATTAAAATGTGAAAGAGGCAGTATGAAAATATTCTGTATGTATGGAAACAAAATGATATGTATTGGCCTCCAAAGGTAATGTAGGATCACCTGGTTTTAGAGTAGCATCTCTCCTGCTTCCTGCTTTAAATGGCTCATTTTAGCTGTCAGCAGCAAGACCTTCAGGATGGAAAATGACCTACACCTGTAATTACTGACACCCATTGCCTTGCAGTAAACACAGTCATCTCCCTGACCAGTGTAATCACAACTACATATCACTTCTCTACTCCAAGGCAACTGAGGAGGAAGTTGGCTGAGGGAGGACAATTTTAGCACTCACTAAGTGACCACACAGACTTGAACCCTTACCACAATTAACCCAAAGAAACACCAGCATCAGACAGGCCCTTTAATAATACATAACAACATGGTGTCAAAACCTAATTTGAATCTGTTTATTCAACAGAATAACTTTATGGCAGCCATAAGGCATAATAACAAGGTGTAACATATTTCATAAATAGTATGTATGAAAATAACAGTATCAAAATCTAATTTGTTAACCTCGCTGCTGGATTTGTTTCTTCTGAAGAACTTAGGGCAGGACAAATTGGCATTATGAACAACTCTCAATTTGAAGCATTTCCTTCAAATGAGAACATCTATGTATATGCCAATAGGTATTTCTCAATAAACAAGCCTTGGTTTACATTTTTATAACATTTTTATAACTTGCATAATTATTGCTAATATTCAAAAAAGATAACACCAGATTTCTCTCACAAGTGAAATGCAGAGTCTGGAATCTTTAATTAGCAAGAGGACTACTACATCTGAAGACACCATTGAGAGTATTATTCTGGAAACAGTAAGAATACTGGAAATTGAGTGAAATGTAAATGAAATACATAGATGATGATTTTCCATAGGAAACACTAAATCCTACTTTAATGTGTGATCAATGGGGTATCTTCCAGACAAAAGCAGAATTGCTATGACAATGTACATGAGAAAACATTTACCTTAGACACCGATAAAAATAACTTATGCTAAGGCCTCATTTTGTACTGTAAAGCAACCTGAGCCTGGATGAAAGAACATCTAATGTGCTCACATTTCATACATTTTATTGAGCACTGGTCCCATTCAGGTTATCAAGCATATGCCTAGCTCAAGATATTACCAGAACAAGAAGTGACAGGTACCCTCAAACTGCAGCCTTTCTTAGCCACTTAATCTTCTGCATACTTTTAAGACACCTTATTTCAAGGAACTAAGCATTTTGAGCAGCTATTCCTTAACATAAACACAACTCCCTCCACAGCAACACCTTTTATCAATTATTTAGGCATCTGACATTCTCACTTCTGTGCAGCAGCTGGAACCACACTTCCATTATGTGGTCGTAGGAAACTGCTCAACTGAAGAGCAACATATTTGTATATTATCAGGCTCAAGAAATACTGCACAGGACCAAATTAGAATTGTGGAAAGGGAAAGAAGAAACAGGATCCCTTTTCTTTATGACAGCCGTTGCATCCCCTGCAAACTAAGCTCTCTGGTATGCAATCAACACTCCTTTTACCCAAAGCAGAGCATCAGAAAGCAGTCTCACTGTATCCTCAAAACAGCCTTCTGGGATATCTTCACATGTGCACCCTTGACAGATAAGGCCATTCCCCAGGAAAGGTCCTCATTAGGGAAGCTACAAATCACACAGAATCACAGAATGAACTAGATTGGAAAAGACCTTTGAGATCATCAAGTACAACCTAACACCTGCTTATCAACTAAAGCATGGCACTGAGTGCCAGTCTTTTTTTAAACACATCCAGGGACAGTGACTCTACCACCTCCCTGGGCAGATGATTCCAGTACCCAATCACTCTTTCAGTGAAGAATTTTTTTCTGATGTTTAACCTAAATTTCCCCTGGCACAACTTAAGGTTAAATATCCCCATTTTTAGTATTTTGTAATCACATAATCAAGATTTTTTGAGCCTCCTTTCTTACTTTTTTTTTTCACTGACAAAATTCTCTATTGTGTCTCTACCTGAAGAAAGACCTTGATATTCCTTTTGGTGGAATTTGCTTCCTTGTGAAAATCAACCCCCTCTAGCTCTTTCAGGTTTGAGACTTTTAGAGCAGTCTCCTCCCTAGGTGGGAGAACTCTCTTTTTGCCACCTTACTCAGAAGGCTGGATTTCTTCTTTAATACACTGATACATTCACCCTTACCCAACTTCTCCAGGTGCATATATTTGGCCCCCTCTCCAGGCCACCACCACACTGCTGATAATCAGCCTTCTGCTGTTGGCCATTATCCTCTGGAAGCTACATCTGTGGAACTGACTGCTGTCTTCTGCCGACTGTCAGTGCATGCCAGACCTCCCACACGTTTGCTCAGCTTCACAAAAGCCAGCGCCATTCTCCACCCGGATAACGTTTTGAGACTGGCTGCACTCCAGCTGGATCTGTTACTGCTGCACTTGGGCAGGTGCACGTACACACCTCTACTAGGCAGTGCACATCTGCTGCTGCAGGTTTCTTCACAGTTCTGCCTTGTCTTTCCCTGATCAAACAATTACTTGCCATTTTCTCCTTTTACAAGCAGATGAGCCAACTCAATAACTGCGGCATTGCTACCTTGTGATAGAACTTCCTCCAGAAGTCTGATCTTTCAGTGTCTGCACTTAGCATTTTTTATCACTTTCTTTGAAGCAGGGCTGAAGGTTTCTATAGCTTAAAACAGACTCACATTCTGTAGCTTCTTCTAAAACTTTTCAAACACCATGATTTGTGCATCTGAACAGTTCCTTCTCTTCAGCTCAATAACAACTTTCCTTCCCAAATTCTGTTTCTCTTATGAAGTCATTCTCACATCCAAAAGCTTGACTTTCTTCTGCATTTTAATAACCTCTGCTTGTAACTCTGCATGAGGATTTTGACTATGCTCTCCAACTCTTTGACTACTTGGAAAACCATCTGGATTTCTCCTCAGAAGAAAAAAAAAAAAAAAAAAAAAAAATCAAAAACTCCTCCTCTTCTAGCACATCAGTTTGTTCTCATTTTAGCCAAACTTGAAAGGATTCTCTCCACACTTCTGTATACTTAGCACTTCCTGCCTGCCTTCAAGAGCTGTTTTTTGATGCTGCTTCACCAATTTTTGTGCAAGATTTCACTTAGATTTACAAACAGATTTCACAAAGTCACAGAGGGATTGGGGTGGAACCTCTGGAAATTCTGAGCTCCCTGCTCAAGCAGGGACATGGATTTGCTTTCCCAGGACCATGTTCAGATAGCTCTTTTGATTATTTCCAAGGATGGAGACTCCAAAACATCTCTGGGGTCCCTAAGCCACCTGCCCCCACAGTAAAAAGAACATTTTCTTAAATTCATGGAGAACCTCCTGCAGTTTAGTTTGTACCCTTTATCTCTGGGATAAAGGAACTGGGAACCACCAGAAAGAGCCTGGCTCCATCTTCTTTCCACCCTCCCTGCAGGTATTTACATATATTGATAACATTCTTCTGAACCTTCTTTTTAGGCTGAACAGTCCCAGCTCTCTGTCTTTGCTCACAGGTGAGGTGCTCCAGTCCCTCAATCACCTTTGTGGCCCTTCACTGACCTCTCTTAGTGGGGTATAGAATACAATCCTCCAGGTGTGGTCTCACCAGTGCTATGCAGAGGCTAAGGACCACTTCCCTTAAACATCTGGCAAGGCTTCTCCTGGTGTCACCAAGGACACCATTTGCCCTCTCTGCACTAAGGGTTACACTGCTTGCTCGTGTTCAACATTCTGATTAGGGTAAACAAAGCTGTCTTTTCTTTGTTAGTAAAGTCATCTACATACATTTCTTTTCCTTAAAATGCAAAAAAACCCCAAAACAAAACAAACAACAAACAAACAAACCCAACCCAAAAAACAATGCAAAATTGGTCAAATAATTCTAGAATTGGAATATCACAATTCTGTTGAAAACCATAAACCAGCATTTCTTTTTGAAAACGCACAAGAATATCCCCAATTCAACTTCATTTTCATTACTTCCCATAACATTAGTATTATACAAGTGGATTACTTCTCTTTAAAGAGGTTCCTAATGCAAAGGGGATACTGAGAACTCCCTCAGAAGTTCATGCATGTTCACAAAGGATTGCTATTAAAGCAGAGATGCTGGTTGCCCAAGGATAAGTGCCTATAAAATATCTTTTGTCTGTCCCACTGCATTCTAGCTACACTTGACAAGCAGTTACTTGGTACTCAACATTCAATTATATTGTGAAACGTTCATAGTTTGTAATGGGTATCTTATCTGTTCAAACTATCCGTAAGTTGATGAACTCCTCTGGGAACTGTTTAAACCAAGGCAGTGTCCTTAATGATTATTATGGCTCAGAAATGCTATAATAAAACCTAATTTCTCCACTATACAGATACTTGATATGTATGTATGCTATACAAGGCCTTCAGAATTTCATATTAAATTCTTTATTGAATACTCCATTCAGAAAGTATTCATATTCCAAGCTCAGGTATCCACTAATAGGTGAGTAATCTCATCTATTCAGTACATCAATAGGTACTCATCATTAAACTTTTGTTAAAGAAAATGCATTTATTTTCTTTGAACACACAAATTATCATCTGGAACAACTGCTTCTATACAGAACAAAGAAGTATCTTCACCCTAATTCAAAAAGCAAGAAATGCCCCTCAGGCATATCATTATCTTAAAATATGCATGTTGTTATCTTTCAGCAGTTTTTTGAATAAAAGCTTGGGTAATTTCTGATATAGGTGAGCTTGATTGCACTTCAAACTTTTTTTTTATCTAACGAAACTTTAGCTATATGTTATCGCATGATAAAATTTTAACTGCATGGATGACCAACTTACAGATATAATAAATTTTGTTTAAAAGCTCACAGTACTGTTTTCATGTCATATATGCCTTTTTTTGCCCAGCTTTCAGGGTAATTATCTAGATGCTTATTACTACAAATCAGAAAAACTGTAATTTAAAATTTTCCAAAGCTGATGACCTAACCTTTGCAGGAAAGAAACTGCTGCATGACCTACAAGAGCAATTTCCAAGTAGCAGATCAATGCAGAATTACCAACTCTCATTACTCAGCAACAATTATGGCAATATTGGATTGATGCAATATTGGTAAAGCCATCAACTTTGCATTCACAACTGCATAAGAATAAACACTGAACAGAGAGGCTGGGATTCTGAGGCAATTGAGAAAAATGGACAGACAGAAAAGGCCTTTCACAAAAATATTTGTGAAAGTAGGAGCTGGGTGTGGCTGGAAAAAAAACAGTCCCACCAAAAAAAAAAAAAAAAAAAAAAAAAGGAAAATACTCACTGAAAGTGGTCACAGTTCTTAGAGTGAACAAACTACACAGAAGGTGTGCTGATACACAAGTTTAGGCCATACCTTGGCATTCGCAGATTGATACAGGGCATAGAAATGGGAAACAGCAAGACTGCTATTTGTCATTTAGGGGAAAAGGATTAACAATTTCCCACTTACTGCTCCAATTATTTTCTTTAATAATTCTGCTAAGAGAAAGCTATGAAAAACACCTCTGCATGCTGTGGAGCATGTTTAAACTTCAGCAAAGGTTGAAAAGATTGGTAAAAGACTATCAAAAAGTTTTAAAACATATTTTTGTTGGCTCTTTCAATGTTTGCTTTAAGAAATAAAAGCACTCAAGCACCCAGAAAAAGTGCAGAGCAGACAGCTCAAGAAGGTGCAATAGGGAGCCTACAGGAAAGCCCAATGTGCCTGTCCTTTCTGAAAACAGGCAGTCAGAAAAGCCTGGCAATACCAGTCACAGCACAAATCCAACAGAGCCAGCAAGCACTGTCAGGCACAGGACCTACTGTCCTACAAGTCACTTCCCACTAGTTCTGCCTCTCTCTGCAGCCATAATAGTTTAAGGACAGAGGAAGGGCATGGTTTGTAGACAGATTTAGCATTGTATCAGGTAGGAGGGATGTAAAAACTATGCCAGCTTTCAGAAATGCAAGTCTTCCTTCAGAACCTTGTATGCCCAAAAGCTTGCCTGGCCTTTTCCAATTACACTAGCTTGTTTTAACGAAGAGACAGTATTTCTGCCAACAAACGTCCTGTCTTCTTTGTGCAGTGACAGAAAAACAGAAAAGACATCTGCAGTACCACTGCAGTTTACAACAGTATATGTCTTGTAACACTGAGGCTTCTAAAGCCAAAAGACATCATCATGGCATCATTCTACCTCAAGATTTTTTAATTATTCACCAGTAACAACTGTTCCAGCTGTGTCTGAAGCCAACATTTGATACAAGAGATTGTAAAGAGTCACATGCTGATTCAATTCTTCTATCCAAGAACCATAATAAAAATCACATTTAATATTCAAATGCCAGTTGCATTAAAACAAAGTTTAAACAAACAACAACAAAAAAAAATTTACTGTGTTGTTTTTCTGTATTCGTACCAGTGACACTACAAACCAAGAAACACTACTGAAAAGGCTTATTTGTTTGGGTTCTTAAAATTTATTTCCTAAACAAGCAATAAACTTCTGGAAAAAATCTGCTCTGCAAGATACATACAACCTCAAAAAAATGGGAGAGGGTAAAGAAAAGCTTTCTTTCTTTTTAAAACAGGAAAAAAAAACATTTTTAAGCTCCTTCTACTCTAAATCAAACCAAAACCAAGAACTGTGCAGACTTCCATAACTAATGTAATATGAAAACCAACACGTATTGAATATTTTTAAAGGACAGTGTTCCCTTGAAAAGCTGTAACTAATTCATTTGACAGTCCAGCTGAGATACTTTTACATCCCTATCTACTAAAACCTGTGCTAAGTGAAACAGGGTGAGATTTTGTAGCTGTAGACATGTGCTTCAAACACTCAAATAAAGGCAAATGCAAATAAATCATTTTCTTTATCTTTACAATTAAAAATGTTATATATGCTCGATAATTTGTTCAGCTTGTTACTTAAGTCACTGCATTTAATTTGCATACACTTGTAATACTTTTGCTTCACTAATAATAATACTACTAATATGTAATACTAATGCTTCAGACTAGGAATTAGCATACTGAATCTTATTAAATATATCAATGATGTCTTTTTAGTTAGCATAGTCAAAAGTAAATGTACTCCTGCAAAACTTTTTTATGCACTATAATTTAAGAAACATTAAGTGCCATAAAAACTGGTACCATCTTAATATTCTAGATACACCAGAAAACATTAGAAGAAACACAATGGCATCATCCAACCAATTAGATTTGCAGACACTTTACAAATATTTCAGTGGAAGGAAAATCCCTCTAAGGTTAATTGAAGCCTCCTAAATTAAGTTTGGGCTTTTTTTCTAATTATCTCTCACAGAGCCCCCTGAAAATCTCTCCCCAGAAAACTCAAGATAGAGCAGATGCTGAAAGCTGGTATCTCTGTGGCTCTATAAAAAAATACTCAGCCTGGCTCATTTCAGAGCCTACTGGCCACACATTATTTATCACAAAATGCAATATTTTCACCCCTTGACACAGAATAAATGGGGATATGTTTATTTTAATTCTGTTATTCTCCCCTAGTAACTACAAAAAAACCCCACAAACAAACACCAAGGTTGTTGCAAACTCTAACAACCAAATGAAGCAATTGTAGAAACGCAAGTGCGGCTCACACTACAATGCTTTTAATTCTCAATTATTGTTCAATATGATGAGTCATTCAAATCCAGCAGTATAATATGCATGTCAGTAATTCAATCCTGGGGATTCCTCATTCTTGTTTGTTCTGATAGGCTACAGGCATGTTATTAGAGTCAAGAAAATATACCAAAAAGATTTCAGTGAATCTCTTCAGCAGTCATAAAAAGATTGCAAAAATACATCACAAGCATTCACCTTCTTGACTCACTTAAAAATAGTCTCACATTCTTGCCAGCAGCACAGCACTGCCACATCACCTCCTCTTCTAGATTTTTCACTTTAAAGCTGAAATACAGTGTAGTGCTCTGCCCACAGCATATTGTTAATTACACCCCAAATGGAAAGCATTTAGCTTCTATATTGTCACTCTTCCATTCTGTTCATTTCAGCATTTTATACTTAATAATCGAACACACACTAATGTTGAAGTAGCACTGCATGACTAAAAAGCAATAAACTTCACTTGGCACCCTAGATTGCTCCCAGAGAAAAATATAGGTATAAGCCACCATTTACAAATAAACTATAAAATAGGTATAAATCACCATTTCTGGGAACAAGACAATATACTTCTAGAACTGCTCAGTGAATCAAACAGGCTCTTACGAATTTTAAGTCAATCATAATCTAAGGGGCCCATTCTGTGCAAGAAACGTGGCTTTAATCAGACACACAAACCAGGATGTGCTTGCAAAATCAGCCTTTTCCATTATGAATGGAAAAGATACACAGACAACATTGTTGTGGACTTGCTTTTTAACAGAAGAACAGGAAAACAAAACATTTACTACTTCTTATGCAAATACTCGCAATAAGCACTGCTGTTCAATATTTTCTTTCAATAATCTTCTGGCAGGTTTAAAAGAAAAGATGTTTTCTAAAGAAAAAATCTCGCTGCCCATTCAACCATGTATCTTTAACATTCCTATGCAAATCAGTGGGATTCTCCTATAAAATGATTCAATTCAGTAAGCCTGGTGAAGATCGTTGTGTAACACATCATCTCATAAGAATGAACTTTTATTTACAATGATGGTCAAAAAAACCATGACAGCAGGAAAATCTGATGGCACCCAGAGACTCACCACAGAAAGCTAGTTCCACTAAAGCCACTTACTTCTCTCTTCCTTCAGTTGTATCCCACCACTGAGTTTTGTTTTACAGAGACATAAAGTGGCAGTCTCTGCTCTGGTCATTGACACAATTCCTGCTTTCACAAGGATTACTCAAAGGAACCCTTTCTTAATGATAAGCTTGACCCAAAAAAAACAACAACAAAAAGATTCAAACAGAAAAGTTTCATTTCATCTGAGTCTCTCTCTCATGCCAATCACGGTTAGCTGTGAGCACACTTAAAGGATGTGCAAACAGCACAGCAAAATCCACACAGCAATGATGCAGTGACCCAGAAAGAGACTCTAATGGCCAACTGAGTAAATAAAGCAAAACTAGTCAAACCCAAAGGGCAGCATGGACATGAGCATCTTCTCCACCTAACTGGGCACATACTGAAACATACTCTTGTATTTCTAAGTTCAGCAATAAGACTTCACATTCCTGTAAATAGCACTTTCTATATTTTTCGCAAAATATGTATTACACAAAAGAAGAAAAACAAGTTCCCAGGTTCACAGAAAAGTTAGATAACAAAATATGGAGGAAATGAAAAGTGATTGTGTCACACACTTAAAAAATAAAATGCAATTTGCAATTGAAAATTAAACCAACAACTAGCTGTCAAAATACTGGATTCAAACATCATTCTTCCCTTTGGGAAAATGTGGCTGTAATTTTCTTGAATGAACCTGATACAAATATATACATGAATCTGTCTTTCATCTATACATATAGAAGTCTGTATGATTTACCATACACCCACACACCTCCATACACACAAAGCACGTGAAAGCAATTATTTCAGACTAAGTATTTATTGGCTGCTCTTTTTTCCTTAAAAGAGGATTGTTATTAATGTTACACAAGAACCAAAACTACCCCCTTCTGAAACTTTGGTGCAGCTTGTGTTGAAAGGGCAACATATATTCCCAGAATCAACCCAATAAATAGCATAAGAGACAAGAAAAAACACATTGCATCTTTGGTTTTCATTTCAGTACTAAAAATGTCATTCCACCCACCAGCAAATCATTGATTTGGACAGATTTTTCTCAAAGAGCATATCCAAACACATTTTAACTAAAAAGCAGAAACAAACTAGGCCCTCCCTCTTGTCTAAGACACTTGGTATGCTACTGGGCATCACCTGAACTTCCCATGAAGCCTTATGCAGAGTAAGAGATGAGTGCCAGGAAGATGATAAAGCACAGGTGAATATCAGTTTATACCAACAGATTTATGCCTTTCAGAAAATACAAATGGAAAAGTTTTTGCACCATTGTACTCAGGACAATGCCTTGTACACTGAAGTTACAGCATTTTACTGCAAGACACCTCAGCATTTCTCTGAGAAGTCACACTTGGCCTTCTTTCTAACAAAATGGGAAGATACAAGAGCTATCTCCTGTCACAGGCCGTTCCAGTTTGCAGCTTCTGAAAATCTGGCAGACTTCATCCAAGCTTTTCTCCCATTCCCCTGCCTTTCCATTAGTCTTCCAGGCCAGACTTGACTACTGTGTGAAAGCAGTCGACTATCACAACTTTTAACTTCCATTAACATGCATTTATTGCATTTGCCTGGAAACTGGCAAGTACTGGGGAATGAAGGAGAAAGTAGGCCAAAACAAAACCAGACACATTTCCAGACAACCTCCTACCCTCAGTCTTACATGCTTGAATTTACCAGAAAAATTCCAATTGACCCAAATCACACTTGGATTAGTCTTGAGCCTCCTTCATACCACTCTGTCAAAATTCAAGCAGAAAGACTTAATAAAAAAGAAAAAAAGAAAAATAGATTAACTATCATTTTCTTTAAAGTGTAACACAGGTTTTGCTTACCTCACTGTTGTGGCCCCTCAAATTGAAGTTGATTCTCTGAGGGGTGTTCCGGTCCCTCCTGCAATGGCTGGAAGTAAAAGTGACGCCTACAACTCCTCTGCCATTGCCTGTTGCCAACCAGCCTTCCTCATAGTACCGCCTCCTGCACACCGGCTTCTCCTTCTCACTTTTGGGGACTCTGCCTTTCCAGGAGAGGCAGAGGATGTTGGAATCGCTGCAAAGAACAGGCCCATGTTCCACTGCTGCATACATGCTTTTTAAATATTTTATTTTTTGACATAAGAAAGTAATATGTCTAGTGCACAAAATTTAAATCAATTTTTTTTTTTTTTTTTATTGATAAGACTGACCTGGGATAGATCATTGAAAGGGAGGAGGATGGGGTCAGTGTTTATAAATATCCACCAAATGCATAGTGAAAAATTCCTCTATAAAAGATGATGGCAGTTGGCTAAGAAAAAGTAACACTTAAAAAAAAAATTCAGGTTCATTTTTGTTTTGAGTCTGTAGAGTGGGGGTGCACTTATCCTTTGGAGAAACAGCTACTTCATAAGAGGCGCTCAAGAAATGGTTAAGTCATCTTTTTGCTCAACTTGATATAATCTTTTTACAGCCTGAGATTCCAGTTTAGCGTAATGCAATTCCAGAGACAAAGAGTTGCAAATGTGTAGGTTTCAAGTAACTTAAGGCTTTTAAAATTTCCTCCAGTCAGATTTTCTTCAAAAGTTCAGTTGCAGAAATTTAAACACGCGCACATACATATATATGTATATATATGACATTCCTCTTTTCCAAGCTGCCCTCTGGCATATCTTTTCCATCTGATGTATTTCTGCTGCTAAAGCTGAAAGAGATTGCATAAAGGGAAAAAAAGGCACACAAACCGTGTGAAACAACAGACCCGAACTTGTGCAGGCACTGGTGTGCCAGGCCAGTTGGGAAATCCCTCTTGGTACCGAACCGCTCGTTGGACTCAAAAGTTTTTGCAATCCAAAGCCAATCCAATTTTCATTGCAGCACTTTTTCTCCACCAGAGACCCAACACAGCCTGAACTGTTTATCACGCTATCTTGCCTGCTTTCCCACTTTTTGCTGCCACACACGAATGAAAAAGAACCCCCTCTTCATTTATAGCAGAATCAAAAATGCTCTAAAGCTTTTAGCTTTCAAAGTAGATAAGTTTGCCTCAGGTGAACCATGAAGTTCTCTCTCCTGTGAAACAGGCTAAAATGTCAAGCTGTTTTTCCTTTACTTTTCCCTTTTTTTCTGCTACAAGGAATCACAGACTTTTCATTCTACCATAAAAAACAAATGTCAGAATTAAAGCACATCAAGTAAGCACTCTTTCAAAATCTTCTAAAATTCAAGGAAGGAAGAAATATAATCACCTAAAAACGAAAGAGAAGCAGCATTAAAAATCTGACTTCCTGGGTTCACTATTTCTCTAGGTATTTTCCTTGCTTGTTTGATCGGATCTTTCCTTCTTGATGCTTGTCTACAGCACAGATTCATAGTTCCAGACACAACATTTGCAGCTGTACAAGAAGGAAACATATGAAGTATTCCAATCGTTTTATTTGAATAACATTTATGAGCTCAATTAGCTAGTATTTATACCACACTAAGTGAAAAGACAAAAAAGGAGAGGGAGAAAGAATGTGCAAGTTTGATGACCTGGTTAACTCAAGAAGGATGGCGAGGTTTGCTCAGTTCAATGCCCAGACTTGTCCCATAGTTCCTCAACTTATTTACTTCCAGTCATCATTACTCAGCAGAAGGTCACGATTTATTAGTCCATTCACAATCTACTGAGCCCAAAGCAAAATGTGCCGAAGACCATGCATTATTCCTCTGCTAGAACTAAATCAGTTTCCTCTGCCCTCTTGATTCTTCTGCTTCCTCACAGCTATTGATTTAGATTGTGGAGGTATTTATTAGGCTTTTTCTGCGCAGAGGGTATTTTTTCTTTCTCTTCTTGCAAACTTTTTTCACCCGTGAAGACCATGTGGAAAGCTGAACATTACTGGCAGGTGTCTTTCCATGGATTACTGATTCCCGTGCTGTGAAGGTGCTCCATCTGGTTCTCAAATTAATTTTCATCAATTGTAAAGCTCTCAGGAATATGCCAGAGCAAGTCTATGTGATGACAAAAACATGTGAGTTTTCATGTACATGCAGTGCACACACCAATCCTCTGGTAGTCAGAGCTGCATCTGCCTTTTCAGTTTAGGTGTGGTAATCTTGTATGACTCCCACTACTCAAAACCTGAAATCCCTGGATTCTTCCGACTCTGCAAGGCAAAGCACACACACAAATAAAAGAAAAAAGTTAATAAATTGAGTCACAAAACAAGTTAAAGATACTGGCTGGTATTACTGTTACAGTAATCAAAGTATTATGATTAAGAATTTTATATTGGAATCCTATAAAGTATATTATATATAGATAAAAAAATAACACTCAGACACACACATTTGATATATTTGTATTTGATAAACACACAAAAGCGAACGACAAAATTTTCACTTCCAAAATTCCCAAAACCTTTCACAATGGACATGTAATTGCTAATGAAATGTATCTAGGAAAGATACTTTGGGGGGAGAGTGGACAGGGAAGAGCTTTGTCCTGCCATAGTCTCTGGGTCAAAGTCTTAAAGATTTCACAACTTTGAAGTGAAGATGGGGAAGGGAGATGTTAGTGATAGAGCGGGCACAGGGGGTTAGACCCTGAGGCACACAAACAGAATCACAGAATGGCTGACCTGGAAGGGACCTCTGGACATCATCTGAACCAACCACTGTGCTCAAGCAGGATAACCTGAAGTCAGTTGCCCAGCCTTGTATCCCGGTGGTTTCTGAATATCTCCAAGGATGACAACCCCATGAACTCTCTGGGCAACCTGTGCCAGTGCTCAGTCATCCCCACAGTAAAGTGTTTCCTGATGTTTAGAGGTAACCATCTGTGTTTCAGTTTGTGCTCATTGCCTCTGGTTCTGTCACTGGATACCACTATTAAGAGCCTGTCTCTTTCATTTTCTTCTCCAGGCTGAAGTATCAGCTCTCAGATTTTCCTCATAGAAAAGATGCTCCAAACCATCAAAATACAGTACTGAACTTATCAGTCTCAAAGGGACTGGGAAGATTCCTCCAGGGCTTAAACTACTGCTTTAAAGAGATCTAAGGTACTTCAAAATTAAAGCTTAAAAGTCTGAATCAATACAGATGAATTTAAAAACTATTTAAATCCTGCTTAAATCTCCATTTGAAAAAGGGGAGAAAAATTCCCCAAAGTCAGTTTTATACAAGAGAGTGTAAATAAAGCACAAGAAACCAAGCAAAAGGTCATTCAGGATATTCCAGAAGTTGTATCCAAAGTGCACACATATGCACAGTTATTGCATCTACATAGTTACTGCTAAAGAGAGCTCATTTAAAATCAGAGCTGCATTTGTAACAGTCATCAGAGCAGTAAAAATGGTCTTGTCTTTATTACATAAAGCACTATACTAACCTCATGTTTCCTATAATTAACCACTTATTTCATTCTAGCACAGACAAATTAATTTTGTTTCCAAAAAAGAGAATAGATAAGAAAAAAAATTTATAAAAGTTCTAAAGTAGGTCACAACACTACACAGTTGGCTGACTTATCAGAAACACTGTCCATGAGATTTGGTGAGTCACTGCCAGACCTCTTCAGCACTACAACTCACTGAAGTTTTAAAAATAATGGCTGCTATTAATTTCTTTTTCATCATGACAAGATGATGATATGAGAAATGTCACCTTTCCAAATTTCTGG
The DNA here is from genome assembly GCA_018697195.1 of Certhia americana. Classification (NCBI taxonomy): domain Eukaryota; kingdom Metazoa; phylum Chordata; class Aves; order Passeriformes; family Certhiidae; genus Certhia; species Certhia americana. The sequence continues at coordinate 59,497,276 of CM031859.1, read as the reverse complement.
AAATTGCTTAACAATTACAGTTCATAGAAAGTTCACTTATAGGAAAACACAGAAAAACTTTCAGAGTACAATGGTTTGAAGACAAATTTCTGTGTTTATCCCATAAGCAAACTTGACCCTCTGAAAGATCAGTGCCACTGTTTCCATACCCACTGGAATCTTCCTAACAGATATCTGCATTCAAGAATTGACATTTTATATTAGCAGCATTAGTATTACGATGCAAGCCTTTACTAATCCTACAGAGAAATTAAAAAAAAATTGTTTGCTGAGAAAACAAAGTCTCTGAAGTATCAGTTAGAGCAGAGTGAGGTAAGCACTAAACAGAATTGTTTGAACTGTACAAGAATCATGAGTTTACAAGTGGATTTTAAACTACAGGTAACTATAGATACAGTGGCTTTGCATAAAATCTGTATGCAATTTCTGCCCTTATTCACTGAATATAAGATTAAGAAGCTAGAGAAAAGGACTCATCTATATCTTGGTCAATAACCTTCTCCCACCTTGGTCCCATTTACCATCACTTTCAAGATTAGACAGATCAAAGGCTTCTCCTCTTAAAAATATCCTAACTGCATTAGAAATGCTGGACAGGGAGAAATGAAAATGTAAAATAATTACCAAAGTAATAAAGTCAGCCATTATTCAAATACTTTCTCAATACAACTTATGCTAATATTTTACTTTTAAATCACTGAGGATTGACACTACCTTTATGTTATATTCAGAGAGAAGAAAAAAAATACTTTTAAGACTGTAGTATCAAACACTCAAAATACAGGCTGAATTAAGATTACATATATTATATATTAACTCTTTCCATTCCCTTCTTCTTCATCCCCATCCACTCTGCATTTCCTAAGCAATAACCTAACTAAAAGATTGAAGTGCTAGTCTACCCTCTAGAACATTGGTAATTTAGACACTCCCCTTCTGCCACCAGTACAGCAGTCTCACAGTTCTGCTCATTTTCATATATTGAAACCAAGCTTTTTGTCTTGTTTTTCCTCACCAGAAAACACCAGGGCAATGGCTTCCACCTCTAGTTTGAAGTGTGTAGTAGCAGTGGATAAAAAGCATGACAGAAGAGCTGGGTGTTACCTGCACAATCCTACCACTAGTTTGGGCTCAGCATATAAACAGAACTTGACCTTCCAGATGGAACTCATTCAAACTAAATTTTTAACTGAAAATTTTTTTATAATCAAACTTTATGCACCTTTCCTTCCACAGCACTGCAAGGACTAATCACAAAAGTACACACAGTCTTATTTTGCTGGAAAATTATTTCAAACAGTACTAGGAAAATAAACAGCAATAAATTTTCTTCTTTCACTCTCACTTAAAAGGTAGTTGAAAATATCTTTTCTCTGGATTTTCCCTTTAACAGAGGGAGATGCTACTTGAACTCATCCTCTAATACTGTTGAGTCTAAGCCCAATGATGTAAATCATTTAAGTACAGCCACCTAATGAGACAAAAACATATTAGACCTGTGACACAGGAAAGCAGGATCCACAACTATTTTATTTTAAAAGCATAGTCTTCTCAAATGCAAAACCCAGCAGCAAGTTACGTTTCTGCATGACAGAAAATCTAGGTACTAGTTTTAAAAAATTAGCTTATAAACAGTAGCTCTCCTATTGTAGTGTCAATATTGAACTCATTGTCTTTATCTTCTGTTTCTATTAACTTACATAAAGTGTGTTAAGCCACAGTTCGATAACCAGAAAAATATTTGTTTGTTCTCATGCATCTTTCATTGAGGTGTCTCTCTTGTTTACAGAAAGAAGCCAAGCACAGCCAAATGTACCAATACTGCAGCAAGCTCTTCAGTATTTCATGTTTATTCAACCCCCTACTCTTCAAGGCTCCAGAGCAGAGAATCTGAAGGTGAGGACAAAAGGGGACTAGGAAGGGAAGGAAAGCAGAGAAGGAAAATTGAAGTGAGCACACACTATTTCTCAATTATTATCTCCAAAAACCAAAAAAACAAAAAGTACTCACAGCCTGCTTTTGGAAGATTCTGACTACACAAACATCTTAAGGAAAGAAATAGAAGATAAAGAGTCTTTGAAAAGCCTTCAGGATTTTTCAGCCTAACCAGATTTCTTACCTGCCAGACCTGCCTAAGGACAAAGGAAACTGTTCATTTTCCATCCCTTTACCATCTAAGAAGGAAAAAATGCACACCAGTGTCCACAAAGATAGCAAGGTATTTTAAAAGTGCCAGCCACAACTGGTTTGGCACAAGCTGATGGCAGAGGATCCCAGCAGCTAACAAATGGGGACTGTGGGAGCAACCTCCAAGGTTACTGTTGAACAAAGCTCTATTACATCCTGTAACAGAGTTACTGTATTACAGGCTAAATACTATAGAGGCAGGAACTGGTAAGATGATACAATTTGCTGTTTATTTAGTCCAAATTATAAATTAACAAAAATTATTAAACAATCCTATCAAAAAAGGGAAAGAAAATTATTTAACGAAACTAACTACATCCCTGAAAAGCTGAAGAAAAAATTAACTGGCTTAGAGATAAAAGACTTTTTTTCCATTAAAAATGGGCCAATTCCATAGGGAAAAAACATAATTTTGATCTGAATAGGTACTGGTTTTCCTCTGCTTTCACTCACATCTTCTAACTGTCTTTACTTTATTCACCTCCCCTTGTGGCATACATCAATGAGGTTGACACCTTCCTTGCATATTACAGAGCAATACAAAATTAATTTGCAGGACGTGATTCTAAATAAATACCAGTAAGCTAACTAGTGGTTATAAAAATGCTCCCTAGCCCAAGAAAAATGAAGGAAGAGTAGAGATGACAATGAAGTTAGAAGTTGCTTGATTTTTGTTCTGGTTGTTTTTAAATTTCTTTCTTCTCACAGTATTTGTCCTTGTGTAAGTCTAGAAGCTCTTCCCCTACTTGGAGACAGCCTGGGCAAGACAGTCAGTCATATTAATCAGAGATGCAGAAAGATCTGCAGCTCCAGCATATCTGCCCCAAAACAGACCTGCAGCAAAGGTGCAATGCCAGGCACCGTGATGCAGCACTGACAACTTCCAGCCCATTAATGCAGAAACGGTAATGTTAGTTATATGTACCTATGTACCATTAAGCAGATAAAACTGACTGAAAATTTATTACTTGGCATATTGAGGGAAGTGAAACTTGTATTAGAGGCTGTCCAACAGACATTCATTGTGAATACTGACAAAATTTATTTCAATGCAGTACTCTGACAAACTTACTACCATCTCCTCCCCAAATTACACTCTCAGAGAAGTGAAAATAAAAAATAGTAGCTGAATGAGCCTCCTGGGCTCTTCTAATAGTAGAGAAGGCAATATATCCATGTTGCATACATTTTTTTAAAATGTAAGATCTTTTTCATTATAGCACTTACATGAAAAATAAGAGAAATATCTGTATTAATTTTAGAACTATTATATGTATTACACTTTCAACTCCTGATGCTACACCAACAGATTAAATGGGAGCTAAATTTAAAAACAGTAACAGAAACAATACTCAAAGTACAAATTTTAAAGTGTCTTCAAGAAAACACCTAGGCTTTTTAAAGCAAGCTGTTAGAAGACACTAATTGTGAGTTGGCAAATTTATACACATTCTCCAAAAGGTAGAGGTGTGCAGACATGAAATACTGTAGGTTGTATATTATTCTATGTCTGCAGGAAGTGAGGAAAAGAATCATACTGTCCACAGGGAAAAGAAGTTAGAAAAGATAAAAGTACTGCAGAACCAACTCAGTTTCAAATCTAAGAGTATTTGAGATATTTGAAACTACCAAAACAGACAAGAGAGAATATCCACATTTTGTTGTTTGGTTTTGAAGCATTTTCTTTAACAACTATATACTTTTATTGAATAAATAATGTATCCATTTGTGAAAGAACTGATGCAAGTCCCTTTAATCAGTTACTGGTCAGACACTCATGGGAAATTTCTGAGTCAAACAATGCTAGATCTGTTATGCTTTTATGATAGGGAAGCAAACCAGAAAAATAATTGAAGGTTAGATTTCACAACACAAAGCATTCAGCTGTAAGTCAGTGCTCCCACCACTCTCATCACTTCTTTCTCAATCCCTAGCATGACACACTATGCCACCCACTTAAGCCAGAATGACCATTCCAGGTGCTACAATCTGAATATCTGAGAAAAGACCCAATTTTAGAACTTAAGGTTCATAACTTGAACAATATATATCTGCTTTACTAGATTCAGCCACACTCAACTTCCCTTGTGACAAACCATATCCCTCCAGTCTCTCCCAACACAAAGCACCAGCCCTCTTTCAATTGTGCAGTTTAAGAAGCTGATCTTGCTGAAAACTTACTCTCCAAAAACAGCAACTGATTTTAAGAGAGATTCCCTTCCTGAACTCACCATGCACAAAGGGGTTGGGAACTGTGGTGATAAAATTCAATCAGTTTGAGCTGTGCCCAAAAGTTTTTGCTCTTTTAAGTAGAATCAGTCCATGACACAGTCCCAGTGCTGTCCCACATTCAGCTGTACTGGCAAACTGGGAAAGGTAAAAAACAAGTGAGAAACAGAAGGGAAGAGTACCTGCAACTAGTTTTACAACCCAAAGGTTACTGAAAACAAAGTTTGGGCACAGAATATTTCTGAACTCAGGGGTTTGTCATTAGAAGAAAGGGAAGCAAAGTTTTTCCCCTTGAGGAAGAATTTAAGATGGCTTGGATCTCCTGGAGCCAAAGCTACCCACCAGCCATGAAAATATGTCTTATTTTCAAATAAACAGAAATGAGTTGAAATACTCCAGACAGGTGTTGAAAAACCTATTTCAGAAAATAAAAACACATAAATAACACATACTAGCCTTTCAAAGAGCTGGGATATTCACACCACTGAAAAAACACATACAAACACTTTGGAGATTCAAAGAAATGTGAAGTATGACCAAGAAATTCCTTACACTTATACGTGTCAATCTTCATTCTCAAGAAAAGGCTGCAATCCTCACAGCACAGAGAAACTCTAGACAATGTATACGTCACCAGGCACTTCCTCAAAAATTGGCAACAACTGTGTCTCACTAATAACATTCAAAGACCTTCATGGGAGGGAGCCCCAGCTCTCACCATCTTTTCCATTGAACTGACTGCGCTGACCTTGCCTGTAATTACAGAGCAATTTCTTTCCCATAGGAACATTCTGCAGCCTGCAAACATCCCTCGAGTCTGCAGCAGTTCCAGCTAGTTCCTAATTATCTCCAATATCTGCCCACAGGCTCTTTAATACTTTCTTATGAACATACACTGAACTTTCGATACTCTCCTCAAAAATCCCAATACACCTTTGTATGTGACACTTGCACTACCCACACTGGAAACAAACAAAAACATCACAAAGAAAAAAGGCAGATGAAGGGAGAGAACAACAGATGTTACCAGTTTTGAAAATTCAGAAGAGCCTCATAAACAAGAATTATTTCTTTTGGACAGAAAGACATATTTAAGTCAGAAACCTGATATTTGCTGAGATGTGATGCAAGTGCAGCGTGTTGGAAAGAGGGAACTCCTAGTGATGCCTGCAAGCTGCATCACAGTTATGAGATGGATTGTGAGGGAGGCAGCAAGGTATGGGTGTGTGGGGGGGGGGTTGGAGTGTGTATTTAAAAATACAAAAAGAGAGGAGCTGCATTTTTCAGACAACTTGGGTTTCTTAGTCTGGCTTTGGGATGAAGAACTCTAGTCCTGGCTGTCTCTCAAATGTGCTGTAACTCAAGATTTCAGTCTGTTTGAGGACCTGTACTCACCTCACAACCACTGCTTAGAGGTCCAGATGCAGAGCAAGGATATTCTGCCCTTGCAACAAACAGATGCAAAGCTTAAGAACAGCTTCATCTCCTCCCTTTACCTATCCTCTTTTACTGCAAGTTCCATGGTTTTTTCTCATGGTTCTGGAAGGTCGTGTCAAGATCTCTGGGTTAAAGGAGATATATAATATAATGGAAACAGACTAGCTCAAAGAGTGGTTGCTTTAGAGACAACCTTGATAATCAAGAATCACTGAAAAAAAACTTTGCAAAAGTCAGGAGCTTTAAATAAATGCTTGGAGCAAAGCAAAGACTTCTGGAAGTTGTTGTTTCACTACCAAGACTCAGAGGGCACAAGATCATCTGCATACACATGTGCCCTGTTAAGAGAATGATGGTTTTGATCTGCTCTGTATTAATATGCCAAGAGTTAACAGCTCACCTGTCCAGACAGAAGCAAGGAGGTCAGCAAGACATAGGTGTCCACCAGGCACAGTCGTGTTCTGGTGGGTAAGCTGAAGGCAGGAAGGCAGATCTGCACCTAGGTAAATTCACAGAGCAGTCTTGTGTCCAAGTAGTTTAATTTTACAGATGTCTTCACAATTCTCTCTTCATACTGGCCTACCTCCTGCTAGACACATGAAATATCTAGGTAGATATATCAAAATGTGAAGTTTTGAACTGGGAATAAGAAATAGCAGTATGCTATTCCTCATTCATGATTGGGACACTACAACCTTTCTATTAAGAAGTCCATAATAGTTAAAAATTGCAAGTTACAGAGTTACTCAGTGGGAGGATGTCTATCAATGACTGTCTTCTATTTTCTTAAACATGAAAAAAAAAATGTTAAATGATCACAGATGAAAAATGAATGAACACAAAAATGGTTGCAAAAACTCTAGAAAAATATATGCAAGGAGCAACATTTTAAGCAGGAATTCTGAACATTTCATTCAATGCCCTCTGTACAACTACCAAATAGTGGTTGCTTCTAATTCTAATCTCTACAAAACTATGAAAATGCTCTTCTATTGAACAAGCATTCATGTTTCATCAAGAAAGTCAACAAATGTTGTAAATGAGTGTGGGTTTTTTGAAGAAAAGTAATATTCTCATTACTTGGTAGCTAGTGCTGTAATTAATTTTATTCTGTTGTTTTTATCCCCAGGAAGTTATAGAAATGAAGTAACTGTCAAACTGCTTGTACCCAATTATTTCTCTTCCTCAACAGAAAACTCTCAATGCCTCTTTAAATGCACCTTGACCGAACCTATACACAAAGGGCTTTTTTCTTTGTAAAGCTCAGATTCAGAATCTACAAAGTATGAGAATCAAAAGGGAAGATTCATCATCACAGCTAAATCTGTATCTTTTAGATAAACACTCAGAGCTAGTGCATTCGCATACAAATAAAGCTAAAGTTTAGTTAATGACTAAACAAGAGAAAGAATGCAGGGGTGGATTTTTTTTTCCTTTGGATTTTCTCCTTTCCTATTGTCACGTTTCACCTTACTGCCCTTCCCAAGAACACAAGGATCTTCAGAGGAAGACAGTAAACTTTCCAAAATAGCCAAAAGGAAATACTGATTTGGTTGAAGAATATCAGCTTCATACATTTTGAACTACATTTTGGAAACTTGGATTTGGGAAAGTAATATGATTGCATTTAGTAGATGATGTGCTACTTAGCAGACAGCTTCTGCTAAATCTGACAAATATAGGCCAGAGTCCTGAAATCACACTTTGCTCAAGCATGCTTTGTCTTTTCCAGACAAAAGTAATAATAAGACAAAAGCAATCTGAGGTCATTTCACAACGTAATTTTGATGTAAAACCTTATAGCTACTTACACAGTTACTTTTCTCCTTTTATGCCTAAGACTACTACATATTTAGACAATCCTATTTCAGTACTTTTTTTTTTTTTTTTTTTTTGTAAATTAAGTATTCCAAGAAGTACCTCCAGAGCTGAATGAAATCCCAATATTTACTATCTTAAGAGTTTTGTGAAGAGGTGAAAAAGCAGAACAGTCAGAGAATAAAAACAACATATAATCCACTCTGATCATTTCCTCTGTAAAACTCAACATCTGTACTGAAGGTTCAACATCTGTATTAAAAAAGCCTGCTTGCAAACTGTGCAAGGAAAATTCTGCTGCTGTTTCTGGTAAGCAGCTTGGCAAGGTAACATCATAATCTTGCAGTGTCAGTCATCCCCTTGAGCTTACAAAGTCTATTAAAACAAATTACATGAAAACATCTTTTTCAGGATTTCAATTCAGTAGCTTAAGAGGATCAGGATATTCCAGTTCCTTCTTAGATTCAAGGAACGTAAGACAGTACAGTACTTCAGCATTTAATGCTGCACTGACACCTTAATACATTCTCCATTAACTGTGTATTATTCACAGACCACATAATAACAGGTTACTATGAGGAAACTACATGCTTTGGTGTTACCTCTGTTAAGCTAGATTACAATGAATTCAACAGTCCAGCATCTGCTTGAAACTGACATTATATTTGACCTGTAGCAGATGGATGCACACGACAAACATTAGAGAAAAAGGTTAAAATACAGTATTTCATAAAATGTTTTCATACAATGCTTCTGAAATTAGGTAACCTAATGATATTGTAAGAAAATTCTATCCCAATAACTAAAATTATATATTACTTTTCACTTACTCTTCTACTGAATGACAGCATGAAACAAAGACAATGAACATACAGAAATTACAATATCAGAATACAAAAAGTCTATTCCTAGCTATTAAAAGAATTAAATACCTAAATTAAATATGGAAAAATCTAGTTACTCAGAGACTCTAAATCCTCAAATAACACCTGACAGATGCTGATTTCATTGGATTGTCAACCTAACAACTCATTACTTGGCTGCTTGATTAAAATGGTGCAAGAATATTTTTTAAAAAATACAAAAATAAAAATCTGTTATACTTACTATATAATCCACAGATTATATGTTTGCCTGAAATCAGTCTATTTCTTTTCTAAAAAGACATAAAACAAGATTTACATTACACATAAATATACTGCCTTGTTTATACTTGTACACTGTCACAGCAGAGTTGTTTTACTGCTGCTGCTACTTCTCTTACATCCATATTGTAATGTATTTCTCTTGTAAAAGGGGCTGTGTAATGTTTGCACCACTGGTCAAAACAGAATGTGGAAAGGTTGCTAGGATTATCTGTGAGGGCGAAAAAATAATAACCCACTCATTATATTCCTAGGACGAGGAATTCAGTGTATTAGTAAAACAAACAAAGCCATAAGACAGTGCAAGGAGATGGCATACACCATTCCAAGAATGTTAAATAACCCTAACATAAAAGTTAGTGGATAAATGTTTCACCACAAGCTTGCATAAAGCAAACCCCTAAAGGCAATTATCATATAGTAACAAATATTCTTACAAGTTCATGCACCTGAGAGATATGTAATATGTCAGTTTTATTTTTATTCCCCACAGTGTCAGTACCACAGTAATCCTACCAGAATCTATCACTAAGTATTGGAATAAACAACATTTTACTGATGGATAACCCATAAAACAAATATTCCATTCTTTCCTGTCAAATCCCTACTGTACACAAAGTCCTTAAGCAACTTAGCCACAAAAAATCCCACACAAATGTGACATTTAAGGGGCCTGCAAACAAACGCAAAATTTCTTCTCCCTGTTCTCAGGAGTGATCAAAGCATAGCACTAGGTTTAAGAAATCTCTAACACTTATTTCTTGTTCCCATCCATGCAGACTGAGATATTCCACCCTCAGTATTCTAAGACAGCTATAAATTATCTGCAAAGACTATCTTGTCTGTTTAATTATCTTGCATATTTTTTTTTTAATTTCTATTGGATAAGTAGGAAGGAAGCAGTATTTATATATATATATATATATATACCATCCACAAGTTTTGTGGATGGTCTCCCCCCCAACAGCAAAATGTCAATAAAATAATAACATTTCCAATCCCTATAATTCCGCTTCAGGTGCTAATTGTAGTTAAATACTTTCTGAAGTCTTGTAACCAATATCAGCAAAAAAGGCTGCAAAGTTATGTTGATTAAAGCTTGAGAAGCTAGAGCTCACATCCAAAAGAAACAGTTAAACTGATTTTTCAGTTGACTGATACCAGTAACATAGGTTTTTATAAATCTAACTCACAAGCTTTATTTTGCACTTGCATGTTTACCAATTTTCATTTCAGATGAAGAACTCCATCTCACAGAAGGCAATATGAACCATAAAATGAAGCAAGATGCTGCTAGATTCTAAACAGACACACTAGAGCAATGCAGAGCTGCAGGGATCTGATTACAGACTATCTTCTGCCAGGCAGTCAGTATCCCACTGGGATGTAGAGCACATATGCTGGGATGCTCTACAATAAAACAGTGTTTCTTATGTAGAGCCTTACAGATGTTGCAGGATTATTCTCTCCCAATGCTTCAACATTTTATCAAAATTTTTAAGCAGAGCATAGCAAGGTATTTACTGTTTAATAACATTACCTCATGCAATGTATTCCGTGATTCTTGTTGCTTTCCTTTCAAGAGCAAAAACCCAAACTACAAAGCAACTGCTCTTGGGTTGATAGGGAATGTCCTTCACTACTGCTTCTTAGAACAGTACCCGGCAAGACTAAAAGCAAACCCAAGCCTATCTCCTCCTGGAAGGCCAAATGCAGATGCAGAGAAAAATCGGGATACACACAGGTCATCTGCTCTGCTCAACATGTATTGTTTCCTCTTGCTCTGAAGCAGAGCTACAAATAACTGACACCTCACCAATTTTCAAATGAAGCTTCTATAATTACATTGCTATGCCCTATGGAAACACTACTGGGTTTCTCTTAGCAACCTTCAATGACTCAGAGAGCCCTGCTCTTACCACAAAATTGCTAAGAGAGCTTCATCCATCCTCAACAGAAGAGCTGGTACGTGACTGGCAGAGTCACCACTACCACTGGCAAGCCGACACTTTATGACACCTTGTCTCTTGAGAAATAAAGTTTTATGGCCAAAGTAGTAGTACATTCCATATACAGTAAGGCAGGATTACTTCTGTTAAATCTCTCACACCCTATGATGCCTTGAATGCACACACTACAGAGTCTTTTTAGCAACTCTGTCAGATAGATAAGTACAAATCCTTCCCAAAGATTGCTGCAAGACAGCAAACTATTCAAAGAAGCCTATGTTGTAGAAAGACTTCTTCATCTCTGCCACCTCAGTGACCCACTCCAATTTCCCTTCCTAGATCCATTTGGCCCTCATCCCTGTTTTCACTGCCAGGTGCCTGTCCAACATCTCCTTGGCCGGACAAAATAAATATTAAAAAAAAAGTGAGAAATATTCTGTGGCTTTTGGGACTTGGAATAAATTGCTGATGGGTCAGGTAAATGTTGGAACTGCAGCTAAGGAGCAGGCACAAGACTGAGGTGTAGGAAGACCTTTCAGAACCAGAAAGTTGTTAGCTCAGCTCAGCTGCACCATGGAACTTCCCCCATGGGACAGAGCTGGAGCAACCTTCTTAATACTGAAGGGAAAAATAGCTTCTCATTTATTTCTCCATAAATAAGAAGGCAAAATTTAACACTACTGGCTTCCAGTCTGTGGTATGATCCCATCACCCCTGAGTGTAGCTCATCTGATGTTTTCCAGTCTATTTCTAGCTTGTTTCAAAACATTTCTGTCCATTTCTAGTCTGCATTCAAAAAAAGAATGGTTAAAGTCCTTCCTTTTGGAACAATGTTCTCCAAACTGCTGTGTATGCTGCACTGACACACAATATATGCATACATAAAACCATAAGTACATGAGGTACTCTAAATTGTTTTAAGACCCAGCCTAGAAAAAGGCTGACAACAGTCCAAAAGCTAATGTCTGTCTAATCTCCCAGCACTGCTGGAGATAACAAAAAAAATCCTTCCCCCCCAGAAAAGCAATATTTAAAAGGATTGCATTTTAGGATTATCTTCCAAAGTCACAACAGTACCAAGTTACTTTCAAAGGAAAATAGAATTCCATTTACAGAAATCCAAGGTTTACAAGCTTTAGAGAATGTTACTAATAAAACTACACACTAGATGTTTCAAATTCATATTAATCATGTTTTTAATTGATAATTAATTTGTTTTTAAATAAAAGGAAGAACTACCTTTGGCTTCTTAGCTGAAGGAACTTTCTAGATGCTGAATCACTACATCCATAGAAATAGCTGATATCAAAATCAAATTTTTTTTTATTTTACATTTTCTAAGAAGAAAACAATGCTTTTCAGATTCTCCTTTCAAAAAACATAACATAAACTATACTGAAATCAACACAATTTTTCCTCTATGCCTGAAGAAAATCTGTGGCAAGCTGATGTGCCCCTTCAGCAAACTGAAACCAGTTATTTACCCAGCAATTTCCCTCATTTTAGCAATCTGTGGCACTTTTAAAACCTCAGCAAAAACATTTAAGCAATACATTCTCACATTATTTATTATTAAAGCTACTTTATTTCAATTTGATAACTTTTATGAAAGGCTAAATTTACTACAATAGACTAAGATAAAAATTCCTACTTAAAAATAGTATCTTTTAATATCCATTTTTAGCCACCCTGTAAATGTTCTCTAACACAGCATATTAAAAAGACTTGGCAATGCTATTGCCATAGGCTCCTCTTCCATTACAGACCCATGTCTGCATTTACATCACAACGCAAAAATGTCCCAAATCTCAGCTGAAAAGCTAACAGTGAAGACAAACCAAGACAAAAAGACAAATTCTCAAGTGAACTACATGAGGAGCAGGCACACATGCTTTTCTAACCATTCAACAAGAGACCTGAAATAGTCTCTACCAGGTACAGCAAGAGAAGACACATAAAAAGGACAAAGCCAGACTTCAATACATCTTGCCTGCTTTACAGACAAAAAAAAAAAAAAATCCCTTTGAATGTATTAGTTTTATTTACTTACAGCGTCAGGAAAAAAAAGAAACTTTATAATTCCAATCTCAACATCCACAAGTGTTCAGCCGAATGAATATGGCATGAACAATTCAGTCCACAAGAGAATTGCTATGCAGAATTTTGTATTTCTACTTCCCCTTATTCAAGGCCACCTACATATGCACACAACAAGAAAATCTGCCATGGTTATTTGCCAAACCGTGCAGTGTCATATGGCAGCAGTGAGTCAATCTTTAAAAGTTGGCTCCAACCTCACCAGTGGCTGATCTGTTCCCCTCCAGCTGTGACATCAGGTCACGACAAGCATTATATCCCAGTCATGCAGCTGATGGCAGAGCTGGAGGGAATCCCTCTAAGAGGAAAGCAAAGACAAAAGCAGCAAGTTTCCTTCTGGGAAAATGGGATGAATTAAGGTCATACTGAAAAGAGGCAGGTGGTTCATAAGGTAAAAAGAGCACTAGATTAACATGTGGAAATCATGCAGTTTTATTTTGAAGCCATGATACTACAGTTCTTGGCCAAAAGGCTCAAATCAGACTTCAGGCATGGTACCAATTACTTGGACTTGTACACACATATTACAGAATCATCAGCCATCTAGTGCAAGGGATGTTTAATTAGCTACGTAGGGATACAGGGTCTGAGGGAAAGTGGGAGAATCTGTCCTTCAGACTAGTAATAATGTTTATAAGACAGTCTGACACTCAAAAAACCACCATCACACAAAACCAAAAAGACAACCAAACCCAAACTACACAAAACCAAAGTTACTGATGCTATTTTTAATCAGCATGCTAATGAAACGCTACACTGCTTGACATGAGAAATTACATGTTCCTAAAATCCACTATGCAAGACAACCCGGTCTCCATAAATCAGACACTAAGTCCACTTAGGGAGATAGGACTGTTTTATTCAAAAAACAATATACAATCAGTAATTAAGCCAAAGAGCTGAAAATGCTGAAGAAAAATTTAGGAGGGCAATGATTCCCTTCATATCATTCTCCTAAAGACTCAACTGATAGAATATAATCGATGTTTGCCAAAAAAATTATACAGATTGCATACTCCTGAGAGAAGGTTGTTATCCTCATGCTGGATTCTTTCCAGACATATTTTTGGCTACTACTGTAACCACAAGACATGGCTGGGGGAACAGGACAGGACATGCAAAAATACCTCTCTCACAACCAATACATCTGTCTCAACCTGAAATCTGTGTACCTTGGTTTCATTTTCATTTCTGCATGAGACAAACACGCACCAAAAAAAAAAAAAACCCAGCAGTAGAAAGCAGGAAGAAATCTTTCCAGTCGATCAAGGCCTAGGTTCAGCAAAATATGTCATTATATTCAAAAGCTATGAACACACTATGATACCCTGCTGATTGTGGGTACCACCACAAAGAGTCAGGGTATTTGACCAAAGGATGTCACGACTATGCTATACACAGCCAACTTCTATGATACAAAAGATCTAACAAGCACTGACAATCAACAATGCTTTTCTAGCTGAGAACGCAAACTGCTGTGTGGCAGTATTTTCAGGCTTTCCATTGACATCATGGTAAGAAAGAGGCAATTGTCAGATTTAGACTTATCACGCATGAGAGAATGTCTTGTTTATAATCAGTAAAGATTTTGAATCTAGAGGGGGACAAGCAAAAATAAAATAAAAATTAAACACACACTAAACAAACCTACTTGAGGAAAATCTGTCCACCTTGTTACTAAATACCAGAAAAATGCTGCAGAAGATACTTCACGTGAACGAGTGCTAGAGCACTGAAATAATTCACAATTTGAAGTATTACGTTTATTAAGCCTTTGACCCTTAAAACAGTAGAGAGTATGGAACATCTCTAAGCTGAGTCCAGAAACCTCAACATTAGAAGGGAGACTATGGCTTTTAGAGAAGTACCTATACACCGTTTTTTTCTAAATATTGTTCTGGGCCTGAAATTTTTTAAAACAGTGAACAAAGAGTCTCTGGCTCTCAGTTCACAGCAAGTGTGCTGCAAAGTGCACTAGAGAACCTAATGCTGCCAAACAAGCGGTGCACTTCTTTGAGTTTTATTTGGTATGGTATCCAGCATCTACCCCAACTTCTCCCTCCCTGTTATCACTTATTCTACTTTAAAACAGACAGCTTTGAAATATCCTGCAAGAAAAGCTTGAAAGAGAAGACCAGCATACTATGGTACAGGCCACCTAACAAACATCACAGTCTAAAGAGCAAAAACCTTAACAGTCTCACTTTGAGGATCTGTGCATACTATCATCCACATAGCCACAGGAGCCTGTCCTGAAAGAAAAACTCAAAAATGAAGAGGGAAAAAGGAAGAAAAATGACAGTGCTACCATCTTTTGATGAATTTAAATCCCTGAGAGATCCCTGAATTTACTCAGCTACTCAAAGAAGACAAGTAAACCTGCAAAGACAAAGAATAAGTCCCTCAAAAAATAGAAAGAAAAAAGGATAGGTGAACAAGACATGTGAACAAAGAGAGGTGACAAGTAGCTCAAGGTGAGACACACAGGAAGCTTTGCACCACAACTTGAGAAACATAGCAAAGAAAATTATTGCAAAAGAATGCAATTTTGTTCATTGTATTTTTCACGGCATGTTTCATTTGTTCAGGTGAACTTCTGAATAAATACTTGCACTTCAGACTACCAAACCCTAATGTTTCATTTTCACCTTAATGTTGACATCACTAAATTATATTTTGCAGATTGTATACTACTGCCCAAAAATTAATCTGGGACGTAACAGCTGAGTTAAGTATTAAAGAAAATTGTAAGAGGAATTAGCAATCTGTTCTCCAGAAACAATCCCAAACAGGTAGGCTAAGACTATCTAACAAAAGAGCATCCCTGCTTTATTTGTACTGCTTGAGTAAATACAAACATTGCTAAAGGACTGTGAAAATGAAAACTCCCACAACCTTACATAAATATCTGCAGCATCTCTATGAATAAAGCTGAATACTCTACAGATATATTTTCTATTACACAGGGAAGAATAAAATGCATTAAGCTTTTTCTATAAATAAACCCTTACCAATGAATGAGTGATAAGGACTTATTGCTAACTCCCAAAATTCCCAACACACAGTACTCTAAGCAATGCTGAGGACCCTGTGATCCACTATCTGCTACAAACATGTGGAGGAATTTTTCAATACAAGTGCACTTTAGTGGATATGTTCAAATACATACCCTATGTGGGTACCTCATCCAGGCATGCACTTCTACCATTATTATTAATATTTTGAAGTATTGTAACTTTAGCAGTGTTGTTCTGATGGTTTACGTGTGATAAGCGATAAGCCAAGAGTTCAGAGTCTCAAGAACCAACAAGAACACCAGAAAATAAGGAGTTGTATAACAGTACTTGTAGTTTCACCTGCCTCATTTCAGGCTCCTCTCTTTCTGCACCTTTTTTGTTTAAGCTGCACCTAGACTAGTCATCTTCAACTGAGTGAACATTTGGCTCAATTCCAACTACACCATGATTTCTTTTAACATGATCATGATATTTTGAACCCTTTATCCTGTGTCCTAGGAGTGCTCTACTAGTGTCAGTGATTCTAAGAAAAGTACTAAAATAGCATTATTCTCATTATGCTGCTAAGTAAAAGACAATTTAAGCATCTCAAGGCAATAAAGCTAATGGTAGAATTGAGAGAGAAGTACAGGAGTTCTGTCTCCTAGTCTGCTGCTGTAATCATCAACAGAAAAAAAACCCCAAACAAATAAAATTTAGGTGCTACTTTAGAGTGACCTAGGTTGGCTTTGTTTTTTTTCTAAATCATCATTTCACAGAACACCCATTTGCACCCAGTTGTTGTATTCACATGGCAGCAGCCTTCTACAACCTACTTCACCTTTCCAACAACAAAAGCCACTAGTAAACACCAAACAAGCTGAGGCAGAACCTCAATTCCACATTAGGAATTACTGGAATACCGGAGGTTATCTGAAGATAAGCACGGCTTCCCTTACAAAAACAATTCTGAAATCTGATCCACCGATGCATTTATCTATTACGAAGGACTGAAAAAGAAGCCAAAATTCCTTAGGATGTCTCAAATGAAGGTAAAACTCTGAATTTAAAATTAAGTAAAAACAGGGCAGAAACCTTTTCTAAAAATAGAACTTGCTATGCAGCCAAGTACGGCTGCATGCAATTGCTACTTTTTTTTAAAATTGGAGTAATTTTCCAGGTAGGTTTTTAGATCACCTATCAGAATGAGGTGCTTTAAAACTAAACAAAAGAAACCCCCAAGATTTCTCTCCTGATCACATTTGCCATAAAGATGTAGAGGAAATCAGGAAGCAATAACAAAATGCAGTATCTTGCCTGGCATTCCAGAAAATCACAAAATTGTAAATTTCAGTGAAGGCAAAGACAGAAACAGTACCAACATCCAGAAAACACAGTCCTAACTCTTTACCAGAAAAACTGGAAGAAACTGTCCTAAACACTGAAAAAATAATTTAAAATCAAAACCATAACAAACAAGCAAATGAAAATGCACCCAAACAACACGCCCCAAGCTCACAGCCTAACAAGAGCACAAACTGAAAGAACTCATGTACTCCTTTAGTAGGTTCTCCAGTGCATTCATCATTAAACCTGCATCACCTCAAGCCTTAGCACCTTAGCAAGTGTTAGCACCCCACACGTGGATGGGTGCACAAAAAGATGTCATTAGGAACAATCAAAACAAACAAAACCGAGCAATGCCAGCGCTTACGGATTTTCCATTCAGACCTTCTACCTAGTTCTACCAGTGAAGAAGGCAACAACCCCAACCTCTTAGGATACTCCAAGGCAGAAAAATTATGCCACAGCTTGAACTAGTGTTAGGCTCAGAGATCCAGGAGATCTTAAGTCTCCACTTAAAACAAAACAAAGCAGACATAAACGTAAGTGAAAACAGACAGTTGCACATCACTATGGACACTCAGTCATCAGACAGGACATTTGTCAAAGCTGTGGCAACAACACTGGAGGCAAATCAGTATGATCCAAATCCTCACAACGTATCTGTCCCATTATATCTTCCTTCACAAAAAATGGACAACTAGTAGCAAATCTTCTCCTGAAGGCACTATAAAAATTTTATTATCATTTCCCATGCAAAGGTCATTTGATTGTTGTAGGAGAATTTTCATTACACAAATGCTGTCTATTTCTTGGTTTCCCTGTGCATCCTTGGATGACAAAGACGGACACAAATTCAAATCCAAAGCAGGGAACAAAGCTTTCCTAGTATTTCTGGAGCTTTAACAATACTCTTTTAAAACTGCAAGAGCTTGCTCTGACACCACAGCACCAGACAATCAAATAAAAAATATTTTCTGCCCAAGCCACCAGAAATGCTTTAAGCAAATTCCAAAGAGAGAGGGGGAAGACAGCTTTTGGAGCATAAACTTCCTATGACAGAGACAAAAGTCTTTACTGTTGCATCTCATGGAAACAGGAGACTATCTTTTATGAGATCTCACAGCATTAATGGTCACTTTTAGCCCAGAACAACCACGATTCAAGTCATCTGTTTTCTGCATCAATAACTGCAAAACCAAGCAATACAGTACTGGAAATGAAACTGTATTGTAAGAATTTTCTATATATCATCTTCATCAATTCCCAAGCTACAACATCACTCTCTCTTCAGTGGTCTCTCATTTAAACCCTTGGAAGAAAGAGTAATTTCCAATTCCTTTATTAATAAAGGTAAGTACTAGGTTGGGGGGTGGAGGGGTGTTCTGTTATTAACCTCTAATTCATAACAACTAAGGAAACAAACAGTCCTCCATAACTCTAACAGGATTTTTAAAATACCATGCAAAAGCCACAGCAGCCAGACTCCAAAAACCTTTCTTTAAAAGACCATGAATCCTACCTATAAGATTCAATATGGTTATTAAATTCTCATACTGATCCACTTCACCCCTGCTCCTGCACCTTCATCACCTCTCTGTCATCCAGGTATTGGTTATTTATCCATTGGATAAGGGTATTATTTGCAGAACATGTTTTCCAAAAAGACAGTGATTTGCTACTGCAAACTACATAATACACATTTCTTGTGATAATATGTGGATGAAATGTGACTGTACACCTCATCTTTGCTCTGTTTTACTTATGTCTTCTCTCCATGTCCATCCCCTCTGTAGAAGAGCGTACCAGCACCTTTCTAATCAGACTTGCAGCACATAGGCTGAGGTGTTTTTCAGGAAATGCTGCCACTGCATTTACCCAGCATGAGCCCATGAGGCTCTGGAAGGAGGGACTAACACTGTACAGGCACACTCCTAGCACGACTACTGAGCTCAAATTATACTTTTTTTATATAGTATACTTTCCTCAATATTATTACAGGTCCAGTGAACAGACTTTCAAATTCAAAAATTCTCTTTGCAACACTGGGAAATAACTTATATTGGATTTAATACATGTTCCACAGGGTTATTCTACTGGTATAAAGGAAGACAGAATGTCTCCTCAGTGGGCTGGCAAAATCTGGAAGGAATCCACCTCTAAGAGGTCTGTAACTCAGAGAAAGAGGACTTAATCCTATGATTGTATTTGCTTTTAATGGAACCCTACTGCTGCATCAAAGCTTTGGCTGTTGAGAGAAACAGACTAATTCTGGCTCATAGTGCTCTGTTACAATTCACAATAAGACTTTGTATAGGTATCTTTAGAAGAACCATGTCCCTTCCCCCACTGCCCTAATCTATTTTTAATCTATTTTATATCTTCATCTCCACGTTGGAAAAACAGCAAATGGTTCCAAACTGCATACCTGTAATATGAGCTGGTTTAATTTTATCCCTTGATCATTCATGCAAGTTAGCAGATTTTCACTGCATAGCTTCCCATGTCAATATAAAATACAAATGCATTTATTCAAACACTTTAGTTGCTCTAGTCAATTGAATTCATAAACACTGGACAACAGAAGCTGTAGCCCCATTTTCTGATGACAAATTAAAAAACATAAATACACACACACATATATATATATATATATGTATATATATATATATATGTTTGTGTGTGTGTGTGTCATAAAGGATCCTTTGTCTTAAGCATCAAACATCATTAAAGATCTTCTAACACACCCTACCAGATAAGGAAGCAGAACTCCATACCAGGGATAAGTCCACAACAAACTAGAGAAGCCCTCAACAGACTCCAGCCCAATCCAAGTCTGGAAATGCAAATCAAACCCATTTAACTTGTATCATTATTTCTTTACAGATAAAGCGAAAGTTCCAATATTGACCAAAGGAAAGAGCCATTTCATTTACATATTGCTCTGTTTCCAAATTATTCAGGAATGTTTGGGGGTTTTTTTACAACTAATGGGACAAATATGGACACAATACCAGTCTTCCATTATGCAACTACAGAAAGCTCAACTAAAACCTCAATAAAAACTTTCTTCAATCTTATAAATTTTGCAATTACTTTCCACAGGCCAGCTTTCTATGCTCACAATGTTTCTACAGATAGAATTCATATACAGTAGATACGAACTCCATAGTCTTTACAAAAAGACACTACATTGCTAAGAGCAAAACAAGCTATAAGCATTTCTCAGGTTCCATGTTAAGATGAATGCAAAGAATAAATAAACTGGACTTTACTCAAAAGTGAAATGAACTTTTATGAGGAGTCCTTTCTTTGTATTTCCCAGTGAACAGATGCTTGCATACAAGGCCTGACATTCCATATGTGTTCCACATCAAACACTCAACTTTATCCATAGAAGTTTCTAATCAAATTTTACAAATTAAAAATAATAGGGTTTTACATCAAGCAGATTAAAGGAGTGGAGGATTGTAACTCTTAAGCTGGCAACAGACAAACTAAAAATAGACATGTTAAACTTTTGTCATTCTTGTGTCACAGGATGCTGCAGATGCTAAAGCTATCAAGGGTTCAAAAAAAAGATGGCATAAATTCCCCACAACTATTAAAACCCAAATGATTAAATATCATCTGCCCACAGACCCCTAAACTGCACCCTGCTAGAACCCAGTGACACTTCCCTTCAGACACTCAGCTATTTGCACACCCTACCATACTCTGCCCTGGGCATCTGCTATCCTCCACTGTTAAAAACAAGATACTGAAGTAGAAACACCTCTGGTCTGAGCTGATATGCCATTCAGAGGTCCATATTTTTGTGTCTGGGAAAAAAGAAGGTACAATATCTAAAGCTGGTTCAACACCTACACTGTTCAAGTCCCTCATTTCCAAACACTATGTAGGGCACTTGTATGGCAGCCAAGGTATTTATATAGTAACAGTTCTTAATATACTTACATGACTCGTGAGAGCTGGGGAAGACACCACAAGTATAGAACTCTTCCTCCTTCTCCCACAGCTGAATTCACTCCCCCTTAAAAGTTTTGCTTAACACTTAAAATAGCTTTATGAGTAACATTTTTTCTATTTTTATACAACAGTAGCTATTATCGATACCCCCTATCATCTGCAAGACAGGATTTGTGTTAGTCAATCTACCTTCTGTGTATTTTAATCAGATTTTAGATAGGTATATCTCTAGGGTTGTGTTTCACTTTTTAGTTATTTACAACTGAAAGGATTTTGTAAAAGTCATCCCACCATTCCATTAGAATAGACAGATCTGTCTTTATAAAGCAAAGACTGCAATAACTTTCCTACTAATGCTTGGATGCTCAAAAGACCAAGGTTTCCATTGTATTAAATTCTGCATCCCAAAGAGAATAAAAGTGAGAGTGCTTTCTCCCTCATTTAAGAATTTTGTTAGTTATGGTCTTTCTCCAACTAAAGAGTCTCCTGTGGACTGTGATCCATCACAATCACAGCAGGCAGTCACCTTTGCTTTTCCCAATAACTTTATTAGCTACTTATCTTCAAAAACACTGCTCTTCTATCATATTCTTGCTATACATGCAGATGGATTCTTTTCTTGCATATTGTGTCCAACATTTATGGCTCCTTTTCATGTCTTTTGTCTGCTTAACTGGCACCAGAGACCACCGATAAAGTATTTGCACTAATTCTCTTTAAATGACTATATGCGTGGATTTGGCCGCTTTCGGAATTTACTTTTCAAACTAGTGAAACAAGAGATATACGAGGATTTTATTTAGAAAACAGTTCAGCTGCTAGACATTTGCTTTAAAAAATATTTTGTGAAAAGAGTGTCTTCAAAGGAGAGGAATCTATTCCACGGCACAAACAAAGCAGAGGAGGAACTGATAGGATGGATTGATGTGAGTACTGAGAAATGCTAGATTTTTCTGTTCTAACGGGAGAGTCAGTCTTCAAGTGAATGTTTTGCAAAGAATGTTTTGCACTAGACAAGGATGTTGGAGACTATTCAAACCCAGGGCACCAGGAAAGTGTATGACTACCAGCTGGGTCTGTTAGCTCTCAAATTACACAGAAGGCAACAAAGGACCTCCACCATACACAGCCCAGCTTTCCAATGGGAGGTTCTCCAGACCAGATTTGATATATTATACCTATCAAGGATATGGCAAGAGTAATACTGAGGCCTTCCAGAGGTGTGAGCACAAAGTAAAAACTATTATTGTGAGCCATTCAAAAGATTCTAAAGCTTTAAATACTGTAAAATGATGTAAACAAAGGCATTAGCTAAAAATTACACAATAGAGAAACAGTGGATCAAATAATAAAAGCATGGATCAAAATAAGAGTCACACAAAAACCATGGGCACAGCAACAGGCAGTTTCTTGAAACTGGACTTCTCAAAACATTTCCTCTTGGACCTTTTTCCCAATAATCCAAATCTAAGTGAAATCTAGATGCAAGTCTGCCAACAAAAAGGCATTGTTTCTACAGAGAGCCAACTGGAATCACTGACTACACCTGCCCAAGTTCTGACAAACATTTAATTACAGTAGCTAAGCCTTCATTCTCTTAATAAAAGGTTTACAAGTCATATCTAAGTTGTACAAGCTTATATTTCTTGACAGCATTACTCTGTCTAGGAATACAGTTACCATATTATTTAGCACAGAATATGATATACAGTTTTCAACTTATAAACTTTCCATTATCAAATCTTGTCTTGTCATCCCTAAATGACAATGACTTAATATATTATCTTGAATTAAAAAAAAAAAAAAACCAACTTTTTCTTCAGTTCTGCCAACTATCAATCCAGCATAGGACTATCAAAATGCACCAATAATGTAATTAGTAATAATCAGCTGCACACCCGAACTGATAGAGACAGTTGGAAGGCAACTTAAAGACGTGCATTTCACATCCCTAGCATCAGAAGTTGTTCTTCTACCAGATGCATTACAAAAATGAGACACTGATTGTGACTCAAGGAAATGAAAGATTCTGTACCATTTCTACCAACTCTACCGTAGTAGAGATGAAGCAAAACACGTCAGATGTGAGGATGCTGGCCATCTAACTCGCTCGTTCACACACACTTTTTTTAATCCTACTCGATATCAAGAGACATATGGACAAACTCCCTAAGCAGTCAAGCTCCCTGGTGACTGAACTAGAGACGTGCACCATTAATACCTGAATCACCTTAACAGGAACTGTCCTGAAGCATTTTCTAACTCATCTGTGAATTTAGTTAAGCTTTCAGCAAGGTTTCTTCTGACACTAAGGAGAGAAGTCTGTTCTCCATAAAGCATAAGCTTAGCTTACAACACTGGCATGGAAAGTATGGTACGAAATTACCTCAGTCACCATTAAGTGAAATAAAAATGCTGCAACAGAAACAGAAAGGTGAGTTTGTTGGGGTTTTATTGTAAAAAAATAATTAAATCAAAAAGTCTGATTTTATTATTAGACCTTCTGATAGAGCTTCTTATAGCTATCGCAAGCAGACAATGACCTCTTCATGAGCACTAGATAACATGATAATTACCCCAAGATAAGAAGAGAATAATTACACTGAATTCTTTTGCAAGGTACTTTGAGACCTACTAATGAAACACAATGCTAAAAGCTGTGTATTATAAATATGCTTACTAATTACATAAAACAAGTACAACTTTTTCTAAAGGCTAGCTATAAACAAAACTGATTTTATTTGAAAGTTCAGCTGAATCAATCAATTTTTTTGTGATAAAAATGAATCAGCTCCACTACAGCAGCCTTCTTGGTGCAAGTTCACAATAGAACCATTTAAATCTATTCACTGCCTTACTGAAGGAAATATAGTGAATATTGTAAACTGTCCATCACAGGCTCAGTATAGTTCAACATGAGTTGGTTTTCATAGAATAATGAAAAGTTTAAGGATTTTACAATAAACATCTGTTGACTAGGTGAGAAATCCAGTCTGTTGTCAGAAGCAGTGATGCAATGTACAAAAAAAAATTGTCTTTCTATGAAAATCATTCATAACAGTTACAGTTGTCAGTTTTCTAAGCTATTTTTAATCTTATAAATAGCTATCTATATATACTATCAACCCACTACCTCCTTTCAGCCCCCAAGAAACTGCTAATGACCTTCTTACAAAATTCCATTGGGGGCGTGGGGAAATATGCAGCTTTTTGAAATAGCTCTACTTTGCCTGACATTCACACTGCCTGTGAAAAATGAGACCCACTCGTGCAAATGTTCCTTATAAGAGCAATCAGGTTAGGAACTACTGGCATGAAGCTATTTCTTGAATCAGGATTACAGGATCAAGTTGATAGCTAGCATCCCCGAGGATCACCATGATTTTGCTACTGTGGAAAAATCTGTGATGGTATCATCAAAATAATTTTACCAGAAATCTCGATGCAATGAGATAACAATTTAAGCTTAAGTATAAACAGTTAAATGGTAGTGGTTCATATGATCATCTTCAAAGCTGTCAATACTGTATTAGGGTAAAACACTTGCTATTTTGACACAGCTCTTACTATACTTCATTTTATTAAACAGTTACTTTAAGACTTAAATTCTGCAAATTATTTGTAAAAACAAACATTAAGAAACATTTTTTATTTAAAGTTTTCATAGGTATAGAAAATATCCATTGCAAATACCCCTTACCTATTCAAAACACTGGATGTTGCTTATGAATCAGTAATCCTTGGACAGGCAAATTTAATCCTGCCAAAATGAAACTACCTATGACAATAATATGAATGCAATTTTATTTTGTTAAAGATAAACGTTTTCTGTTAAGAGCTGTTAATTTTTAGCTAATGCCTTTGTTCTGTTCTTGTTTGAAAAAAACATGTATATCTAAGCCACAGGCGAAAAAGGACTCTTAAATACAAAAAAACATCGCATTTGACTCAGGCAATCCCTTAACCTCAAATTGCTGGAGGCCTGGCTGGTTTCCCAAAGAATCACAGCACGCTCACCCTGTTGTTATGGTGTTTCCTAAGCATCTGCTATGTGCCACTTGCAGAAACGGCAATCCAAACAAGACAGACCTTTGATCTCACCCCATACAGCTGCTTTTAATTGTCTCTTCTGATGCCTCAGTCAAATTTAAGCACTGAACTGGTAGGCGATTCCTGCACTTTTTCGGAAACCTCGAGGAAGCCAAGGTGCTGGAACACACTCGCACACAGACGCTTACTGAAAGGCACGGCGAGAAGACACAACACAAAGAATGCGAAGGAGTTTTGCTCCTGAGGCGGATCTCTGCACATCGCGGGGCACGACTCCGAACCCTGCGCCCCCGGCCACCCCACACCCTGCTACGGCGGGGGCACGGGGGAACGTAGCGCCAGGGGGGAAAAAAACAGAAGACAAAAATATTTACAAATGGCAGCGCTACGGGCGGTGCACGGAGAGTCACAGGTGATGCTGGAGCCAGCGCTCCCATCCCCGCCGCCGCCCGGGGCTCCCGGACCTCCGGGGGAGGGCGGGCACCCCCCGCTGCCCGCGGAGCCGCAGGTGGAAGGGAAGGACGGGGGCTCCCGGCAGCCTCCCGCCCGCCTTCCCGAGCCTCATCCCGGCCGGTGCCCGCCGGGCGCGGGGGAACCGCCGCGGGAAGGACGCGGCACACGGCGGACAGGCACATCCCGGCGGCCCACCGGGACCCCCCGCCCCCAGGGAGCGGGACCGCCCTGCCGCCGGCCGGCGCCCACCGCAACAAAAGGAAAACAGCCCCGGAGCCGCCCGCGGCCCCACGCAGCGCCCGGCCCATCCCGCCCCACCTCCCGCACTCACCTCGGCGCGGCAGCGGCGGCGGAGCGGGCGGCGGCCACTGGCGCCCGCAGGCTCCCCCCTCCCGCTCCCTGTTTCCCTCCCTCCTTCCCTGCCCGCCCTCCCGGCTCCGTCTCTCACCGCTCCCGGAGCGGCGGCGGCGGCGGCTGGGCCCGGCTCCCCCGCCACGTGACCCCGCCACGTGACCGCCGCCCTGCCCCGGCCCGGCTCCGCCCCCGCCGGGATGGGCCGGGATGGACCGGGATGGACCGGGATGGACCGGGATGGGGCCGGGATGGGGCCGGGATGGGGCCGGGATGGGGCCGGGATGGACCGGGATGGGCCGGGATGGGCCGCCAAACCGGCCAGCGGGACACGGCCGGCACACACCGCACCAACAGCTCGTGTGATGGGGGAGAGCCGCCAGCTCTGTGCCCCCCCCCAAACCCTGGCCGCTCGCTGAAGCAGAAATCACCATAGCGGCGTGATGTGACAACAAAGCGCTGAGAGCGGGCTTACTCCTCCTGCCTTCAGGGCTGGGAAAGAAGGAAAGTAACTTGGTGCCAATGTCTGCGGCATCGAGCCCCATCGTGTACTTCACACTCCTCCCTGCAAGAATCACAAGTGCTGTATTCCTGCTTTTTTGACTCACACCAAACGCCTCAGCCAGCGAAAATTAACTGTGCTGACCGCTGTTCCATGCCAAGTGTAACCTTTGCCCGCAGAAAATAATGCTTACAGTAATGGGTCAAGGGCGTGTCTTGTGGGAGAGAATGCCTTTATCCTTCAAACTTGGAAATTCAGGATACAATCCAGAGATGCTAACACTACAAGACTTGGGGGAGCATCAGTAAAAACAAACTCTGACGCTGTATTCTGGTATCACATTCAATGCACATTCACTTTCTTCACAAAGGAACAACAAAATGCCTGAACATAAAAGATGGGAAGCACTCAGTAGTTTAAGGAAACCTCGAACAAACTGCAATTATCAGCTCTAGAAAAGCCATCCAACGAATAGTACATGGGGTGCAGGAAGTGAAAAGGCCCTCCCCTGCTAGCTTTAGTAATTAAAACTTACAGACCATTTCAGAAACTAAAAAGGTAAATATTTTTCACATCATTGCCCAAAGCTCCATAAGAATTCTATTTGACAACCTGTAGCAAGAAGGGGCCAAACTTTGTGCCAGAGGACCAACTATGTGTGCAAAAATCTGGAAGACTGAAGCCTGAGATAATGTGTTAGAGGTGGGTATACATTTTGTCTGTTAATAAAATTCTCATTTAGAAAAAAAGTTGCTTTTTATTGAAGATTTTCAGTTACACCACACAGTTAAACCCTGGGACACCTCTTAAGTGCAATAAAAAACTGTCAGTCTCCATTTCTGGGTGCATTACAGAGTTGTAATCAACTAGTGACCTGTGAAGACCAGGTTCTTCCCTGCCTGCTGGATATCTTCACAAGACAGCCATCACCATCACTGGTAAGCTTATGTTTCATATATTTCAGTGGAAAATTTTGAGGAGCCAAAATAGTTGAAACCACTCAATTCTTATGCCTGACTTCAGTTTACTGGCCAACATAAGAATTAAATTTAGGTAGTTAATAAATAAATAAATAAATAAATAAATAAATAAAGGAAAATAGAGAGGTTTGCAAACCACCACTGCAGCTTCAATTGCCTTCCTGGTCCTGTCCTGTTCACCCCAGGCACAGTAACTATGGTGCAACAGTGTTGCCCACCAGTCCCTTTTGAGCTGTGTTAGAAGTTGTGGCTGGTTCATAATCACTAGAGAAATCTATGTTTGGTAGTTGTTCACCAGCCTCTACACACAATGAGCATGACTGATACCTTGCAGGAATCCCATCCATTCTGCACCCTGTTGTATGTTGAGGAGTGAAGGAAAATGCATGAAAAATCAACATATTTGTTTTCCAAAAGTGAGTTTACACAGATGCACAAGAGTCCCAGGAACTAGAACCAGATACTTCAGGTGTTTAAACCTTGCAACAGAGGAACAATTCCCCATGTTTTTCTTCTGCATTTGTGAATCAACAAGATGTTTTTCCATGCTGGGGTGGACTACAGTATTCCTTCATGTGCTGAAGGGAAGCTACAGCCATCTCTGATAAAGTCCATTATCTCGGAGAGTGGAACCCAGGAGTATCCTTACAGATAAGACAAAGCCTCATCTTCCAAAGTGAAAATAGAAATCAAAATCTCTATTATTTATAGCAATAGAACATGATCTTGTAACTATGGGACACTGTTGCTCTATAAATGCAATGAGAGATCACGCTTGGAAAAATACCACTACAGTGTGGCATCAGGTGTGTGAAACTACTTTGTACATTTTTGAACCTTTTTTTCCTGTGACTAAAGGTACTTCTCTAGGATAATTAAGCATTTTAAAGCATACTTAATTCAGACTTCACAATATTTTTAAAGATATATACAAAACATATTAAACCCAAAGGAAATAAACTTATTCTTCACTAGCCCACTCATCCCTTCCTCCTTCCGTCTACTAAGTCTGACCTAAAGTACCAGTTCATTAGATTATGGTGCTAACAGTATAAACATTTCAATAATCCAACTGCAACATTTAATGCAACTTCAGCAATACAAATTAATAGAAACGTTAACCTAAAATTATGTTATCAAGATCATCATCTCCTGCACCATTATTAATTTAATTACAAAGCCTAAAAAACCCACTTTTTTTGGTTTGGTTTTTTGTTTGTTTTTTTGAATAGTTCTGCTCAGTTCTTGGTATTACTGACCTAAAGAAAAACTTAGTTACTTAGCCAACTTGACTGGGTAATAAAGATCAGCCAAGTAACTGTACAGAAAGCTTTGCAAATTAATTTTTGTTATTGGAATATTGTGAATTTAAGGTCAAAGGCAAATAGACATGTTCTTTCAGAAGGAACTCAGCTGTTTTTCAATCATAACCAGGCCTAGGCTTGTCTGTTTTACCCAGCTGTGAGAATAAGCAGCTACTTTAATATCTGTCCATTCTGTAATCCATTAACCCCATATTCACAACCCTCTAAGGAACCAAAGGCTGTCCTCTTTTTCAGGAAGACTTTCTTGTAATATCTCCTTTATTTTTAAAGCCAGACACCATTAAAAAAACTAGTAATGACCCTTCATGATGGCAGAAGATAAATCCCATTTGTCTACAAGCAACTATGCAAACTTTTTTGAATGTCTTTTTGGTTTTAATTTCAAAAAACATGAGAAAACCATCTTCAACTCACTTTCCTCTTTCTGCCCAATAGCACGTCTCAGATATTTTACTTGTCAGGTAAAATATTTGTACTTTCTTACCTTAAATGTTTTTTTTGTAGACACTTCCTTCCTATTTCATTTCAGTTTGCATGATTTCGTCACCTTTCACAAGCTCACTTTGTTCATGCTCACTTATTCAACCTGTGTATGTTTGGACAGAAGACAAAGCACAGGACTTGGTTGCCTTCCAAATCCAAGCAACATTAGCACTGCAAAGGACAAAACTGTGATTTCCATGGGCATTGTGTTCCCAGAGCTGGTCAGCCAATAATTGTCTATATACTCATTAAATGTAAAGCCACAGGTGGTTGGTTATTTAATTACACAAACACTTCCTAGAAGCTTTTCATATGATTCATGAGAAAGTACGCCTGAAAAATTAAATGTAATCATTATTGTTAAGATTCTCTTGAATCAATTAGTTTAACATGAAGCTTTTTTGTTTGTTGGTTTGGGGTTTGGTTTTTTGGTTTTAGGGGGTTTTTTTAAGTACCATTTGGGATGCAGCTCTTCATAACTTATCCCGTCCTAAAGACAGTTTTGTTTAAGATGCAGATCTACTAAATCCAGATAACTAAGGAATAACAAAAATCAGTTACCTATTTCTACACAAACAACAACAAAAAAAGTGCATCTTTCAGGTGCAATTATTAGCATGTAAGCAAAAAAGTGTTTTGTGTTGGCACATGATTAAATCCACACAAGCCTGACTGTTATAAAAACTTAGCAATGCCTTTGAGTTCAACAAGCTCAATTCAACTATGTATGCTATAGAATCAAGAAACCTAAAACTAAAATAAAGCTATGTTTTTATTTCACTACAGTTTTTCAGTCCTTCTGGAAATAAACGGAAGCAGAAAATTACCAAAATATCTTACATTAAAAGAAACAGAAAAATTTCCTTTATAGGCTATTAAAAAAAAAAAAAAGGCACATAGAATTCACCTCGCTGAGCACTACCTCACAGAACCTAGAATAGATATTGAAGTGTCTTGTGTTACAATGCAAAAGCTGCTTTTGTAGACGTCTCCATTATTCTACTTTCCCCCTTCACCTCTATCTGGATTTACAGCATGAATAACTGTCCCTTTTTTAATGCATTAGAGAGTTTCATATGCAAACTTGCTCCTTTTTCACATGCAAATATATTCACTCCTTCCACACTAAACTTAACTCATTTTTGTTAGTTTTATATGCTCAGCTGATTCCAAAAGGCATTTCCTTTTGATGTACCCCACCTTGAATTTTCCTCCACCAGAGAGGAACACGCCAGAGAAAGAGAAACAAGTCAGCTTCCCTGGGCAGATTCCCCAACAGAGTGAGGATTTCCTCCATAGCTGAGGGAATAGCTAGGCTGAATGAAGATTGACCAAATCCTTCAGTTGCCTGGCTGTCCACTCCAGCTTCCTGCTGCCTCATTTTTGTTTTGGAAGCAGCTCCCACCTTCCACATATATTTTGCCCCCCTTCTTCAAGACCTGAACAGGGAAAACAAGACCTGCAGACCATTTGAGAGGGGAGTCCACACTGGAGCAGGATTCCTGGGATTTGCAACCCTGTGGGGGGCACAGAAGAGTGACCCATATTGCAGCAGTTTGGGGAGGACTGTTGCCTATGGGATGGACTCACACTGGAGAATTTCATGGAGAACTGTCCATGGGACCCTCCCGTGGGAGGGACCCCAGAGTGGACAGGGGAAGGACTCCTCCCTGAGCAGTGGGAGAAAAAACATATTGTGATGAACTGAACAGAACCCCCATTCCCTGTCTCTCTGCACCACTGAGGGAGAGGAGGTAGAGCTGGGAAGGGGGAGGGGGGAAGGTGTTTTTAAGGTCCTATTTTACTTCTCATTATCCTGCTCTGATTTTCCTAGTAATAAATTCAATTAATATTTCTAATTCAAGTCTGGTTTGCCCATGAAGGTATTTGATGAGTGATCTTTCTCTGTCCTTACCTCATCCCATGAACTCTTTTCTCTCATGTGTCCAGTTGTGGAGGGGTGTGATAGAATGACTTTTTTGACATCCAGCCAGGGTCAAAACACTACCATGCTAAACAAGGGAAATATATTCATGTGTGGGTTGGGTTTTTTTTTAACTTTACATACTATTTCAAATTATGCCACACAAAATAATAACTGAAGAGATGAAGATTAGTACAGATGGCAAGGGATTAGAACTAGTTAAGTGTGGCAATGGCTGGTGCTCCAAAGAAAACAGACTGACGAGATACAATAAATGGAGTCCCTGAAGAATTAGTCATGATACTGACCTTTTTAATATTTTTGTTAGGTGTCCTTAGAATAAAAACATGAGTGTGCTAATAAAACTGGCTGATCACAAACATGAGGATCAACATTACAGCTTAGACTTAAAATAGATATATCATTCAGAAAACAATGGATGACCCCCAGAAGCAGACCACTAAAAAGAATAGGATTATATATGATACTACAAAGTCGTGAATTGAAGGACTTGAAAATTGTAAACTGAAGGTATCAAGTGAAAAGAGAGGAGGAGAAAAATCAGCATTTGCCAGTGAGCAAGAGAATACCTGTAAGGTATTTGATGACATCATGAATGAACCTAAGATGCCCAGAATTTCAAAGAGAGTTCTGGAATATAAAAAATATTGCACTGGTCAATACAGTACAGATCAATTACATTAAATTAAACTTGAAATGGGTACTAAGGAGGACCAGGAAAAATAAACATTACTATCTGTGTATTATTCTATTAAACAGAGTAACTTTGCCTATTTCACTTACTGCATCAGGTTAGGCTCCCTTTTTGTGCACTTCACAAGAAGTTTATCATTATGAAACCCTAGTTCAAAGTGAGCCCTTTGAATATGTCTACAATATAAAAAAGATCAATTAATATAACTTTCTCAGCAAAGAGCACATTAGAATATTAAAACAAATAGCAGCTGGTGGAAATACTTCCAAGGTCCCTAGGCTTTTCAGACAAGTGCCTTAATGATGGAGATATAAATTTATATCTTTTTCAGCTTAAATCTACAGAGACCCATGCCACATATAATTTCTTCAAAACCTCTTATTTCCAAGTGTGATCTCATGAGCAGTCTAAGTAAAAGGACAGTATAGCAAAGCTTAAGCAGTATCTTTTTTCTTTTCCCCAAAATTCAATGGAGATAATATTCAAATACAAAAATAAAGAGAAAATTCTTGAAAAATGTGAAATAATAAGAGAAAAGCCACCAAAATATGCAAGGTCTTAAGCACAGTTTAACACGAGAGTCCCAAATTAGTATACTCTGTTCTATCACCTTCCATTTCAGGAGATATGACAAATACAGAGACTGTTGCAAAATCAAATGTTAATTCTTTAAAGAAAACCTCAAATCAAACCCAGCATAATTACTGCTATTGTGGGTAGTTCTATAAAGGAACATGACCAAATATTTAAGTCCATTTATTCCACTGGAAAAAAAACCCCAACAACTTTCAACCAAGATTTAAGAGTAGGAAAATACACTCCAAGAATATGCCTTTTTGCATTTTAATGGTTTTAGCAAAAAAAAAAAAAAAAAAAAAAAAAAAAAAAAAAAAAAAA
>CM031859.1:59452683-59464325 GCA_018697195.1 Certhia americana | reverse complement strand
AAAAAAAAAAAAAAAAAAAAAAAAAAAAAAAAAAAAAAAAAAAAAAGCAGCTCCATGTCCAAACAAAATTATTTAAGAAATACCCCTTACTTTCATGAATACCTGATTAAAGATTTCACTGATTTTTTAATCCTAGTGTTAGAAGGACACAAAAATAAATTCTAGATGTGAAAGGTCTCGTTATCCTTGTTAGCACTCCTATTTTCTGTTTGTTCCCCTGACACCCCCACCTTACAGTAATACCACTCAGTGTAAGGACTGAAAAATCCCTTTCCTCCCTAAATTTTAAGAAATATTATTGGGCAAGGAAAGGTCTCTTTCTTCCACACAGTAAGCATGCATTAGAATCACAGAATCATTAAGATTCGAAAATACCTTTTTCCAGCTTTTGTCCAGCTGTTAACTCAGCACTGCCATGGTAATCATTAGACCATATCCCAAGTGCCACATCCACATGCCGTTTGAACACTTCCAGGGTTGGTGATTCTACCGTTTCCCTGGGCAACCTGTTCCAATTCCTGACCAACTTTTTTGGTGAATAAATTTTTCCTAATATCCAACCTAAACCTCCCCTCTCAAAACTGGAGGCCATTTCCTCTTATCACTTGTTACTTGGGAGAAGAGGCCAACCCTCACCCCACCACAACCTTCTTTCAGGTTGTTGTAGAGTAATAAGGTCTCCCCTGAGCCTTTTCTCCAGGCGAAACACCCCCAGCTCCCACAGCCACTCCTTGTAAGACTTTGTTCCAACCCTTCACCAGCTGTGTTGCCCTTCTTTGGACTCACTCCTGACCTTCAGTATCTTTGTTGTGACGAGCCAAGAACTGATCCCAGGATTTGAGGAGCAGCCTCACCAGTGCCAAGTACAGGGAGACAATCCCTGCCCTGCTCCTGCTGCCCACACTAGTGCTGATCCAGGCCAGGGTGCCATTGGCCTTCTTGGCCACCTGGGCACAGCTGGCTCCTGTTCAGCTGCTGTTCACCAGCACCCACAGGTCCTTTCCTGCCAGGCCACTTTCCAGACACTCTTCCCCCAGCCTATAGCATTGCCTGGGGCTGTTGTGACCCCAGGGCAGGACCTGGCACTTGGCCTCATTGAAACCCAAACCATTAGCCTTGGCCCATCGATCCAGCCTGTCCAGATCCCTCTGCAGAGCCTTCCTGCCCTCCAGCAGATCAACACTACCACCCAACTTGGTGTCATTGGCAAACTGATTGAAGGTACCCTGGATCCCCTTGTCCAGAACATTGACAAAGTTGTTAAACAGGACTGACCCCAGGACTCAGCCTAGAGGAACACCACAATTGATGGATTACCAGCTGGATGCAGCACCATTTACCACCTCTCTGGGCCCTGCCAACCATGGGCAGCCAGTTTCTCCAGGAGAATGCAGTGGGAAATGGTGTCAAAGGCTTTAGTAAAGTCCAGGTGGGCTATATTAGAGTCTTCTCTATTTGTTTTTATGACTTGCTTGGTTATGATATTCGTTTAACTATGATGACAATGAAAAAATGCATTACATGAAAGCTTCCTTCACTGTTTCAAATTTAGAGGTGTAGTGGGCTGCTTCTCATAGCTACCAAGTCAAACAATAAAAGTTTTTTATAGGACCTTCACAGTTTCTTTTGTTTTATAGTACATTTAAAAATGAGCTAGAATAATTACACATTGAAAAGACAGTCTCAATTTGGTCTAGTTTTTCATACTTGCAGCAAACTACTTTAGGAACCACCTTCTGAAACACATCCACCCTCAGAATTGTTCCTTCCCACTCCCTATAGCTCCTTCTGGCTCCTGCTGTCACACAGCAGGCTAAACAGGCAGAAATAGATTTTCAAAACCCTACTCAAAGCCAAAAGGAGAAACATTTACTGATTCCAAGACTTCAGGTTCCCTAGTCCTCCTGACAGATTTGGTCAGATGCTTAGCTTTGCCCACTCCTTGTCCCTCCTCTAGGGCACCTCTCAAATGCTTTTTACAGCTCCCTCTGCCCAAAAAGCAACCTGACCAAAACTAAAAGCTGCCACAGTCCTTTATTACATTGGCATTGATGTAGTTGTGCTTAACAATATTGATTTCAGATATTCATTAAGAAATCAGGCTTCTTTCTTCTTCAGCTTTATACTGATTTTATAACTTTTCTAAAATTAAAAGATAAAATTAGTCTTTAGACCAAAGGTAAAAACAAATATAGGGAGCATGCTTCATTTTACAGCTGAAGAGAAATTTTTCTTTCATATTTTAATTTCAAGCTGGTTGATGATACAGAAGGTCATCATTATTCCAGGGTTACTCACTTCTGCGGAAACTCTAACTTCTGGAATACCTGTATATCTAATGATATACATATGACACACATGCAAAACATATCTTACACACAGTCAAGTTGCCAGTGTAGAATGACGAGATTAAGAGGAAGTAAAACTAGGCTATCATTCCACAGAGAAAAGAGGTCCCATTCTGGACTGACCAAACTAGAATAATGGGTGTAATATTAGGAAAGTTTGGTCTCTGGTTGGATAAACACAGAACCTTTTGTAAACCAACTAAGACCTAGTTAATTGCAAGTAAATTTTTTGATCCTTATGCTCCTTCTGATGTTGTTCAATTTCACAATTAACAGGAAATAATAACTACAAGCCTAAAATACTTTTCCTCCTCTTTCCTGCCTTTTTTCTTTTTTGCCCTCCCTTCTCACCCCTCTAGCTTTGATATATCAGGAGCCAAACACACAAAATGGTGAGAGATCATTTGGGATCATCTCTGGGAATCATCTCTCATCTCCTTGGTGTGCTACCTCTCTCTACTGACAGTGGGTAAGCTATGCCAACACTGCAGAAACATGCAACATTATCTCATCTGCAAGTGAGATCTTCACAGCTGCAAGGGTACCCATTGCTCTGCACATCCGGTGATTTACAGCTGGGTCCATCTTTTCTGCAATAGAAAAATGAACAGCTGTACAGCTCTGACAGCCAACTCTTCAACCTGTAGTCATCCAGAAACTTTGCTCGCTGTTTCTCTCCTGAAAGGCTAGTAATGTGGCTAATCAATTATGTGTCAGTTTTGGTGTTGGATGGGCTTTCTATGGTGTGTTCAAACACATTACTGCATGGGTATTACAAGATTTCTTCCAGGAAGCTTACACTTGTTACTAACACCTAGAATTGCTCAAGGACAAAAAGCTAACAGCTAGCAGTATGCTCTAAAACTTTCACTTTAAAACTTTTTTCACTGGGCAGCAATTTTATAGTCTGTTTCTAGTCTTAATCTTCTTTTTAGTGCTAAGCAATCGGAAGTGAGAAAATTACTTTTTTCAGTCTATATGAAAAATACAATCCCTAATATTCAAAGTCCTAAGGGAGTTTGCCCCCATATTAAAACTTAATTGGTAGGTGGTGTAGTTTTTTGTTTGATTAGGGAACATACTGAATTTTACCAGTACATATGTGAAAACCAATAAAGCTACTCATTTAGGGCCCAGTGAGGAAAAAACTTTGTGTATGTCTCATTTTCATGCACTATGAGCAACAGTGTAGGGACAAAGATGCAGAAATCCCCGGTGCAGACTGAAATGCAGCAAGATTGAATGTTGTATGGTCCTTCACAAAGTACGATGCATGTGATTTGAGGAATGGCTACCCTACAATCACATGCATTTTGTATTATGAGGAAATAAGGAGGAAAAAATTTTAAAAATCTTACTTCTTATCAACAATGACTTCTTTTAATTTACACTCACTAAAAATTATGTAACTTATATAGAGCAACTTCTAAAGCAGGCTCATGGTGTGGAGATACACACACCTACCAGTAACATCTGACGGGCAGACAACATTTCAGACTCAGCATTTTAACATAACATGGCTGTGTGCCTACGCTTAGAGAGAAAACACTGGTTACCTAAACAGCTAAGAAATTTCTGAGCTGAAGATATTCCAAAATCTCCAACAGCTAATATCTTTTTAGAAAGACCCTTTGAAGCTGAAGGTTCATCTCTAGCTGAAAGCATATCTACTGTTCTAAAGTATGGCAAGTCTCTGACCCACCACTGCCAAGGCTGCAACGATTTTTTCAAAAGCAGCTTAAAATATTGGCAAGAGCTCCCCTTACTGGTCTGCCTTCAAAATTGTCAGCTCTTCAGTCCTGAAAATCATTTTATATGAAATAAAGATGGGTAAAATATTACTTATATTCCACATTTAGGAAAAAAACCCAAACCAAGCAAAAACCCAGGTTCACATCAAATTTATATCAGATATCCTATTGTTTACATCTCTGATTAGCTGCTAAGTCATACACCTAAAGATAATGACTTAGTTTAGGAGTAAAATTTTCTTACATCACTGTGAACTTCAACTTATTTGAATCCTTAATTTTGTATAGCACATATAGGCCCTTGCCACACTCTAAATTATAAAACACCCAATTCTAACATACTGTGTAATGCACTCATTTCACAGCAACCACCACCAACTTAATGGGATCATTTGTGGGATAATCAAGGAGTCAGCGTGGAAATTTATATGGAATTTGGAACTGCAAAAAAACTTTATTATGAAAGCTTACTGTTTTCTTCAATGGTCTGCTGTTTGATTTTAAGAGCAAAACATACCTCTCAGACTGTGTTGGTTTGTATGATTAAAGAGTGTTTGAGATAGATATATTGATATAGATACATGTCTATGTATACACATTTATATATGATTTTTAATGCCCTACTTTTGTAAGCTCAGCCTAGGGGCTGACTGAACTTTCAAGGTTAAGATGCCAACTAAGAAAGGTTAAATATAAGTAATTTTAATGACACCATGAAATACTGTTATCTTTATTTCACAGTAAACAATCTTGTTTACTTCAGATCATGGTAAAAAATCCTGTTTATGCATAAAGTACATGTTCTCTGGATTGTTCTCACACACGAGGTGGCCCTGTAAAAATCTGCTGTTATGGCACATTAGGAAAAAAAAAAAAAAGAGAGAATCAAGAGGATATGCTTTTGAATGCATCCCACAAACCTGGAAAGACTGTAAAATAGGATTTCTTAATGTACAACAGCATTTGGAGAAGTTTTAGTACAGCACATTAGACAGCCATCTACCTCCCACCCCTAAGTAACAAAAACCAAAAATCAAAACCAACTCCCCCAATTATAGTTTTAAGTATATTAGATGAATAAACAAAACCACTATCATTCAAATGGATTCAAATGCCTACTTTTTTGTGAAACACAGGCAGTTTAGCTATAGTCAAATCCACTCAGTCTGGTTCTCTCAGGTAAAATGGTACAATTTCCTAACACATTCTCTATTTTCTTTCAACAGCAATCTCTATTTTCTTTCTTGGGGGCACATCCATTCTCTCTAGTGATTGTTGGTTATTTTCTCCTTTACTGCACTGGACAATTATTCTTCCTGAGCTAGTTGTTGTACCAGAGAGAAGGAAGAGGGACTCAGGTGTTGGTCAGAAGCGAACCAAGTCGTTACAACCCCAATCTATACTGACCAACCAGGGTCATATTCATTGTGCTGCCAACCCTCACGCTAAAATAACCCCCTCTCCAGAATTAGCTTTTCCCACAAATTATAAAACTATCTAAATATGCAACAGCATTTAGGCTTACTTGCTTTTTACACAACTTTCTTTGAAGGCCATTAATAAACAAATTTTTTAAAAAATCTGAGGATTGGAGCAAAAAACCCCAAATGCCCAACAGTATAATTGTCAATAAAAATGAGATATTATTGCTTTATTTCACTAGGAAGCTGCATCCTCAGTTTCCATCCCTCTCTTCCCACATAACATTTTGTTTGAGTTATTCAAATTCTCTTACCTTGCTTCAGAGATCTGTCTCACCCTTCTGTCGAATACAACTCTAGCTTCTGCACATGTTAACAGAAGAATTTATGAGCATATTCAAGTTACAATAACTACACTACACAAGAGCAACTGTTTACATCACAAAATGCTAACAAGTGAACTTGCAATCTTATTTAGATCTAAGTAGAAATAACTAGCAAGTAATAAATGAAGCTCAAGTAAGTGCCTTTTATGTAATTGCTCTTCTTCCAGCACACAAAATACTTTCAACTCAAACTGAAAGCAAAAAGTGAGCAGTGAAAGCCCTTCAAGATAAAATTTGGTGCTTTTACAAGCAGCAACAAGTCTGTCATTCAAGTTCTACTTTTGCTGCTCAAGCAGGACCTGAGAACACTATAGTTCTTTGACAGATACTAGCAAAAAAGTGAACTTACTAGTTATGGATACAAACATTAAATTAACATATAATACTCCAAATACAGGAAGAGCTGATTTTCTCCCTATCAACTCTATTATCAAAGCATGGATATATTTAAACAGATCTCCTAAAGCTTTTATTCTCAAATGTTTTCAGCCTTTAAAAAACGTATCTTTAACATAGTCTTTCATTCCAAGCTGTACTCACCAATATCATTTCACACCTGAAAGAAAACCAGCACAAATATTTAAAATCTGTAAGTGCAAACGCTGACTATCTCAAAATGTATGGATATTTTTAACACTAGTACCTACTTATGTATTTCCCATCTAGGCAAATATTTTGGTTATTGTTGTTGTTCTAAGCATGTAAGTTTCAGGACTACATGCATTTAAAAACAATTAAAACCTTTCAGAGGTACAAGTTTATTCAAATCCCAGAAACCTTCACTTTTTTTGTTTGCTTTAATTCATACACATACTCAAGTTCTAAAAGTTTCTTCATTGGATTTCCTTCACCATATTGCCTGATTCAAGATCCTTTTTTCCCTAGGAACTACAGTGAACTCAGCTCTTTAGACTACATATGGTACCAACTTACATCTTTACATATTTTGCTTATTCTTCCAGCACAGAATTGGTTATGCCTTGTTAGGATACAGGAAGGATTAAAAGTATTGATAGGTTTAGATGTTAAAAGTCCATTAACTTGTTTGCTCAAAAAACCCAAATTGCATGCATAAGAATGCATGCCTAACTGTTTAGTTTATAGTTTGGAACTTCTATCCCTCTGTATTACATAAGCCATTTATCAATTGTAAATATAAGCCAAAATACAGAGAATGCCACAGCAAAGTAGTTAAAATTAACCAGGAGAAAAAGACAAGAACTGCAAGAAGTTTATTATAGACTGAAAAGGAAAGTCGCAATAGAAATGGAATGCTAGACATGCTAAGTACAGAGAAGCTTAACATGTGGAATTCCAAACATGACTTTTCAAATGCTCTCATTTGAAGAGAGAGTGATGGATGATTTACCTTTCAGCAGAATCTGGATGGAAAATAAACTAGGATTCCAAAGAAAGGAAACAGACACTTTTAATTAAATTGTACTAAGCTACAATGTCATGTTAAAACTACTGATTGTTTCATTAAATGAACACCCAATGATCTTTCACAAAGTAACAGTTATGAGGTCAATGTTTGATCAGTTTCTTGAGATCAAGAGGTAAGGAACTATAAACCATTTTTAAATAAGATTTAAACTTCTTATTTCAGATAAAGACATTTAGCTGGTTCTTAATCTACAAGACCAGGGAAACACCCACCCGTGAAAGAAAGAATTTAAACAACTTGGACCAAAAGTCATTGTTACATACAGTCAGAGAAAAGGGAAGGTACCAGAAATGACATGAAGTTAAATTTTACAGGGCTATTTGCTCATCCACATGAGTCTGAATATACATAATTCTATACAACTTTCTTGGGACAGCTTTTTTTTAAAAACATTTAGTGAAACTTTCTCCTGAAGATTCCCTATTCCTGAAGGAAAAAAATGGAAACCAAAAAACCAATCCAAATAAATAACAAAGACAAAGCCACCAATTAATCTGGTATCTATGGGACAAGAGAAACAAGCAGTAGTGGGAGAGTCAGCAAGGAAAACTGTTCCTTAAAAAAGCCTTTCTCTTTACACTTGTTCTTTTTCTCAAAGACAGCATCTAGGTGACATCTATCTGATGCACATGAGTAGGTCTGAAAACCAAGCCAGTGTCTGAGTTAAAGTTACAAATACAGCCTAAAAACCAAACAATGACACTCTAAAGCTTTTTTCTTTGCAGCAAAAGGCAATATGGGAGAAACAACTAAGCTGAAGAAAAAAAACCCTGTAACCAAAAGTCCAAACCCAGCTTTCTTGTTTGTTAGGTAGAGCATGAGAGTCTGATCACATAATGTACTGTGACTATCAGCTTCAATGAAAAAATACAAGCAATTCTACCTATAGGACTGGTCTCCCATTTCTGTTACCCCTTTA
The DNA here is from genome assembly GCA_018697195.1 of Certhia americana. NCBI lineage: Eukaryota > Metazoa > Chordata > Aves > Passeriformes > Certhiidae > Certhia > Certhia americana. Next base: position 59,456,053 of record CM031859.1, on the reverse strand, counting down.
ATTTATGATGATCTAGGGCAATGGATTTTGTTGTCCCAATCCCCCCATATCCCCCCTTCCCTTCCAAACTCCCACCACCACTCCCCAAACTCAGCACAACTCAGAAAGCACAGCCTTAGTAAAAGTAGCAAGTAGTGTGGTGCATTTGTAACATATTTTAACAAAAGAAAAACCCAACACTCCCAATCCCAAACAACAAAACAAAACACACACACCAACTCTCACCCTGCTGTATAAAACACATCAAGTTAGAGCAGTATCTGGCCATGCCTCCAACTTAGAGAGATGTTCCATTAAGCACAGATCTACTTCAACAGACATTCTTTACTTTCTTTCAGTCACACTAGAATCAGATTCAATCATACACAGGAAAACAACATGTCAGAGGACCTCATACAGCACTCCAATACAGAAACACTACGTTTTGGGTCATACCTTCTTGCAACATAAAAACCTAAAGGAAAACCAGAGAGCATGCATCAAAAATTCTCAGGGGAACTCGTCAAGTGTATAATTTTAAGTATTTTAATAAAGATATTGCATTCTTTCAAAATGAGAAACAAAATCCAATTCCAGACTATTTTGTCTATGAAAGAGATGCATTTTTTATAGTAGCCACTTCTATGTAGAACTTACATGCCACAGTGTTATCTATTAAAACAGTAACAACCCAAACTATTGAAATTCACTGTTCCAAAACTTGCAGTAATCTCATTTTTCTGTTTTTTCTCACTTCTGAGTAATAGGAAAGGAGTTCTGGTCCATTAACTCGCCCACTCTCTCCTGGAGGAAGTTGACCAACTCAGCTAATACAAAGACATGAGTTTCGTCCAGGTCTTGTATGATGAACTTCTTTCCCAAAGCATTTGATTCATCCAAGTAGAGCAGAAACTGCTTCATTGCTGGGTCACTGTAGAGACAAACACACATCAGATCTCACCTCACAATTACAGCTACAAACAGCAGAAACACCATTTGAACACATTCCCAAAGATTTTAGAAAAACTAAAATTAATTTCAAGCGTCACTCACAACTTAAATACAGTTTGTGAAGCTTTAGTAAAAGTAGTTTCTTTCTGAGAGTTTTGGTTACTATAGAGACAAAAATAAAATGGTAATACAGTCTAATGAGTAGAACCAGCTGTTTCATTAGCAGAGACTTTTCTGTTTGCTGCTGCTAAGGCAGCTTAAAAACACCCAAACCAAAACTAAAACTCAAAAGCCCAACCATTAATAAGGCAAGACTGGACTTACATTTCTGATTTCAGCAATAGCCTCATAAAAACATGTTTCTTTAAAGCATAAGGATAACCAAAAGACAGGACAATACAGATCTCATTCAAAGTTGTATAGCACAGACAAAGAGTGCTCATATAAGAAGTGTACATTTCTCACACTCTAACTGAACAGTCACAATGCCACCTTCTAAATTATATTTCAATGTTTAGAAGAAAATATTTTGAAAGTATGGTACTGCTTTTGTGATAGTTAGTTATAGATTGCAAATATATTAACAGATTAAGTGTACAGCAGAAATCTCACATATCATATAATGCTATACAATGACTGCACAAATTTTCAGTGATGCTTCTTTCTATTTTGGAGGTAGCCAGGGGCCTGAGTCTTAATCCAAAAATGCGATTATATGGAAACAGGTACGTTGCACCTACACCAAAAGCTGACATTTACAAACTCCAAGCACATTCCTTTTGAATATGATCTACAAACAGAACCACGTGTTAAGCCTTGCACAGAATTCAGTCTAGAGCTGATTTTAAAAAAAGGGAAAAAAAAAAAAACAGGAAAGGAGAAATGCAAATTACCTCGTCTCCCTCAAGCATCAATAGAGAAACACTTTGTTTATAAAGAACAACAGTGAGAAGCTCTGTTTGCAAGCAGCATAAGAACAAAAGGGAGCATCTAATATTTTCAAGGAAAAATTGCCAAAGTCACTGGATTGCTCATACTAGAGTAAGTTGTACCTGGCAAGCATATAGAAAACGTAGGTATACAGGTAAAATTTTAACTTGTGTACCTTTCAAAAAATGTGACAATGTTAGGGGACCATCAGACATAGTAGAATATAGCTTCAAAGCATAATTTATCATAGTTAATGCTTATTTTAAGTATTTTATATCCTTTTCTCTACTTTGCTAAATTAAAATAATCTGCAGACTCATATATTTTGAAAAAAAATGGAATTTTATAACAATGTGATTGCTAACTTTTTTGCCATCGTATTTTTTACCCCATATTCATGTGCAGTTTTCTTTCCTTTGAAAAGGTTATGCATAAGTGGAATACAGTCTCTTGAAAAGAAAAATGGGAGTTTGGAATTAGGATTACCTACAATTGCCTTCTCTTTCTTCCCCCAAAGGCCGCACTTTTCTCTGCTTCTTCAGCACCACCCTTCCCCACAACAATTCCTTTCGTCTGGACTCTTCAGTTATTTAGATTAGCTCCAGGTCTAAAGAAACACAGTCTTTGGCACAAGGAGAGGCAGTAAATGCTGTTACTCACCACTCAACCAGAACACCTTTCAGAACATTCACCATCTTCCCGATTTCCTTACGAACGCTGAAGACTCGGCAACAGCAACCCCTGCTTTGGATCGCGCTGGCGACCGCATGAAATTGAAAGCACAACACTAGGCCCCACACAAACGACAAATAAACAACCACCTCGGTTAAACTCAAAGACTCTTTACCACAACCCTAGTCCTAGCCGCTGGTCCGTCCTGCCCTTCTCCTCGCCTACGAGGTGGGCTCCCTAATTACGGTGACATCGCGTCCCTCCTCCCGTCCTTATCTCCGCCCTGAGCACAGGGGCTCCCAATTAGCATGCGGTCCTCCTCCTGCCTGCGCCTTGGCCAGATAGGCTCCCAGGGACCCCGGGGCGGTCCCTCACACCTCCGCCTTGCCCAGACGCTTTCCCGGTCGATCCCGTCCCTCACACCCTCCCGTCTCCCCCCGGCCGCTTCCCCGCCGCCGGAAGTGGCTCGCACGCGCAGGCGCGCGCCGGCCCCGGCAGCGCCCGCGGATTGGCCGGGGCTGCCGGCGGCGCGATGGCGTCACGCGGCGCGCGGGGGCCGCGGTAAGGGGAGCGGCGGCGCAGGCGGAAGGTGGGAGCTGCGGCACAGGGCCGGGCGGGGGGGCGAGGGGAGGGCGGCAGGGGCACAGGGCAGGGGGCTCAGGGCAGGGGCTCAGGGCAGGGGCTCAGCGGTACAGGGCAGGGGCTCAGCGGTACAGGGCAGGGGCACAGGGCAGGGGCACAGGGCAGGGGCACAGGGCAGCGGCACAGGGCAGGGGCACAGGGCAGGGGCTCAGGGCAGCGGTACAGGGCAGGGGCTCAGGGCAGGGGCACAGGGCAG
>CM031859.1:59313490-59452450 GCA_018697195.1 Certhia americana | reverse complement strand
GGGCATGGGGCTCAGGGCAGGGGCACAGGGCATGGGGCTCAGGGCAGCGGTACAGGGCAGGGGCACAGGGCAGGGGCACAGGGCATGGGCTCAGGGCAGGGGCACAGGGCAGCGGTACAGGGCAGGGGCACAGGGCAGGGGCTCAGGGCATGGGCTCAGGGCAGCGCACAGGGCAGGGGCTCAGCGGCTCAGGGCAGGGGCTCAGGGCAGCGGTACAGGGCAGGGGCTCAGGGCAGCGCACAGGGCAGGGGCTCAGGGCAGGGGCTCAGGGGCACAGGGCATGGGGCTCAGGGCAGCGGCTCAGGGCAGGGACTCAGGGGCTCAGGGCAGGGGCACAGGACAGGGGTTCAGGGCAGCGAGGGCTTTGTTCGTCCCCCGTTGGAAAGAGGCACAGAGCCACCCCCGCCTGGCTCATTGCCCCTTTGCGTGGTGCATTGCTTAAAGTTGGGTTTGCGGCGGTGGTTTGTTTTTGTTGGTTTGTTTGTTTGTTTGTTTTTAATACGCCCCAGTCGTGCAGTCGGGTAGGTGGGCGCCGCACCCCGGTGCGGGACGGGGCTCGGAGCTGCCTGCAGCAGCTGTGAAACGGGGTGCGAGATGGGTCCTTTTGCGTTATATTTGTATGTCCTAAGCATGAAAAGCTCAGCGTGAGCCGGCAGTGCGTGCTCGCAACCCGAAAGCAGCCGGCTGAACAGGAGCAGCGTGGCCAGCCGGCCCAGGGAGGCGATTCTGCCCACCTCCTCCGCTCTGCTGAGACCTCAGCTGAGGGCTCCAACATCAGAAGGACACGGAGCTGCTAGAGCAAGTCTGGAGAAGGGCCAGGAAGTTGATAAGAGGGTTGGAGCACTTCCTCTATGGAAATAGACTGAGGAAGTTGGGGCAGTTCACCTAGAGAAGAGAAGGTTGTGTGGAGCAGCCTTCCAGTGTCTGAAGGGTCCTACAGGGAAGTCAGAGAGGGACACTTGGTCAGGAACTGTAGTATAGGACAAGGAGTAATGGATACAAACGAAAAGGGTTAGGTTAGACCTAACCATTTAGGTTAGATGTTTTGAAATAAATTCTTGACTGCAGGTGGTGAGACGCTGCAACAGATTTCTCAGGAGGGTTGTGGATGCCCCAACATTGGAAGTGTTCAAGGCCAGGCTGGATAAGGCCATGAGCAACATAGTCTGGTGGGAGATTCCCCATCCCATGGTAGGGGTGTTTGGATTAGGTGGTCTTTAAGGTCCATTCCAGACCTTAATATTTGATGATTTGATGCTTGCCCTTGGACCTGAACACAAGCTCCTGATAACAGAGAAGCGATGCTCACTTTGTCCTCCTGTGTTTGCAGGTGCATGTTTTAAATTCTAGTAGTTGTGGCACCTGCTGTCACTGAACCACATGTTCATTCAGACTGTGGTTAGAGAGAAGAATAAATGTGAGTACTGCAATTCTTTGAATAAAGGTAGTAAAGGAACTGTCATGAGACGGTGAGTTTGGAGGTGGCAGAGATGTCTCTAGAGGACTGATTACCAAAGTCTTAGAAGTGGTTCACAGTGTGATGTGCTCTCTTGATGTGAATGGATAAACAATGTTGAAATGACCGAAGTAAAAAAGCAGTCTGCAGTGATTGTGACAGTGCTGAGGTAATGCTGATGTTTTTCAGAAATCTCCCAAGCACAAGAAAGAGAAAGGAAAAATCAAAACTTCTGGGGAAATGAGAAAAGAGGGAAGACACATTAAAGAAAGGTTACAAAAAGAGTCACCTTGTTAGATGTTGGACACTGATTATTAAAGTGATATAAGCACTTTTCTTGGCCTGTAGAGATTACCTTAAATTCAAGAAGAGTATCAGGCTTCCATATTTCAACATCAGGTTTACACATGTGACATTTTATCATTTTGAGTTATTTGTGATTGTGGTAACAGAGACTTAATTTGGCCAGAATTTGATTAGTATGTGAGAGATACTGGTGTGTTTTCAGATCCCTTTAAACACATTAACTCAGTATTTCAGTTAGTATAATTGTATTAATGCCAACTAAAATTTCACTTGGAAGAAACGGGTTTCATGTTACTTCTTGAGTGTGTGCAAAAAGCGTTAGTTTATATTTAGTAGTTCTTTAAGACTTGCTAGTAAAAATAAAATATTTACTTGCCAACACAGTAAATTATGAACTTTTGAAAGCAGTTGGTTACTGAGTCGTATTGAAGCCCATGTCATACTGAGTAATGTCTCGATGGAGATAGGACCTTATCTGGTATTTAGGGAAGTGTGACTAAGAAGAAGGAAAGGAAACTTAGAATCAGAGAAGTTAATTGGAGATACTTAGTCTCTAAAATCAACAGTAACATAATTGATAAAAAACTGCTTTAAACTTTTCACATTAACATTCAGACCATTAAATTGAGAATTTTATGGAGTTGTTTAATCAGAGTGCTTTATATGGAGCGAAATGACACAAACATGGTTTATTGTGACCCTTGTCATCACGACCCTTGCTATAAAAAGAGAGAAAAAACATACTATGGGATTTCTGCTGTAATTCTCAAATCAATTATTACTTTTTTTTTCTTTCCCCCCTCAATATGCAGAATGTCAGTGGCTGCTTACTGTGTATTTTGCTACAGAAAAATAGGAACCTCTGGTCCAGCCACAAAAAAACACCTACCCTGGAATGATATCAGTAAGTACAGTTCATTATGTATTGATCTGAAATGTTAATAAATAGGAATGACATGACACTATGCGCGTTTAAATGATACTTAAGTTTTAAACCCTTGAATACTTAGTGATTAAAAGCTTTTGTTTGTCTCTGCTCTCTGCTTCTGACCGTGCTTTGCATAGTGATAGGTAATATGACACCAGCAGATTATGTGGGTACAGATGAGGGTCTTCCCCTAACTAAATGTGATCTCCTTAAACTGTCTTCAATTCCTCTTGTATCTGATTTTTTTTTTTTTTTGTAATCCCTAGAGCCATGAAATAGTTACATTCATAAACAGTGAATAAGGTTTGTTTCTATTATTTCTTTTCCCTTACGTACTTCAAGCTTTGCATAGTCTCTGTTTTTTTTGGTGCTTCAGAATATAATGACAATTCTTACACTTCTGAAATTTATTTCTGAGCATTAAAGATAGGATATTTCAATTTCTGCTTTACATGAAGCATTGCATTTTCTTTTTCATTTTCAAACTTCCCTGCCAGTTATTTCTTCAATATGTAGCTGCTGCCTCTTGTCTGCGTGCAAAATTCTTATGGCCTCACAAAGATGGAAGCTGGTAGCAGTGGTTGTGGGGCAAATCTCCCAATTCATGCTGAGGAAAAGATATTTTTCATGATAGGTGAGATGTGTTCCATTGGGTTTGCTGCTGCTGGTAATGATAAGCTCTCTGAAAAGATCTCTGTAAGAGATAATGATAAGACCTCTGTATAGAGATCCTTATATCCAGATAATCAGATCAACCTTTTAAATACAAAGTAGCTGAAATCTGGAAGGAATCCTTAGGTTTAAAAGGTAAATTGTTGCAAGTAGTATGTATTTATTACCTGTTTGCTTTATAAATTAGATTCAATGGAGTTATTTTTTAAAATGTGTTTTCTTATGGAGACTTTGCTGGATTTCTCAAAGAACATACATAGTCCTGTATGTAATAATATACATTGAAGAAATAGCTACAACATGTAAGAAAAAGTTAACTCCTTAAAATTATTTAGAGTTCCAAATCCCTGCTAGTGTTTATAGGCACAGAAAGTTTATTGTTGATTCTGGAAGCTGAGCAATGAATGCAATTGAGAGGTAGCAATATTCAAAGTAAATAGCACTGGCAGGATGAATGCTTTATCATCTTCCTTGGGAGAGCAGGAATTCGGAATCAAGTAATGTTTTCTCCGGTTGTAAGTTTTGGTTAATAATTTCTTGAAAGCTAGAGAGCAATAGAAAAATTTTTTTAAAGCTTGTTCTTAATGGTTGGTATTCTTACTGTCTGATAATCAAATAGTAACTGTGATTACATTGAGATGATGCACATAAGTTTGACATTTGGTTTTAATTTTTTCAAGGAAAAATTGGGAAGGTAACTGGATCGCTTATACTAGGGTAAGTTGTAACTGATGAGCATATATGTAACTTATGGATACAGTTAAAATTTTAGTATGTTTATCTTTCTAAAATGTGATAATACTACAGAATGTTAGATGTGGTAGAAAATAGTCTTGAAGGACAATTTCTGATAGTTATAACTTATTTCAAGTGTTTTAAAACCTTTTCTCTATTTTGCTAAATCAAAATAATATGCAGATTGTTATTTATTTTGTAAAATCTGGATGATTTATACCAATGTGATTGCTATTTTTTTTCATTATATTGTTTTAGTTGATATTCATATGCAGTTTTCTTTTCTTTAAAGAGGTTTTGTATTCATTACATATGAAGTCTTCTCCTTAAATAAGTTACTGAAAATTGATACTCAAGCTCTACATCAAGAAAAACTTAAATCTTATGTATACGTACGTACAGCTTCTCTAGGTCCAAGTGAATATCAAGGTAAGATGCATAATTGTTTAAGTTCTAAAATCAGAATTCTAAGAGAATAGAATGTTTCTGGAAGTCACCCTTATATAACAAGTAAAGTTATATTTCCTGAAGTCTGTTACTAAGAAATGTCACCAAATTTGTTTTAAGCTGCTGAGTGGTTTGGTGTTTTTTTAAGATACTTCTTTCTATACATAGTTCTCTATCTGTCAGATAATTCTTTTTATATAATGTCTATATGTATGTGTGTGTGTGTGTGTGTGTGTATTTCTTTATTTACGAAAAATGATGCGAGGGAACTGTCTTTCAGACTTCCAGTAATATAAAAAATACTCTTGTAGGGATTACATACAAAGCCAGAAAAGAAATCCATAAAGCAGTGAGGAGAATTCTAGAAACAGAAGCTAGAATCTTCCGGAGACCTTTTAATGGTAGGTATTGAAAGCAGGACTTACCTTTGATTATTATTTTGTAGCAGTAAGCAGTAGGGCAGTTAGGAAGTAAAACATTTCTTCTTACAAAGTTAATGTGTTATTTTGTTGTTGAAACAGTGATAATACAGTTTATAATTTCTGTATTTATATGGATTATTAGTCAGTTGTCTATTTTCTGAGTATTAAATCAATTTCTTTTCTTTAAATAAATGAAAGTGATGGTTAAGAGGAGATTTGAAGGTTGATTTTTCACTTGTTTCAGAAGAGATTTAAAAGTTAAGCTACCAAGTTAATATTTGATCTAATTTTTGTGTTAAAAAGGTATTTTGCAGATGAAATACACCCAAAATCTCATTTTAGAAAAGTATGTATGCTTTCATCAAAATTGACAATATTAGCTGAAAGCAGCACAGTGTTTTGGAACAGTGTTGCTGCTTTTTCAAGTAATTTGAAACAAGAATTTCCATTTGTATCAGAAACTGTGCCCCTGAGGTATACTGTCTGTTCTCATTTAACTCTCTGTTAAATGATTGTAACAATGTGCATCTTCACTTCTTCTTCTGAAATTAATTCTTCAAGGTCAGATCCTCAAGAGCTGCTAATAATTTGCAGCTCCTGATGATAATTCTGATTGGTGAGCACCAGCCAGTGATTGTGAGTGTCACATAGATACTTGAAATACCGACTTGATGCCACTAAAATGAGTCCAACTCACCATTTTAGGGTCAGTCATTCTGATGTCATTCTGTCATTGTTTGTTGTACTAATTTAAGGTTAAAACATTATACTTGAAATTACTGTGAACGAGTAATATTCAAATATTAAGAAAACCTACATATTTCCTTACTCCTCAAATAGAACCATGGCTGGTTAAAATACTCATTAATAATAACTTGGATTTCGTTTGCTTCCTGGTCAAAGAACAATTCAGTACCTTTGATGGAGAAGACCATGAGTGTGCATTATGGCTTCTCTTAAAGAGAAGTCAGTCAGAAGACAAAGCAATCCGACTGCAGGCTGTACAAGACCTGGCAAGCAACAGACACTGGCATGGTAATGTATGCTGATGTAGCCCCATTTGTCCCAGAAATTCCAGAGTCTCAGTTAGCTGTTCCAAGTCTGCTGCCAACATGAAGAAAAGCTGGTAGCTGCAAGAAGCATAAATATGCTCTGAAACTTGGTCTAAAATCTGGGGGAATTATTTACATTTCAAGTAGCTGTTCTTTGCTAGTACCCTGTCACAGTGCCAGTGTCTGCAGTGCAGGCCTCTCTGTTTCCCCACCAGAGGATTGTAACCATTACTGTGGCATGGGAGAGCAGTTCATGCTCTTCAATTCCTTGGGTTTTCTGTTGGGATTGCTAATGCAGTCACAAGTTTTGGCAGTGATTTTTTTTTTATAGGCACTCTGTAGGAGTGAGTTGAAGGCCATGGTAAAGTTAATAAAAATTGGTTAGGAGCTGATAGGTAGTAATGACAAACCAGAGGTAGACAGCTTGTATGTCCAAGCATTATCTGTAAGCCATTTTTTGTCCTAATTGTTTAATACTAATAAGTTCTCCCTCTTGCTCTAGCAGCAAATATCCTTGAAACCCCAAGTAAAGGGGAGGTATGTGTATGTCTATTTTTGTTTCCTCCTTTCCATCATCAGGCTACATAAACTAGGTGACATTCTATTCTGGACTCTCATTTTGGTAATTTAGTCAGTTGTGAGTCCTTTACTTTTCCAATGCAATTCCACACAATGGGATTTATCTTATTTTGAATTGCCTCTTTAAAATTCTGATTAATTTCCACAGGGAATTTACACCAGCAAACAGTGTTTGAAAATGTTTGAAAGCTAGAATGTACCAAAACTGAGCTTTGTCCTTTGTAGACAAATAGTGTTAGCAGGTGATTTCAAAGCTCACGATGTCCAGCATCAGGAACATAGTTGCATTTTGTTATCTCCTTTTCTCTGTAGCTAATTGTTGTAGTATTTGAACATTTCATAAATGCTAATTAATCTTGCCAACTGCCTCATGAGGGAAACAGGGCTTTTTTTTTAACCTGGTATTTCAAAACCAAGTCAAAGAAAGTTTGGGACTGAAAGTATGTGCTAATTTTTCATAACTAGGACAAAGTGTTCAGCTCCAGTGAGTTCAGTTTGCAGGTATAAATGATCTCCACAAAAGAAAAGGTGTTGCCAGTCTATGATTGTGAAAAGTATATTTTAAGTGGCTTTTCAGTTTTGTTCTAGAATTGTATAACAGTAACAGGAAATAAGCAAATTTTTGTAGAAAAAAGTGTTGATCCACTTCAAGGTTATATTTTCTTTTCCTTCAGTTTGCCACTGAATTATCAAACTGGCCTATAATGAACAGTTAGTGCCCAGGTGTATTTCAGTTCAGTGTAGTGCTGGTCTAACATCTCCAGCTTTTAACTTCTGGAATTTGTAGTTAGAAAACCAAAGGGGTTTTTTAAGTAGACTGCAAAGAGATGGTTCTTCTTTTCAAGTATATTTACAAAGTAGATCACAGACTACATTTAAAACAAAATTAAATATTTAAGGTTAGTTTTAACCATAACATTGAAATTCTTGCACAACAGATTATCAATATAGCACAGTTGCTCAAACCTGTGACCAAAGGACTGCTATAGGTTTGGCTCGATCCAAGGATGTCAACCTTCGCTTTTTCCTGCCTCCGCCACCATTGCCAAAAATAAAGACTGTAAGTAAAGGAAAAGTAGGTATTAGATGATTCTTAGTCATTGCTTGCTTCATTTTTACTGCTTTTGTTAACTGTTGAAAGTGAAGTTCTTCTAAAGTAACTGTCTAACAGTAAAATCCCAAAATACAAAACTTTAATATATTATATACCCCTGGGGTATATCAGCCTTAGGGAGTGGCATGATGGAAAGAAATGAGATTGGAAACATTGATCAATTGTTATTCTTGGACTGTACATCCACATGACATATTTACAAGCAATGAAGTCTTGAGCCAGTTACCAGTCTCACACATGCACTGCTTGTCTCTAAACAATAGGCAATGTGAAGAAATCATCCTAGACTGCCTTGTTGACACTGACAGAACCTACACACAGACCATGCTCTTAGAGGCCTTTGCCTCCTCAGTACTACTGTGGTGCTCTGCTGTAGGCTCACCTCTTCACTGCCAGCTTTTGGGTGCCAGCAGATCCCTATTGGATAAATTTGGCCTTGCTTTCTTTTTAAGTTAACTTTTAACTTAAGACATTTTAAATGTGTGTGTATGTAATGTATATATGATAGTCTGAGGAGTTATGTCATCAGTTTGTTCAATAAACAGAACTGGCATATGAAGTATAATATACAAGGTGTTTTGTAATGCTAATAGAATGAATAGGGACAGAAGGCCCTCTCATAAAATACCTATGTATCTTAACCAACAGAACTCTGAATATCAGCTTTGATTGTGTGTGATATTCTCAGTTTTTGCTTGCTTGCCTTTATAACACTATGTGATAGTGGATCTGTACCTGTCAGTCCTGAAATACTAGGTTACACTAGTCTATAGTTGTGGATATATTTTTACAGCAGTGTGACTGCTAGGTGATTGAAGCTAAGAGTTGCCAATCTGCTGCTTAGGAAGTTGAAGCAAATCATTCCCTATGCAAATAAGTCTCCATCTCTGATTTTATCAAAGAATTAGAATAACGGCAAGTTCAATGACTGTGGACAAATAAAATTACTTTGTTGAATCTATCAATCTATATATGGATTATTAAATGAATACTTAAATGAATTTTTTTAGACAAAAGTTTACAAGAAATGTCTTTATTTTTTACTTTTTATTTTTATTCCTTCATTTTAATGGACCAAAAGCACAGTGTCACAAGTTGGTGAATGAGGAAGGTGATTGTCCCACTCTGCTCTGCACTGGCCTTGAGCACTGTGTGCAGTTTTGGGCACCACAGCATAAAAAAGACATTAGACTCTAAGTAAGTGTCCAAAGAAAGGCAACAAAGATGGTGGAGGGCCTTGAGGGGAAGATGTGTGAGGAGTGGCTGAGATCACTTGGTCTGTTCAGCCTGGAGGCGACTGAGGGGAGACCACTGCAGTTACAGCTTCCTTGTGGGGAAAGCTGAGAGGCAGACACTGGTCTCTTCACTCTGGCAACCAGTGACAGGACCTGAGGGAATGGCCTGAAGCTCTGTCAGGGGAGGTTTAGATTGGATATCAGAAAAAGTATTTCACCCAGAGGGTGGTTGAGCACTGGAGCAGGCTCCCCAGGGAAATGGTCATGGCCCCAAGCCTGGCAGAATTCAAGCAGCTTTTGGACAATGCTCTCAGGCACATGGTGTGATTCTTGGGGTGGTCTTGTGCAGGACCAGGAGGAGTTGGACCTCTGTGGTCCTTGTGGGTCACTTGCAACTCTGAATATTTTATGAATCCATGAAAACTTCTGTGTAGTTAAGAGTGAACTTTTAAATTCCCTCTGCCAAGAGGAGCTGGTTTTTCTTCTGCTCTTTAGAACCATTAGAATAAGGCCACCAAAATATGAAGTGTAAAGCTTGCTTTTTATCATTTATTTGGTGGTTTTGTAATTATCAGTTTGCAGAGTCTTTAAAGATAAAACTATTGAACTAAAGTTGCAGAGCACTTAGTGCAGGGTTCATATTTTATGGCCTCATTAGTATGGCTGATTTCGTTCTTTCAAATATTTCTCTCTTCGGAGTTTTGCTTCATGCTTTGAACAAAATAACCTAAAAGCTGTTTGTGTTTGCTTCTCACAGGATTTTCCCATTGAAGATGAACTTCGCTTGTTGTTGGTGTCTTTACCTCAGACTGGTCTTGACCCATGTGTCCAGTACTTCACATCTCTTGCATTACGTGAAAGTAGCCAGACTCTTGCTGCACAAAGGGTGAGTTTCCATCTGCAGAAGAGAACTGTTTGGGTTCTTTGTTCCTGCAGAACTCAATCTTTTTTTTTGATCAGCGTAAGAGGAAGAGAAATACAGACACTTAGTGATTGCAGAACATGAGCAAAATCTCTTGTAAATACAGTCTGTCTGCTTGAAAGCTTGTTTATATTTCTCAGCTGTACTAGTTGAAAGGTGTAGTTAAAGATTATATCTTACAAGCCTTCCCATTAAGCAGACATTTCAACACTCTGTCCAAAAACATTCCTTCCCCTTGTAGTGCTCATAAATGATTTTTTACATTTCATCTTACAGTTGTTTGAATGTTCTTTTACAGAGGAGATGATTAAACCTCTCTTAAGTCTCTTGTAAAATGGTAGGTTGTTAACACACCTTAAATAGTAAACTCTGTTACATCATGTGGAAGTGCCTCTCTGAAATACACCCCTGTTACCAAACCAGAATTGGAGTAGTCTATGGTCTGTTTGGACCCGGATCTAGGAATTCTCTAACTATGTCTGTGCAACAGCTTCCTAAGTGGCTTTAGAAATCTAAAGTGCCATTATTGTTTAAAATATAATTATGTCAGTTTCATCCACTCTCTCTTGTGAGTTTTATTTTTTGTTTAAAAGTTCTGACTCCCTTAATCAGTGATTGTTATTTTTTATAAGATGCAATAACAAAAATGAATGTCATTTTAATAACAATGCTTGTCGTTCTTCATTTAGAGTTTTCACAGTGCAATAACTCTTTATTTTCTACGACAGAGTTATGTGTGCTGTTTTTACACTATCACTCCTTTACTGTTTTTGCAGCCAGAGCTCGTGCTACAAAGGGAGCTTTGGTAAGACACCACTCTTGGAAGTATTTTGATTTTTATTGATTCTGCTGCGTGATTGAGAGGCTGGTCTTCCGAGGCTGTGCCACATATTGAAGACCTTTCTTCCTCCTCTTCTAAGTTTTGCAAGTCTAGAGTTACTCTGATTCTTGGGTTTTTTTATGCTTTAGTAAATGATCTTAAAAGATGACATTCATTAATAAAATGAACATTTTTCCCCTTTATTGTATGTTTTGAAGTTAACAGACTAAGGAGACTACACACTGAAAATCTAGTTACTATGTTCGGTTAAAAGTAGTAAATACTTTTATGATGTCCCGTTGTGTTATTTGTACATTTTGAAAAGTGCAAGCATGCTGTGCACTCTAAAGCAATTTCTATAGATTATTATACACTTAACATTCTAGATTAGAAATCCTTTTTTTTTATGTAGTCATTTGAAAGGTGTTACTATTTTTATGTTTTTTCATTTCAGGGAGGCTTATGGTGTTTTGGAGGAAATGGACTTCCATATTGTGAGACATTGAGTAAAATCCCTTCAGAGACAGTGGAACTCTTTTGCTTGCAGGCTTTAGTACAGCATTCTAAGGTAATTTGTCTTTAAACTGTAAGTGAAAAGCCACATTTACAGACATTCCTTCTAATGCACTCTTACCTTTTGGGAAGGTGTTGCCATTTCCTTGTCTCCTACACCTTTCTCCTTCTGTTACAAAGTTTGAACAACGGAGATGGGTGTGAAATGAGAACGTTCCTGTAACAAAGTTTGGGTTTTTTTTCTCATGGGGAAGTGTATGTAAGTTCTGTTGTTGTTTCTAATTTGCCCTTACAAGCCCCTTTTTCAAGGGGTAAAAGGACAGCCCTGAGGCTCCAATGCCAGGTTTTCACAAAACAAAATAGCATTGTGAATTCACTCTAATCAGAAGCCAGAACAGAATGCAAACCTTGCCCATACACAAAGGTATTCTTTGGGCAGAATATTGCACAGTGGCCTTCCCAGGACCAGTCTGTTTTTTGCAGACACAGATGAAGAGTATGGAAGACTCAAAGGCAAGATGTTCATGGAGCCTTGGAAAATTCCCATGGTGAATACAAGCCTGTTGGAGAATTCATTAGTACATTTTGTAACAGTGATGCCTCTTGTTTCCCATTGCTACATTCTTCTGTGTACCCTTAATTGTTCAGAAGCCTAGAACACTGAAAAACAGTGTTGAGAACACCAAATGGTTACAGATAGTTGGGATAGATGAAGTGCAGTTTCCCAGTATTCTTTTCACATTTTCCATACACATAGAAATTCTGACTTAGTCTAGAATTTGTTACAATCTAGATTTTTAGTTTAAGCAGGTTGTTACAATACTCATTCCAACTGCATGTTGAAAGCCACAGACTTGAGCATATCAGCAGTTCCAAAGCTACCGTGCGTGTTCATCTGGACTAAATTGTTGCCCTTTGGATCAGTAATGATAGCAGTACTATTTGGAATAAAAAAGAACTTTTTCATTTTGAAGAGAAGGAATTATAATGATTGCATTTTGGGTGATGGACAAGTGGCTCTGGTTAAATAGTGCTTTAGCAAATGCAGACAATTGACCTGTTCAGACACTTGAACTTGAGTTGAAATTTGATCATGCCAAGTGGAGACCATTTCATTTCCCTCAGACATGAAGAAGGGTAGAGAGGGGGTACTCAGAGATTTTCAAGTTGTCAATTAATAGGACTTATGCATTTTGCATATTGAAATGTCTATTTCCTCTTCAAATATGGCATAATAAATTCTAGATTAATAATTCCTATGCAATAAGGGCTGTGTTGTACCTGCATCTTAAAAATTTATGAATTAACAGCATCTAAAAAACGTTTTGAGAACATCTATTTATTATCACTGTATTTACTGTGTAATTCCAGATTTCTTCTCACTGTGATAAAATTGAAGCTAAAGGAGGCCTCCAGCTCCTGCAGAGGATATACCAGCTACGTAAAGATTCAGCAAAGATACAGAGGAACATAATCCGCATTATTGGGAATATGGCTTTGGATGAACGTCTACACTCATCCATAGTACGTGCAGGTAAAAGGAAAGCTGTCTCAGTGGTAGTTTCAGATAAATAAATTAAATAAATAAATAGAAAATATCAATATGGTGTTCTATAAATCCAAGCTGATGTCTGCCTGTTGTATATACAGTGTGCATTTTCACACAAAGGAGAAGTAGCAAAGGTACAGGAAAAGGATTAAAAATTTGCAATGGCTGATATGAAGAACAAACAACTAGGCTAAGATACTTCACATGGAAAAAGCAACTGAAAGAGAATATGGCAGAGATTTATAGAATTCTCTTCACCAGCACAGAGAAGGCAGAGAGGGAATGGTCATTTGCTATTTGTTGTAATGCAAGGCCAAAGGTTCTTGTGCATTAAATTATAAAGAGACAGAAGAAATAAATAGTATTTTCTATATACTGCATTACCAAAATCAAACTTGCCACAAAACATGGTAGTTGAAAATTCACAAAGCTTCAAAGAGTGATGAGATAAATTAATGAAAAGAAAAATCCATAAAGTTCTACATATGGAAACCAAGTTGACTGCAGAAAATCTGAGGATATAGACTAAAATCAGAACTGTGTAATTGTCCTTCTATTGCTCTGCTCTTATATTGTTCTGCAGCTTCTATACTGCTCACTTCGGAAGAAAGGTAGCTGGACTATGAAGGCCTTTGTCCTGAGCTCTGGCAGCATTCTTAAATTCTAGTGATTGTTGAAACCTTACATGTAGAAGAAGAGATTGAAACAGGGGAGTCAGCAGCTCCCTGGGTCAGAGCTGTCAGTACAAAAGGAATTTTAGACAATGACTCAAACTCCAGAGTTGAGCAGTCAGGTACTGCTAGTCCAGGGCTGATAAAGCTTCTCTTTGATTGCTGGATGATACATAACAAGAAAGAACCTCTAAGGCTCTTTTTCTTGCAAAAACTGCTGGCACAGGGAGAAGAAGAAGAAAAGCAGTAATGCACTGTGTAATAGCTGTGATGGGTATCTGGGGGCAGAACACTTATTTTTGATTCTGAATAGTTGTTTTTGACTCTTCATCTTGACTCATTCAAGAGAAATGTAAAACTAGAGACCAAGCTAATTTTAATCAGACTATCTTGGCAAATCTTCTATTGTGTTTGGAGAACTGAAAGTAGATTGTTGATAGTATTCTTCTTAAGTCTAACTTTCTCAGTGGTCAGCATGTATTCTGCTTAGAAACATAATCTAAATGCATTATTCTTAAAAAAAAATTACAGTCCTCAAAGGTCCTAGCAGTTTTGTTTGCTTAAGGCAAAACTCAAATGTCAATTTGTTCTTTTCCTCAGTCTGCAGTAAACAATCTTGAATTAGCAGCTTACTGACTATACCAGTAGCAACATCATGTACGTGGTCTTGAAACAATGCTTATGGAGTAAATTCCCAGGTTTTTTTTATGGACTTGACTGTAATGTAACTGTGATTTATAGGCCGCTTTTGCTAGCAGCAATAAGATTTATCAGTATTTTAAAGAAACATGTGTGGATATTCACATAAAAGATATTCCTTTACATTTCTCAGTAGTCTCTCACAATTCCCATCCATGTTTAAGAAAATTTTACACCTTAGGTAGAGTGTCATAAAGTGTTTGTAAAGTCATAGTATCTTTGATTTAAAATTTTATTGAGGATTGTATCCAATTTAATTGTCTTATGTTTCTAACATATAAATAGCATAAATTTTGGAATATCAAAGATTTTTAATCACATAGTTTTCCTTACACTGGATTTTAAAATTAGAAATCAGTGTACTTTCATAGCAAACATAGATTTTTTTTTACCTGTGATTGCTCTTGTAGGTTGCTTTCTATGCCTTTCTTATGCTTTAAACTTCATTGTCTCCATCTTCCTGGCATTTTACCTGCAAAAAGAGATCCGAGGTGTGTTCTTGCTACAGCTGTACTGGCCTGCTGATACACTTCCTTTTTCTTCTGAGAAGGGGTTCTCCTTCAGATCATAAGCTGAACAGTAGTAAAATACACCTGTATTTTTTAATTTAGGAGATTCTACCTACCTAGCCTTGACTATCCTGAGATAAAGAGTAGGTCGAAATAACTTATTTTGACATTATCGTTCTGAAGTTTTAACATCTGTTTTCAGATGCATAGTTTGATGGTTTTGTTCTTCAGATGATGTTTCTATTAGTTAACCTGCCACTTCATTTTCTCCATGTAGGTTGGGTTTCTGTACTTGCTGAAGTAATGAAATCCCCACACATTATTCAATCTTCTCATGCATCCAGAGCTTTGGCTAATCTAGACAGGGACGTGGTGAAAGAAAAATATCCAGATGGTGTTTATGTCTTACATCCGCAGTATCGTAGCAGGTAAAATAGTCATTGTACTTGCTGTACTTGGAGTTACTTTTTCTACTGTTCTTTTTCAAAACTTTGGAAGAGTTGACATCAGTCTGCTGCTGTACGGGTGTTACCTTGCCCCTCCTGTTCTTTGGCGGGTTGAAGGGACTGAATTTAGATTCTCAAGTAGAAGAACAGTAAAAAGTGGCTGGAACAGACCATAGGTGTGGACAGAGTATGAGTGTAATGCATGGACAATCTGAACACAAAGCATGAAATTAATTATTGCTTCATGTGCGTTGCAACTGTTTAACCTTTACACTTCGTCTTGGGATTCAGTGCCTTGTAATTATTCTACTGGCAACAGCACTTGTTGGCCAAAGATGCAGTAAATTTTTATCCTTAGTAACAGTGATTGTGTATCTGGGAGGAAAGCAGTCTCCAGTGTGGGTGTCACTTAGTAGCAACTGTTCCCTGGGTCATGGTGTTACTCCAGTTACAGTAAAGAGCTAATGCGATGATAAGACAGGAGCTACCAAGCCGCATGAACAGTAGCTGGTGGGAAAGGTGTTTTTCATTATAGAAATCTATGATTTGTGAGGTGGATATTTTCCATATCTCATTTTATGTCTTTCTTCTGTGGTTCCTGTTTTTATCCGAGTATGCTCTTTGAAATATCATTAAATGTTGTCCGTAAGATAAGAAGTCACACCTAGTGTTAAAAAAAAATTTTAGCATCCCTTAGGTTAAAAGGTCTAATTTGCTAAAAGAACACGTACCAGATATCTCTTAAAATTTCCTTTTGGTTTGATCAGCCAGCCTATCAGAGCAGACATCCTTTTTGTTCATGGCCTTCTGGGAGCAGCATTTAAAACCTGGCGACAGCAAGATGTTGATCGGCATTTGGATAAAAAGGCCTCCAAAGGGGAAGAAGACTATAGTCAGTGCTGGCCAAAGGTAAAAAGACAGTAACATTTTCACAGGTGGCTGCTGTTTTCTCATTCATAAGAACTCTCCAGAGCATCTAGAAGGACACTGTCTGGTGGAATTTAATTACTTGTAAATTGTTATACAAGTGACAGTTTTGAAGTTCCTGATGATAACTTTTTGTTAATGAGTTGTTTGTTGTACTTGCCAGGAAAAATTCCTGTTAAGTTTTATCATTCACATGCTAGTGACAGAGGAGGCAATGGCTGCTTTCCTTATGCTCTCTCTTCTTTTTTTTTCTTTTTTTAATGGAATATTATTGCTGAGGAAAAGATTTATAGAAAAACATTTTAAATTAAGTTCCCTTTCTTACCTAGGTGTCTGAGTACTTTACTTTGTGCAGACTGCTATTTAAGTACTTTTGTTGAATAAGTAATTACTGCTCCAAGCAAACTCACACTGGTATAGCCACTAAAGTATCTCTGTGAAACTTGAACTGATCAGTCCTGTTAGTAATCTTGGTAACTCTTGTTTCACCCAGGAGAGGGAGCCAGGAATGCATGAGTTAGTGAATCTTCTTTCTTTCCCTGCTTTGTGGCTCAGGAACAATCTAGAATTCACCAGCATGTAATAAAAAGAATGATAATCCAGGTGTAAAATGTATTTGGGGATTAACTGAAGAACAAAAGTCTTGCTTGATACTGTCCCCATAGTAACATCTTTTCTCCATTGCTTTCAAGAGTTTAAGTACCTCAATTATAAGCTCCTTTTGGTTTTGCTTTTCTTTCATTTAGACATGGCTTGCTTCAGACTGTCCTTCCCTTAGAATCATATCTGTGGAGTATGACACGCATTTGAGTGACTGGAAAGCAAAATGTCCCGTTGAGGCTCACAGGTAAAAAATGCAGCATCTGCAGTTTGGGGGAGGGGCAGGACATAGACCTGTAAAGCTGATCCTTGGGATCACCTAGTGTGAGAGTTAATTTAACTTTTCCTGTTGCTTTGAAAAATCAAATTAGGAAAAATATTAAGTATAGTCATGGTGTACTTAGGTTTTTAGTTTCATGTGGCAATTTCATGAATTCCAATAGTCTGTTCTTCTTCATGTTAAGGGAGACACTAAATAATGCTATTAGTTAAAGAAAATACAATACCAACTTTATGTCTTAAGGGGAGTATCTTTTAAAATGACACAAGAATACTTCATAAGCACAGCAAAAAAAATCACTGTACTGTGGCTTTATACTCCTGATAAAATGAAGCAGATATTTTCATAGAATCATTTAGGTTAGAAAAGACCCTTCATATGATGAAGTAGAACCATTAACCCAACATTGCCAAGGCCACCACAAGATGATGCTCCTAAGTGCCACATCCCCATGCCTTTTAAAAGCTTCAAGGAATGAGGACTCAACCACTTTCTGGGAAACCTTTTTCAGAGCTTCACAACCCTTTTAATGAAGAAATTTTTCCTAATATCCAACCTAAACCTTCCCTGGCACAATGTAAGGCTGTTATCTCTCATCCTGTCGCTGGTTCCCTGGGGAAAGAGGCTGACTCCCACCCAGCAACACCCTCCTTTCAGGTTGTTGTAGTGAGTGGTAAGGTCTTCCCTGGGTCTTCTTTTCTCCAGCTAATCAATCCCAGTTCCTTCAGCCTCTCCTCATAGGACTTGTGCTCCAGACCCTTCACTGGCTCTACTGCCCTTCTCTGGACCTGATGGAGAGCCTCAATGTCTTTGTGGTGGTGAGGAGCCCAAAACTGAACACAGGACTCAGTGCTGCCTCACAATTCCTTCCCTAGCCCTGCTAGCCACACTATTTCTGATACAAACATGCTTTTATTCAAAAAATGTTACTTAGATGATAAAATACAATAACTATATCTGATTCAATCAGAGTGTAATTGCCCTTGCCAGAGGAGTGGTGTTTTTACTAACCTCGAACAGGGTACGTCAGAGGAAGATGCTACTGCCAAACATGTTGAAAAAAAAAAGCTCTTTGAGCCTGTAAAGATTTTTTGTCTTGAATAAAATTTGGTATTTAAGTTCAGTGATCTTTAAATCAGAATCCTTCAAACATTTTGGCAGATATTTAAGCATGTAACTAATACTGTAAATTCAACTTGTGTACTACAGCAGAGTTATGTACATGGCTGCTTACAGGTTAAGGATCTGAAAATTAATAATGTGTTTTGTGCACAGAAGAAAAAAATTCAATGTGTATATAGACTGGGAACTTGGTACTTACCCAAAAGATAAATGCAATTATTGCATTAAAAAAACCCCATGTGAGCAGGGAGAAAATGAGGAACACATGACTGTTAATGTGCCTATTTGAAATTAGGCAGAAAAATGACTGTAAGAAGCATGTAGATAGTTACCTGTGCAGGTCCAAAGAAGACTGGAATTGGCTTTAAGTTGCACCAGGGGAGGTTTAGATTGGGTATTAGGAAGAAATTCTTCACTAAAAGCATTGTCAAGCCATGGAAGAAGTTGCCCATGCTAGTGGTGAAGTCCCAATGCCTGGAGATAATATAGAGACAAGCAGCTAAGGCTCTTAGGGGACACAGGTTTGTGGTGGACTTGGCTGCCCACCTTGGGCTAACAGTTGGACTCAATGATCTTACAAGTCTTTTTAACATAAGTGATTCTATGATTCTTAGAAATCTCTTCTTGTGTCTGTCAAGAGTAAGTATGTTAAAAGAAATAAACATATATTTCCTTTTTTTTTTTCCTAAGATAATGTCTTTTTCATTACAAAATGGAAAATTACATTACCTGCAATTTATGGTCACCCAACCATAATATTTGATAATTTTATAATTTTATATGGTTAATAATAAATGAAGGATCAATTGAAGATATTTTTAACTAGCAGGAACAATGAGATTGCAGTAGAAAAACAACCTTAGATTTACTCTTAAATGTACTGTCTCATTCACTATTTCAGAAGTGAATTTCTGTCTCTCTGCTAGCCTAGAGCGTACTGTTCAACTGAAAAGACACATTTGATTATTCTTTTCATATGTGTTAGAAAGCAATTTCTAGTGAGAATGCTGCGACCAACAGAGATAAAGTGAATTATTTTGCGCAGTGGTTGCCCCCATATCCTGATGTTTTCATTACCCAAGGGCTTTCTGTTTGATTGTTGTTAACACCGCAAGGAGTAATGTAAAGTGCAAGTGTTGCACTTTCAAGCTTTTGAATTGGGCACTGGCATTGGTTTTGTTTCAGTTCTACTGCAGATTCATTTTCAAACTTTAATGTGTGGCTTATCCTTCCCAGAGCTCAGTCTTCCCATTTATAAAATGGAGATTATTGTGCTTTCATACTATTCCAGTACAAAGCTTTTGGAGATTGTCTGGCAAGTGTAACTGACATTAGTTGTGGTCTTTTCAATGTATTGGTTGATCATGCACTTAGTTTTTAAATTTCTGTACATTGCTTCACATTTTGAGCATTGTTTGACGAAGTATATGAGGTTTGTTCATGTTGCAAGATGTAAAGTTCATTATGTGTTGATGTTGCTTTCATAGAATAAAAAATGTTTTGCTACAATGTGTAAATGAAACAATTTAAAACTCCATAAAACAGCTTGTCAAGAACACAGAAGTGTTTGCTGAGTGAAATTAAAATAAAAGTTTGTAGCAAGAGCAAGAAACTGAATTTAGCTCAGTTCATGTTGTCCTTGTGAAGCCGTACTTGCAAAAGTTCTTGGCCTTTTTCAATGTAGAAATAATAATTAAATAATTAATATTTGCTTACCTTATTCACTTTCATAAATGTGCAGCACTAAAATTCATTGTGTTTTAACATTGCCTTTTAAGCTGTCATGCTCCATTATGCCTGCATTTCTTTTTTCCTTGTAGGAAGTCTATTGCTTTCAGGAGCAGTGAGCTGCTTGACAAGCTCAAAGCTGCTGGGATTGGAGACAGACCTCTGGTGTGGGTATCCCATAGCATGGGTGGTAAGCATGTTGCCTGTTTGATATAAAGCATTTATTTGCATTAAAGATTTCAAAATAAGTCATTAACCAAATTCAGGTAGAAATGCAATTATTCAGAATAGTTTATTTAAAAAATTGGCAAAGACCTAAAAATGAAAAACAGATTTCTTCTTTCTTAATGCATTATATTTAATAACATATACATTTATTGCTGTTTGTTCTTACTGTGTTGATTTAAAAACTCAATGAGTTGAAATTCATGTAAATGAAAATCCAGAGGCAAAATTTTCTCCATGATCAGGCATATAGTAAATGTCATTAACAACACATAAAGCAAATCAAAATTGGATTTGCATCATTCATTGACATTTTATATTGATGCTTCCTCAGGCGTGGTTTGGGTTTTTTCCAAGTTAATCTTACATATTAGACAATCTAAGGGCTAATCAACCAAGGCAAGAATATGGTTAGTTGTTTCATGGGTAATATAGCATGATCATTATTTCCCAGTGATTTAAATCCCTGCATTAATTCAGCTTCTGTTGCCAGGTCTTCTAGTCAAAAAGATGCTGGTGGATGCCTCTAAGAATCCAGAAATGGATAAAATTGTAAACAACACCAGAGGAATCGTATTTTATAGTGTACCTCACCATGGTTCCCAGCTGGCTGAATATTCTATAAATGCCAGATATCTCCTCTTCCCATCTGTGGAGGTTAAAGAGCTCAGCACGGGTAGGTTCACTTTGCTACCATCTAGCAACAGGAATTCTGCTTCTTGTTCTTGGTGCTTTGGGTTTTTTCATTATGCTGTCAGAAAAAGCTGGGTAAAAACAACAAACCTTTTTTTGTTTTGGGTTGCATGTTGAATTATTGCAAGCAGTTCTGAGTAGTTGTTTTATTTGATTGCAGAGGTGAGGGAAAAGGGAGAGTGAGAACAAATTGTTGCATGTGCTAGTTGGAGAAAGTGATTACAAACAAAACGCTACTCCTTTTGCTGTCATAGTAATAAAAACATCTCTAGCAATGTAGTCTTGCCAGAAAAATACTATAATCTTATAATTGCAAAAATTATGTTGCTCTTTCTCAGATTCTCCTGCCCTTAAAGAGCTGAATGATGACTTCTTGTCTTTTGCCAAAGATAAGAAATTTTCAGTGCTGAGTTTTGCAGAAACCCTACCAACACACATAGGCAGCATGATAAAACTGCATGTTGTACCTGTGGAGTCAGCAGGTAAGTGAGAAATAGCCATGTAATTTATTTAATTTGGTATATATTAGTGTAAACATCAATAACCAGAAAGGGTTTATAATTATTATGGTAAACACCCTAGAAAAACAAGTCTATTACAGTGTGAACTTTTGACAGAGCCTCCTTGTTGAGATCAGAAGCAGCTACATTTAAATCTTAGAATAGCAGTTGTTGGTTTTGATTTTTCTAAATGAAAGTAATGCTTGTTTAAAAAAGCAGGGTAGACCCTGGTCTAATGTTGGAATCCTTTCCTTTGGAATTATGAATAGTTGTGGTTTATCTTTGTATAGGTAGGCTGCATAGTGTTTCAGATACTTTTGCAAATTCCAGCTATTTTCTCCTTTTTAAAACTGAGGAAGAAAATTAGTAAACTGCTAATGGAAGAAAAAAAAGTCACAAAGCTGGTCATCATTTTTAAGAATCCTTTGCCTTCCACATCTCATGAACTCTGGCAATAGTTTGCCTCCTGAAGAGTTCCCTCCATCTTTTTGCCTTTTGTAGGAGAAGGGGAAATCAGACTTTTTTTCCCCTGTTTTTTTATGTATGTTCAACTCAGAAAACTGTTTTAAGTCTTACATCCCTGTTTTTCTGAGTCACTATTTAGCAGTATTTTTACAGTATGTCCTCTTGAGCAGCAGTGTTTTGCAAAAATGTTGTTGATGCAATTTTATTGGCAAGGACTGAAAAACTGGATCTTTTTTTTATTATTTAGCAAAATGAGGTTAAAAAGAGGGCTGAATAACAGAGCCCAAATGAGCACTGTGCATTTGTAATTTTATAGCATGTCTCTCCTGTTCTAGGGGTGGCACCTAGTGCCCCACATGAGCGCTCTTGAAAACCTTTAAAGGGCACATGGCAGTTCAGTAGCAGGCTGCTCACTCTGTTCAAAACACAGGCATCTGATAAGGAGGAAGCTCCCTGCTTCTTGCATGTCTCTTGGGCACATGAAAGCAGAGCTTCATCCTGCTCTAGTGGAATTTTACATGGTTAAAGATACAGAAGTCAAAGCAAAAATGGAGGATTTCTCTTAGATGATGAGTGAATGGACAGTGAACTGGAATGTGGCAGTCACAGCATCCTAACTGGAAGGTTAGCAGTGATGGTTGTCAAGGAAAAATAAATGCTGTAGCATGCCCAAAATCAGTAGCTGAAAATGGAATTTTTGTGTTCTACAATTAAGCAATGTAAATATTTCATTTACCTGGAAATATGCATAGTGATTTTGCAGCATATTTCAGGTTCATTCTAATCCAAATTTTAATGTCCATGTCAAAGTATTTGTGTAAGGAATATGGGCAATTAGTGGTGATCAGATTCAAGCTACTATGCATTAAATTACATCCCTGATCATATCAATGCTTAAAGCTCAGTCAGTACTGTGCTATCAGTAAATGAAATTTTGTTTCAGCAAAGTTGTCTGTATGGAGAAATGTGCATTTCAAATTTGTGCATTTCAAACAGAGACAGTGTATCTCTGACCTAATGGTGCAGTGTGCCAGTGTGGGTTTTGTGGCAGCACAGAGCTCTATCAGGCCATAGCTGTGTGTACTGATGCTTTTAACACATGAAAAAATAATGACGAACAAAGAATTTTACTGAAGATAGAAGAAGTTGCTTTTGAGAGAGAAATCTTGCTAATGCAAGATGTTCTTTTCAGTTTAGGTCATCTTGTGAACTCTGGTAGATCTCCTTTTTTCTTTCTCCTTTTCCAGACATAGGAATTGGAGACCTTATTCCAGTGGATGTTAATCATCTAAATATTTGCAAGCCAAAGAAGAAGGATGCTTTCCTGTATCAACGTACACTGAAGTTCATTCAGGATGTTTTAGCCCAAGAAATGTGAGACTGAGGTTTTGCCATCCTTTCCTGCATGTGTCTTGTGTTTGGTGTAACACAGAAATTTCTCCTCACATTTGTGAGGGGATCTGCAGAATTACAAGGGTGCTGTGTCAATAGTATCTGCTGCTGAAATATTTCCTGTACATCTTGAACTTTAGACACCTGTCCAATTTACTTCTAAAAATACATTTGAAACAAATACAAACCTGGAAAAACGAAAGTGCATGCCCAGGGTATCTTCTTTTAACAAAAATCCCCCAAGCTTGCTTTGAAAGCAGGTAAATATACACCTGGGATAAAGTCTTACAGAGAGGATTAAAAACAATTAAATGAGGTGGTTATTTGTTCTGTCAAAGGGGAGAAGCAGCATGTGGCTGCTGAAAAGTTTTGGTTTACTGTCCATGTTAGAGTAGCCTGACTGGAGCCTGAAAAAGTAATACTCAGGTGAATGAAGGTGGCATTTTGGTGGCCATCTTTGGTCAATTGCCATTTGGCCCAATTTTAGGAGGTTTTGTCATTTGCCTTTTCATTTAATAGATCACCCAGATTGGTCAGCAGATGCAGCATCTGTTTTTCTGCATGAGGAGACAGGTTGGTAGCCTGACTTGCTTAGAAAATTATTGTTGTTTTAGTCTGTTTGTATTAATGAAAACAAAAGAAAAGAAATACTCATCTTCTTGTACATTTCCCTCCTAATCTTAGCAACTTGTGAGATTGCTTTCCTTCGGACAGTGTGTATCTGGTCAGACAGGGCAGTTTTGTGCTCGTTCACATTGAAGATGTGTTTGATGGACTCAGCTCTTCTGCTTTGCTCTTGGGACACACCAAGAAGTTGATATATTCAAATCCCTGGCTCATGTTACTCATATAGAAAATTTTTTGTAGCTGTTTTGAAGAAGAGCACTGAAAATGCTCAGGTGGAGCACAACAAATGTAGGCCCTGACAAGAAAGAGTTTGGACCTGAGGTAGAAGAAAGTAAAGCAGGAAAAAAATCAGGTGATTGTATGGCCATACTGGAAGTTGCCACAAATGTTTTGGTTTCTTGGGGCCCAAATACATCTCTTGGTGTAGATAAAAACAGCAGTGTCTTATTTGAGTTTATGTTTAGGATACCCTAACAGTAATGATGAGAAATCATCAGTCCCTTTTTTGAAGTCTTAGATAGTTTGCACAGTGGTTAAAAGCAGCCTCACCTTATTGTGGTTTTTGCTTCACTTCCTTACACCTGCATCCCTCTCTAAAAACAAATATGGGTTCTCTAAGGCTGTATTGCCTTTGCTGAGCATTTGTTAAATAAGGTCTGTATTGATGACAGGCTTGAGGTGTGTCCTCACATCACTCTTTTGAGATGGATCCAATATTACTGCCCTTCAAATAATGGCTATGAAAGCTGCCAAGGCGGTGGGATGCACCTTGCAGTTCTGCATGGGCTTGATGCCAGGTCCTGAGAGCAGCCCAGGACAACACTGCAGCTCAAAATACACTTCTGGAAATTGAGGGAGTTGCGAAGTAAAATTCACAAGAGCAGCACAGAGACTGTAGAGCACTACACTGGCAAAAAGAGCATAACCCCCCCCCCCCAACTGAGATGTAGGTAAGAGCACTGCTTGGCAGTATTTTATATAGAAAATGTAACAGAAATGTCCTAATTTCTAGAGAGCTTTCTATTTTTTACACTGTGGTTTCGACTCCAGAATATAAATATATTAGTACACTTTGTATTCACAGAGTAGAGTATGTGGAATTCATGGTGAATAGACAAGACTTCTAATAACTGAATGCTTGTTTCATGTGACAAATCTATTGGTTTTAATAGACTCTGTTGGCTTACACAGATTCAGATCAGTGACATTAAACATTAATCTTAGTAAATGCATCTATGTTTTGTAACTGGAATTCTTAAGGCAAGGTTCTCCTTTTTGTAACTGTATTTATATATGTGTAACTTCTATAACTAATATTTGGGGAAGGCTGTTGGGTTTGGGGGTTTGGGTTTGTTTGGGTTTTTTTTTTTAAATATAGTAATAAAATGTGATTTTAAAAATGTCTTGGATGTGTCACAAAGTGTATTAAAGGTTAATGATCTGCCAGCTGAGTACTCTGGGCCATGTTTATTTTTGTTAAATATCTGCATTATTTTTTAGTGATTGTCTTGTGCTGAGAAAATGTAATGTTACCCTTCACTTGGGTAAGAGGCACAGTGCTGGGAGGTGGCTGGTCAGGCACATTTTGCCAAACTGAGCAGTTTGTAAGTTGTGCTTTTGGATTTTGCAGCAGTGTCTTCTAAAGTATGTACAGACATTAGTTTGAGGGCCAGCAGGTCTGTGACATAGCAGTCACACCTGTTTCCCATCAGGAATTGTATGCTTTTATGCTTCCTGGTGTCAAATTAATTGAGTAGTGTCTTTCTGTAAATTCTCAGGTCTCAGACTACTCTTTTAATCCCATCCAGTGACTCAGCTGCAGGTGTGGCAGGCAGGCTGTGTGTGAGTTGTCTGAGGAGATGTTTCATCTGCATTGTGGCATCCATGAATAAAATGGTGAAACAGGAAGGAAGGGCTAAAAGGGTTTGGTAAGTTCTCTTGCCCTTATTGTCCAGCAGTCTGGTGTAATTGTGTTGGTGTTTCTAACAGCAACAGCCACCAAGTATTCACTTGCTGGGATTACAGTGCTGTGAACTGGCTTTTGCTGTGATTTGTGCTTCCTGGTGCCAGCCAAAGCAGCTGGCTGCTCTGAGAGAAATTTTCCATCTGGTGAAAATGGCAATTCTGGATGAAAAGGGAAAAGCAAAAATGTTGTTTGGTCATAGTGAAAATTCTAACCAATGTTTTGGTTCTTTTTGTTTGTTTCAGTGGTAATGCCCCTAAAAAACTAAATCAGGCAATTGCTTTACCAAGGACAAACAAGCACCAAACACAAATGCAGCAGAGCATCCAGGATGCCTGCTGCAACTTGAAGCTGCAATACTGCAGGCCCTGGGCAAGCTCACATGATGTCTTGCCAAAGCCTCTCACGCTAAAGCAGCAGACACTTGTAGGCTTGTGTCTGGTAAATCATTCATACCTGGCTTCACAGCTGCCATCAACTATTTTTGCCGAGTGCTGTGCTCATGAATGGAAGAATGTCACGGGATAGCCCTCCCTACAACCTAAAATATGTTCCTGAAGACTGACAGCTGTCTCTGAGAACATTGATTTCCATCAATTATGTCCCAGTAAGGATGGGCAGCAGAGCTGAGAACAGAGCTGTGCTGTGGGTTCCCTGGTTGTGGGCATCAGATAATAAGGGTTCAAGTTACTTGGCCTCTTCACATGGTGGGGCCTGGCTTAACCCCAAACAAAAAGGAAAGAATCACTGCCTCCTGCAGTCTGAGTTTTCTGTAGTGATTTCCCAAACATGGAGTAAATCTGGCTCTGCTTTGCTTCCTTCTGACCATTGAAACTAGAACCAGGTCACAAGCTCCTGCCTCTAAGAAAACACTTGGCTGGGACGTTGGGCACCGGTGTGGAAGGTAATTTATTGAGACAGGAGATTCCTCATTCTGTGCTGTAACCTTTTCAGCTGGACTGTCTGTCCCTTCCCTTGATTTGCTGCGACTGAGCAATATCTGCTGTCACTGATAGCATAAACCAGCAAAGTGCCAGGATTCATCCTTCTGTGGGCAGCTTGCCACAGACACAGACATAAGATAGAATGCTAAAGGCCACATCCGTCTCTTATTCAAGGAGAGTAATAAAGCAGATTTTATTTGACTTGTATAAATCCAGTTTAATTGGCTTTCCTGCTAACACTTTCATTAACATGTAAATTAGCTGTCCTAGAGCTGTTAATTATCTTTGCAGAAAATGTTGGATGTGGTCATATACCATACTCTTTCTTTTTTACTGCTAATGTTTTATACTGAGATAGGCTCATAAATATTCACTGTTTTTTTTTTTTTTTTAAGTGAAGGACTAAGAGGCAAAGGCTTTGTGTCATCTTGTAGGGAAACGAGTATCTTTTATTATTCACCAGCCTGCAACCTCGTTAAACTGACACTGACACGAGCAGCTTAGCACTGGGCTTTATGGTCTTGGCCTCTGAAGGTTCTGGGTATTTTTTTAAAGTGTCTGGCAAATGAGAGAGCAGAGGAGGATGACAGGTGCTCAAAGGCAGCATCCTCTCTTACAGGATATCTTGTGTCCAAAATATGGCAGTGGCAGAGAAACAGGTAGGCATTGTGAGGAAGAAAATGGCTGAATTCTCAGTGTTCAGGAAGCTCAGAACAAGCCAATTAATTTTCCTTAATGGAAAAAGAAAAAAAATCTTGTTAACTTTCTAAATACATCTTAATTTTTTTTTTAATCAGTTGTTTTTTCAGCTTCACCACCTGCTTAAAAATGTTCTTCCTTTAATAATGAAATATCTTGATGCTTCTCCTAACAAGTTACCATGACAAGTTGCAATCTGGTTATTAACTGCATGCTATGCACAAATGGCATCTATCGGGTGCAGTTCTACCCCACAGGCAAGGCAAAAAGGACCAGCTCATTCCTCATCTGCACTGTGGCAATAGAAGACTGACATGGCTTTTGGTTATGAAGACACAGTAGGAAGAGGGACACAGCTACTGAATTGCTAAAGTGCCTTTAGCATAAGACATGCCTAAGCCAATCCCTATGGCATCAGCGAGTCTCAACCATTCCCCATATTTCCTCAGGATCTGCACAGACAATGCACAAGCAGCCCGTAGCATTTCTTTGTAGTGAAACAGCATGTGGAAAACTACAGTCCCTTTTCAAAGTAATGCTGTTGGACATGGGCTTGGGAACAAAAACCAGGGTGAGTTTTGGAAACTTGCAGCAGAGCAATGCTAGTGTTACTGCTGTTGCTATACTGCTGTACCCACTTTGGATATTCGTTCCAGAAAAAATGTGGCAGCCTAACTCTTCAAAGGAAGGATGCTTTATTTCATATAACAGAAATTGATTAAAATCTACATTTCACAGGAAAATGTTTTTCTTAATGTCTTTTTTAACATCATTAGATGTTCTTACATATGATTTGTACCTGAAATGAAATAAAACATCTTAAGATGGATTAATAAAAAGAAATAACTTAGAATAAGGAAGTTTTCAAATGAACTGTAGGTAATGTTAAAGTACATATAACCTATATACTTCCCTCCAGGGGCTGTATCTTTAAAAGTGAAATTGAAATGTAGCATGGACAGATGATCGATTTCATTAAATAAAAAAAAGATTTCTTTTTTATTTTGCATCATCGTTATGATTTCTTTTGGAACACTAAGAGGGCAAATTTTACAAATCTAAATCAGTATTTGTTTTCATTAAGGTATTTTTGTTTTGTTCTAAGGCAAGCAGTTTGTTGAACTCTTCTGCCCCTGCACTGCTGTCTTCATCATCACTAAATGTAACCCAGTGACTGAAATCTTTCTGATTGGAGGGATTTAAATTTTCTGAAGTGTGTGCTGGAGAAGTAGCTGATGGTGCCTGTATGGAAAGAGGGAAGGAAGAATGCATGTCCAGGTCCAGAAGATTGGTGTTCTCTAGAAGGGAGCTGGTATCCAGTCGTTGTGGATGCTGGCCTGCTGGTGCAGAAGGGCCCTGGAGCTTTGCCACCAGTTCTGCAGCACTCAGGGCCAGGGGCTGAGTTGTGCTGTTTTCAGGGCCGGCAGAGGCTGTGGGATCTGAGAGAGCAGCACCATGAGTCTGGGGGCAAGACCCAGGGTTGTTGTTGTTGGAGTTGAACAGTGACCCACTAAAAAGGGAGCTGTCACTGCTCTGGAGAACTTGGAGATGAAAAGCTGCAGGAGCCGACTTCTTTCTTCGTGGTGGCACCTTTGGGGCAAAGGAAGTGTTCTGGGGGGGGCAGTACAATGGCCTCAGCTGTGCTTGCTGACAGGGGCTGCCTTTCACTGCTCCCCCGGCTCTCCTGAGGTTTCCCAGCTTGCGTTCTGGGTTTAGGGACTGGAGTGATCTTGGTTGGTCTAAGAATAGTTCCAGCTTCTAGATGGGGCTCTAGGAAGCCAAAAGGAGACTGTGCTGTCTGTTGGTCAAATTGCTCTTCTGGAGACATGGCCTGAGGAGGAAATGGAAGAAGAAATGTGAGAACAAAAAGGGACCTTAAACTCTGAGTCACTACTGGTGCAAATCTAATTGACAGCGTTACTAAGTAAAGCTGGCAGTCCTGGAGATTAAAAAAAAAAGCAATACAAAGAGAAGGCTTAACAGCAGAGTTCTCCACAGTACTTGCTGGGCTCTGGGTCTGTGCATTGTACCTTGCGTTCATCTTCAGAGAGCTGGTGAAGGACCAGAACCCTACAGCCTATTCACTCACAGCTCTTCCTGACTATCTCCCATTTTAGGTTAGGATTTTGCTCTGGGTCAAATTAACACAGTTCTGAGGAGTTATTTGTTACATCTCTGTGCTAGTATTACTTAAGCAAGATTGCATAGAGAGGCCCATGCCTTTAGGTGTAGCTTATTTGGATAGATAAGATTGAAGGAGAATTAGCTTAAGCTAACCCAATAAATGCATTAAAGGCTCTGTCCTGTCTCACTGATGCTGGCAACTGAAGATAAAAATAAGCTCTCCAAGTCCAATCTAGCATACATCCACCATTTTAAAAGTATATAAATAACAAGCCCAGCTCAGTCTGGAAGGGCAAGGACTGCTTCAGATTTCTCACACTCTGTGTGATTGAATGAAAGCATTTAAATTCTTTATTACTCTTACATAGTATTAAAAGATAATGTACGGGCTTTTTCATGCAGGCAAAATATTTAGTCAGTATCTCATGCTGGAGATATCCCTTGCCACTTCTTCCTATGTGCTGTTAAGTTGTCTACGTTTGATTGTGGTAGAGGGGGATTAGGTACAGGTTCTCAAGTACACAACTCCCATCTGACCTCCCTCAGTTGGAGGAAGGAGTGACATTCCAGGGCAGTGAAACTGAAATAGATCTATTCCTGCAGAAGCTCTCACATAACTAACACCAAAATAGCAATCCCTCTCAGCACCTTTCAAGAGTGACTTGGGAATGGTAACAACTTAAACAAAACAAACTGACCACCCTTTCGCATAGACTGTGCTGTCTGGGTTGGGTTTTTTGGTGAATCTGCTCAGTAAAGATAGCACAAAGTCCATTACAGAGAAGGGGTGAATGCCTTCAAAGGAAGGTAAGGCAGGAGCCCTAACAGTTTAGAAGAGAGCTTCCTTAACAGAGATTGTCAAAGGAAGAATATAAAATATTATATTTGTCTTTCTCTTGTCCTCAACTTGCTTTACAAATTAGATAATAATTTTAGCAGCTCTAGAGGTTAACTAATGTCTTCCTCGTAGAGACCTGACATATTAAAACCTGAACACCTACAGTTTTGTATTTTTGAGAACATGAACTCTTGAGTAGACTCCAGAATTCAAACTGAAAGGCTGAATCTCATTACAAGGTGAGCAAGAAAAGGAAGAAAGGACACAGGACACAGAACTGGTGAAGAAGCTGCCTCAAATCTTTACAGAGCAGACCATTCAGTCAAAAGTAGAGACTGTGATAAAGATCAAATGAGTCTTAAATCCTGACAGGGTTTAGACAAACCAGAAGAAAAACAAGAGAATGGACTGACAAATAGAAAATCTGAATATGGCACTCTTTCCAATCTTTCTTCCATTTTTATGCCTTGGTGACTGTAATACACAAAATGATTCCAGCACCTGCTGACATGAGAGAACTTCCTGCAAAACATCCAGCCCACCCCTCCATCATTCATACTGTGGTATTGAAGCTGGATGCATTTTGCTGAACCTCTCTTACATTTTCCACTGCGACTGTGGTCCTTTGCAGGGGCACTGGCTTCTTTGGAGTTGGAACTTTGGGTGGTGGACGATGAGGCACAGGCACCACTCCTGCCTGTGACCCTTGAAATGATGCTGACTTGGGGATACTGGGAGGAGCCTCGGTTTTGGAGGAAGTTTGGTGTCTGGTTGGAACAGGCTTTACTGCATCTTCCTGTACTCCTGAAAAGCAAAACCAAGTACAGCATCTCAGCCTCATCAGAACATAGATTCAAGATAATTTCTTTCACAACCATGTTTCCCAAAATGTTCATGCCTAGGGCCAACTCAGGCCAAGAAGGTGAGTTTTGGAATAAGCACAGACCTTTGCAATCCTGTAACATCCGTAAGAGGCTGCTAGGGAAACACTTCCCTGTCTGAAATAATTTCATGCCAAACCAGCAGTGCTGTGTTGCCAAGTGGAAAAAACACTGACTGGGGGGGGTTCAGGAATACTGGGCTCAAGCTCTGAGCATCCTTTTGCCTTTATCTGGAAAACCAAGTTAACAACACCAAGTGCATCTTGAAGAGTACTTTGGAAAGAACTGTAAATGCCAACTGGTGGTACAGTACAAGGGACTGGAAGTAACGCTGAGCAGATTAGTTTTCTTGCCCACAACAAGTGAATGTGAATTTTGAAATCAGTGGAGAGTAAATCTGATTTCAAAATTAAATGAACAGCACTGAGGAACAAATATCAAGATGCCGTTAAGATATTTCTAAATAAATGTGATTATTCCAGGCTGTATTCATTCTTCTTATAAATGAAAAAGGATGTTTTTCTCCTAAACTGAGAGCCTTGCAAACTCAGGTAGCCATTTTCATTCATACAGCATCAGCAGAAAGACTGCATGCAACCCTGGGGGGGGTACATTCACAGTACCTAAGCCAGTTTTGTGCTCTAACTTGCCCTTGTAAGAAGCTCTCTTCTCCAGGGACTAGAAAGAGAGCCTAAACACAGAGTAGCCTTTTAGTTTAGCTATTCAAACTGAAGCAGTGCAAGCTTTTATCTAGGTTACAGCTATACTTGCTGTTCAAATAGAATCCAGGTTATTTCTCCTAGAGCTTCATTTGCTATGTAGTTCTGCTTGGAATAGTGAGCATTCAGTAAATAGAGCAGCAAATATCCTTTATGCAACTCTGAGCTAACACAGGAACCATCAGTTTAGTAAAATCTCATCTTCACATTTTAATTTTTCTGACTAAATCTGGGCATAA
The DNA here is from genome assembly GCA_018697195.1 of Certhia americana. Classification (NCBI taxonomy): domain Eukaryota; kingdom Metazoa; phylum Chordata; class Aves; order Passeriformes; family Certhiidae; genus Certhia; species Certhia americana. Next base: position 59,420,409 of record CM031859.1, on the reverse strand, counting down.
ATAACCCAAGGTTCTCCTAGTAGCAGGTTCTACAACAAAATATAAAATTTTAATAGTCTTGAAAAAAAGGTTAATATTATCAGAACTGACTGAGAATACCACATACAATTTTGCAAGAACATGTTCAGGTGAAATTCTGAATAGGAATATGTGCATCTGGGCTATGGTGAGATGAATACACCTACATTTTTTGTTTAAATAAAGATTTTTAGAAGTCAGTTAGAAAGCTGTATTTACCTCCTTTGGCCTCCATAAGACATCTAATAGCTTCTTCTGCTTCCTCAGCTGTGGTGGTTTTGATCTGCTTGACATTGTAAGGTTTGCTTATTCCAGTCCGGACTTTGGGCTTTAAAAAAAACATAGGAGAACAAGTCATCTTGAGAGAACTGATTTTTCTTGTACACCTCTAGTTTTACAGCTAAGCTCATACACTTGTAAAATTCTATTCTTGCAAGTGACTATTCAGTGATCTGTAAATTCTAAAGAAATGGAAATCTTTTAGAAGATTGTACATCTTTGCTGCCAGCTGACAGAAGGCCAGTGCCTGAGTGCCACAGCTAGTCCCTTAGCCATCCCTTGTTCAATACATTAGGGTCCTCTTCCAGCAAGACAGGAGTGGGGAGGCATTTCCATATTCTGGTCTTGGTTTCCTCAAGGGATTAACAGTCTTGCTGGCAGTGGTCAAGAGTTTTCCTGCATTCTGGGCACTAGCATGGCCCACCAGAACAGAGGTGAGAAAAGAATTAAGCCATGTGATGATGGTGTTAAAAATTCAAGTTAGCACCTGTCAGAAAGCAGCAACAGCACTCTGGTCTTACACCACTCATTCTCTCTCTCCCTCTTTGGCCTTCCTAACTCCTGTTAATTTATTAACATTTTTCTGCTGCCTAACAGGCCTACAGTTTAGTATTACAGTACAAGTCATCTTGGCATTTTCAGCTCAGACATGTGATGGACTTCCTTCCTTGTAGAACAGGTGCATCCTGCATGTTCTTCTCAGTGTGGATGGGAGGGATCAGGACAATGCCAAGGGGCCATGCAGGACTCACTGGCTGCTGAGGGGCTCCAGGAAGCAGCTTTGCTGTTGCCAGGATGGAGCAGGTGGATTGGCTTCCTGGTGAGAGGGAACCATCTGAGGGGGACTTTTTGCCTGATGTTCCAGCTGGAAGAGGAATAAAAAATGGCTTTTTTTTTTTTTTTCAAGAGCTGGTACGAAATTTTATCTGAAATGAAGCAAAACCAATGTGCATACCATCACCCTCTCAAAATCTTGAACTGTTTTGGGAAGCAGTTTTGTAGTTAGTCTTTCTTTCATTTAATTAATTAGATAACATTGGCTGAGCATTAACATTGCATTCTAGGCATAGAAATACAGATACCAGTGTTGGCATTTCTGTGCAACAGACTCAAAAATTAATGGGAATAATCCTAAATAACTCATCTCCTATCAGGTGAGCATCACAGAACTTCTAATTTAAGTCTGGAAAATGTACACAAAAGAGAGACTTCTGGGCTGCAAGAAAAACATGAGGTATAGCTTGTCTAATGCAGGAGGCAAAGATGATTATGCTCATCTAGCAATCAGCTTTCATCCAGAAGCAGCCATTAAAACAGGAGCAGCACAGCTCTGGGTGGCATCTCAGGGGAGCAGAGCTTAGGTAAAGAGCATCACTTCCCTTTGTGCCTTACTGAAAATCATAATCCACTTCGCATTTCTTTCACAAACGCAAGAATTACTTGCCAAGAAGGAAAGAACAAAAACTGTTCAGAATAAGTATTTGGTCAAAGATTTTTTTAAATCTGATTACAATTAATTCAGAATCAAAAAAACCTGCAAGAAAACACTTGGTGACTTCAGAAGTCAGTAGGCATAAATACCAGTATCTTTATTGCCACAAAGTGTCTGCTCAACTCATTAACCTGAGTGGTGAGCTAGTATGAAACATAAGCTATTCCATCTTTACTGAAGACTTTTTCTTGTGGAGTATCTCTCATCCTGAAGACAAACTTCTCCCATTACTAATGGCAGTAATACGCAGGCTGAAACAGACTGGGAAGCAAGTACAAATCCCTTGACAAGCTGACATTTCAGAACAAGGTATTACTTTGTCATCCAGACATGGCAGGCAAAAGCTGTTCAGCTGGGGCCAGCACCACATTAGAGAAAGTTCAACTCACCAGGAGGGGGAGGCCTCTGTGGTGGCTGAAGTGGCCGAGGCCTGGTAGGAATGGACAGAGACCTGCTTGGAATCCGGCGGCTGCGTTCCCCACTTGCCTCCAGCTCCTGCTTCAAATCAGCCAGGTCTGCATCATCTAGGGACATTTTAGAAAGTGTCTGTATTAGATACACACTGGGTCAGGTGCACCAGGTCTGAGAGGTCAGGAGAGAGGTGACTATGAGTGACCTCAGCCAGGCCTCAGCAACACAACAGCTCCATTCACATTTTTTGCTCTCCCCCAATGTCTGCCTGCTCCCACTGCAGGATACATCTACCCTTTTGTCAAATGCATCTTTCTCTCTCTCTCTCCTTTTCCACCATTTATTTGCTGTTTGCACCAACACAAAGAATGCCTGCATCTGATTGCACGTTGTTAGATTCTGAGATTTTCACAGCCAGGCTTAGTGGCAGCCTGCTTCCATTCAAACTGTCATGGCTAGTCATGGTGAATTCCTTGCTTTCCACTCCAAACACAGGAATTCCATTTGAGGATTAGACACCTTTTCTTGCACAGGAGAACTGTTTTTATAACAGAGAAAAATCTGTCTGAATGTCTCAATATTACATCTATGCTTTCCAGCAACATCTTCAGCAACAGGTAGAGCTTGCCTCAATCTACTACCTTACATCACTAGTTATTCAGTCCTTCATCCCACCTAAGCCTTTCTAACAGCTGGAGAGGGGAGAGCTATGGATTGCTTTATTCTCCCCCATCTGCTATAGTGATGGCATTCATTTCAGTCCTCTCACCCTGCTATGGCTGCCCAGCTTCACAGCTCTTGTTCTTTAGAGCTACAAGATTCACTGGGTTTAGTTTTGTCCCTATGTTTTGGAGAGATGGGGAAGGAATTATGCAGCAGCAGTTTCTTGCACTTCAGGCATTTGCAAACAAGTTCTTGTTTTTCAGAAAGCTGTGCTCTGCAGGGAATCATGAGCTGCCTCATAGCTTCCTGCTCCCACTCAGCAGCAGATGGCAGCCACAGAGAGACAGAGCCTGTGGTCTGCCCAGCCTGCCCCCCCGTGCACTCTGCATTTTCAGTACTTCCAAGATGCAGATATGGACTCATCAGTAGGACCCAAGGAATCATGCAGGCACCTGGAGGCATGGTTTGAAGTTCTGGCAGTAAAACTGAACACAACAGAAGCCACCCACTATCTCTCAATTCCGTCCCTGAAAGGCTGCTGGCAGGGACATCAGTTTTGTGAAGTTGTGTCTTCCCCTGACCTCAAAGACACAAATACACACTATTGTGCCTGTCACTGTTTTCCATCTGTGTCTACCACCAGCTACACAGTCATCATACCTTCAGTTAGGAGTTAGGCAGAATTGGAAGCTTATGGAGGAATCTGAAATTGAAGACACTTTTAAGATTAAATTGAATATATCATACTTTGAGTTATGTGAGATCATGACCTCACCTTGATCTCCTTCAAACTATACTCCATAACCTCTATTTACTTTGTGGTATTTTTTTGTGGAGAAGAGTTAGTGTGGGTGACAAGACTCACTGCAATTCTCTGTGGCTTAATGAATCATCACACAGTAGGCCAGAGGTGCTTGGAGGGCAAGGCACCCTATAATACAAAGTGATTGACTTCACAGTATTTAATAATGACTGATTACGCCTTGACTCGGGGATAGGCTTTTGGGTCTGGTCACACTGAACCCAGCCTATGACTCAAAGTGGGCAAGAAAGCCATAAATCACTCTGCTTGGAAAATCTGTCTGTGTAAGTGCACAAATTTCATTTAATCTTTTTGAACTCTACTTCTGACTCAACCTTTGAAAGTATTAAAAGTTTTCATTTTTATGTCAGAAGACAAAGCACTTCTGAGAGCGGGCAGAATGACAGCTACTGAATCACTTGCTGTCACAATGAGGTGTTTAATACATATGCCAGCCTGTCAATGCTTGGCCACTGAAGCATGTCCTGATCACATCTCATTGTAAGACCACAACTGGTTTGGCTAGTTCTTGCCACAGTTTTTATCAGTTTTCTCTCCACAGCTTTATCTTCTTTTTACTAAATCACTTTGCTAATGTGCAAACAAGCCAGGTAACCGAGAAAAAAGGCAATGCATTCATGAAGAACCTAAAGAATTATTATATAACATTCTATGAACATTGACCCCTTCAGAAATAGATCAAATGGGAACAAAGGAGAAACTTCAGGCCTCTGAAGTAATTTAAGCACAACAACTTCCCAGCCTACAGCTGACTGCTCTGCCACTGCTACTGCTCAAAGGACAGAGTTGAGCCCGTCACTGAATCAACAGGATTCTTTTGGTTTGATTTTGCTTTGGCCCTCACCAATAAGAAAATAGCATGCAATTTTGTGTTGTATATTCTGGTGCCAAACCAAGAACATTTTACCAAATGGATAAAAAGTCTTAAATTTCCTCTGGCTAGAAAAGGAAAACCAGCATTTTTCAGCTTTTCTGCCTTGCCCTGGCCTAGAGAGAAGAAGAATCTAAATTTCATCATTTGTATTGCTGTTATGCCTGAGGACCTCATTTACAGTCACTAACTCAAGGGGAGTTGAGTATGAATAGGTACTACAGGAGAAGCTAGAATGAAAATATAAATGAACAGGGAAATACATACAACAGGAGAACAAAACAAATCCTTCAGGTCTTACCTTAAGGGAGGTGGATACTTTACCTTTATACAGGTGGGGGGTTTGTCCAGATTTGTTTGAAAGAGCTACAGATGCACAGTGTCCAGGGTGCTCCGACATATCTTCTGCTCTCTCTGCTACTAGGTGTTGACACAGAGCATCCTCTAAATAATCATCTTCATCTTCTACATCACCTGCATTAAAATATTACATAACAAAGAATTAATGAGCAAATTCATTCTCTGTCTCTCTACTCAACTATGAATTAATCTATTCTAATAGTTAATTTAAAAATAGGCTGGGCAAGATTCTTGTGTAACTACCCCAATGTATTTCATTACAGTGTCTCTACAGACAACTGTACATACATTGAATTTTCTAACATATAACACTAAATGGACAGGATAATCTAAGTAACAGTTCTATGCCCAGGCACAGGTCATGGCTTTAATTACAATTGTTTCTTTAAGAAGTGTGTTTTCATTACAAATTATGGTGCCACTGACTCATACTGTACTAAAGTACTGCTGACTCTGTGCAACCAAAGTCAGCAAGCAATTTCTCACTACTTAGCTTAGAAATATGTTGCTTACCTTCTGACTCATAGTCCAAACTTGAGAAGTCAAAATTTTCTTCCAGAAGATGGGAGTTTGCTGTAGGGGACATGGGGACAACGCTGTCCCGTTTTCGAGCAATTTCCTCCTGAAGGCCCTTTAGCCAGTCCTTAGTCTTGGGCTGGACTCTCACTGTTCTGCCTCTAACCTAAGCACAGAAAGAAGTGTTTCCCTTTGCCAAGCACCTTCACAAAAGGAGAATGTTTGGACAGAATAAGCAACTGCTGCCAGCCTGTTCATAATCACACAGATCACAGATTCTGAGTTGGAAGGGACCCAGAAGGATCATCAAGTCCAACTATTAAGGGTATGGCCCATGCAGGCACTGATCCCAGCACCCTGATGTTATTAGCACCATGCTCTGACCAAGTTGCACAACTGCTTCAGAAACTGATGCAACTAAAGCTGCACTTCAGAAGCTAAATGGAAAGGTAACACTCTTCTTACCTTCCTAACCAAGTTTTTAGACTGTAACAATATTCTTGAAAGAAAAGAGCTTCACAGCTCAAAAGCACTGCTGCTGCATTTGGGAAATATTGGAAAAATCGGTGAAACATCAAATATCATCAAAAGGACGCTGGAATAGCAATATTGCCATCACAGGGCGCCATTTTTGAGTCAGCAGCTTTAAAACACAGAAGAGTTTTGTACCTGCTTCCACCTGTAAGGAGACTCTGACCAGAAAATCTCATATATGATGTATATGGAAGGTGTATTCTCAAACAGATTAGTACTTCAGCTGCTTATGTGTGTTGCTCTATGACATTTGGGATGAAATGCCTACAAGCCAGCAGCTTTGACAGGAAAATCAGTTTGAAAAGTTCCCAACCCAGACTCCCAGCACCTTCACATACTGTGAGCTGAAACTGTGTTTCAGTCTGTGCTATAATTTACATCAATGGCAGGAGTCAAATTAGAAGATAAAACTGCAAATGTGAAAGAAGAATGAGAGTTAAATCCATTACTTTAAGTATTAAGTTTACAGGGCAGCCCCACAAACAGTTTTTTTAACAGGGGGTTGATGATTTATAGAGTATGTGCGTGGGAAGGAAAAACGGGATGGGAAGGTAAATGCCTTCTGCTAATGCTGCACTTGCCATGGAAGCCAATGAACCATGTTATTACAGCTTAGCAGAAGGAGTCTATTGAAACACTGGAGAAACAAAAAATCTCCAAATGAGGATGCTTTGCCAACAATATAGTCACACAGAATGTCAGGAGAACTGCTTCAAGTAGCCACAACCACAAAAAAGGCCATGTGTTCTGCAGTGGTGTTGAAGCCAGATCCTAAGCGCTTGCTTGGGAGCCACGAAAAGTCACTTCATGCCATCCTGAAACTAAAATGCTGCAATAATAGCCTTAGCAGATGTGAAAGTTAAGGACTTCATAAGCACTAACGTTCTTTAAATAATGCTACTTGATTTAGGTAGAAACTCAAGTACCTTATTCTAAGCCACCATTTTTGAGAAATTTGTTATGAAATTATTATTACAGGTTTAAGAAAGTCTTACTTTGGCACCATCCATATCCATAACACGAAGAGCTGACTTGCTGTCTGCAAATGTCACCAGCATTTGACCTCCACAGATCCTAGCGAAAAAAAAGGCAGAGGAGATAATCCATTTTATTTCCCCATTGAATAAAACCCTTTGATGGCTAGCATGATAGAAAATTACCGTATAGCTCTACGTTCAGGATAAATATGCAGTGCTATGCATTTGGTTTTAGTTGTATTTTCCTTCACAATTCTATTTGTTGAGGAGGACCAGGTGATCTATTAATCCCAAATAGGCTCCTTTTCTCTCCAATCCTCCCTTGTGTGACCCCAGCACCATGACCTTTTCTGGATCACCCCAAAACAGCAGGACAAACATCTCAGTAGCTGTTGACAGGAGACCCAGTCCAATATCTACACTCCCTCTGGACAAAATTCCATGGTTCTGCATAACCTTCACCTCAGAGGACATAAGATGTCCAAGGAGTAGTATTCCACCAAGATCTAAAGCAATTAAAGGCAAAATAAACCAAGAACTATGCACCAAAATATGTTATTTTCTTGCTCCTTTTCTTCACAAGCAAGGTGCTGCTGCTTTTCCTGAGTGGCTGCTTTTGAACCCTCAGCTTACATTGGTACTTTAAAAAACTATACACAACAGGTCATCAGCATTCTCCACTAATAAACAAATCAAATAAACATGAAAAAGTTTTTGGCAGTGTTTCCCAGAGGTCAGCTGCTAGGCCTTTTGCCTGTATTTCTCAAAACAGAAGTCTCACAGCTGTGCTGGAGCCCTGTAGAGAATCAATCAGAATGAAATTAAGCTGCTCTGCCAGAAGGTATCACACTCTCCCTCTCAAACCCAGTGGGTGACAGCTCTGTGAGAAGCTGTACTGTTAACAAACAAGCAAAATGACCCCCAACAGGAAGGGAAGCCAGCCAGGAAATCCTGCCAAGTGTGATAGACTGGTGGAAGAGAGCAGACACCCCCCCCCAGAGGAGGTGAAGCAGGGCCCAAGGATCCACCAGAAGCAGCAATGCTTGGAAGTGAGGTCTGAATCTAAAGATGATGATTTACATCAAAGTCTCTACTTTATGGTGTTGTACTCAACAAAATTCTCTTCTAATCAGACAAGAGAGCTGTTGGGTTATTTCTTCAAAAGGTTGTTGAGAGTTATAAGGTTTTCAGAACACTTGCATTCAATTTCTCATGAAGAATTGAAAGTGCAGTAAAGGAATTCTACATACTTCCTTCCAATACAAAGTTAACTCTTTCAGGACAAAAAGGATCTTCTAGTCTGTGGTTTTTAATAGATGCCATGCCATTTCAGATCCCAAACTCACCTGACAAGAACAACAGTGCCATAATCCTCAAACATCCGCATAAGCTCCGTACGCAAGTCTTCAGGAAATTCATTTTTCTCTTCAGGTGTTGGTGATAGGAGATTTACCACTACTGTGGCATCCAGTGGTCCCTGGAAAGATGACACTTCTCGGAAAACACTGTCACGGGCAGCTTCATTAACTTCCTGAACTTCCACTTCTACAATAGCTAACACAGGCCTACACAAAACAAAGGGAAAAAAAAACTTATTTAAAAATAAGAAGTGCTTATATAAAATTAAAATCTATATAAAGAAGGAGGACAGATAAGCTTCATTTTCTCTGCAGTGGTCAGCATCATGCCTTGAGCACTATTAGTTGTACTTCCCAGTCCTGAATTAGCTGAATGTAACAGTGAAGACACACCATAAGTGAATTGGAATAACAATTGTATGCAGCACTTATGGCAAACTTACAGACCAAAAATATCAGGATACTCCACTCACTATCAAACAGCTGTGGCCCCAAACATCTATAAATCAGGATGGAAATATATTATTTTCTGTTAGACAAGGCCACATGTTGTCTTCCAAACACTAAGGACAAGGTATTCCAGATGGATAATGTTGTAATGTAGCAAATATGTGCCTATCCATTACACTATAAGCAGCCAACACCACAAACTTGCTTCTTGAGCCATTTCTTACAAATTACTTCTCTGTGTGTCAGGTCTGAATAAAATTCAGAGAGAGTTGTCTGAAAGAGCATAACTCGTCTCATCTCAGTGGGTGCAATCGACATTCTCAGATTTTCACCTGCACAGAGACAGAACAGTGACTGGGGTGGCTGCTCTTACAACTGTGTCAAAATTGCTGCCTTCTACTTGCAATAGACCTGGCTCTTGAATACACATTACCAGAACATATGAAAGCAACAACAGCAGGGCTAGGAAGGGATAATAAAGGAGAAAAATGTATTGGAAGCACAAACTATTTCCATAAGCATTGTGAATCATAACATATTTCCATATGTCACAAAGATACAACTATGCCCTTTTTCTAGCACAAACCCTGGGAAAGCAAACCTGCTGACTGTAATTAAAAAGCAGCTTTTGGAGTCAAGTTTGCTGAAATAGAAAACCATGTATAACAGTCATGTTTCACAGATTGCATCCTCAGGGTCCTATATAATGAGAGCAGCAGCTCTGCTGTGCTTTGCAGAACACAGCAATGTCAGAGCCTTGACACAGAGAAATTGATTGCAAGAGGCATGTTCTTCCATTGCTAGAGGAATACAGAACAGTTCTGGCATGCAAGAGCACCACCAGAAGCACATAGACAGCTACTGGGGGTCACTGAGCACTGCTAGGAGGAGCAATACTGTAGCATTTACACAAAGCATGCAAGAGGTGAGACAAACATATTACAGAATTTGCTTCTCAGAAGTGAAGCAGAGAACTAGTTTATCAAAGATAGGTCATTCATATCCCTAAAGAGAAGTTAATGATACAGACCAACCAGCAGCATTGGCCTGTGATTTTTTCTACTTTCTCCCATTTCCATTTTTAAAGGAGGCACAGAAGACCCACACTTGAGTACTGTGAAGAGGCCAGCCTTGTCCCTGTGTGGCCCGGCTCACGCCTCTTCAGGCCACACAGTCCCAAACCTCCTCTCTTGCAGCAAGCAATCCCTCAGAGCAGTTTCCTTAGGTATCAGACCTTTTCCAAAACTAGGATAGCTCTGTTTTCTATACCTCTGTTTTCTACACATCTGGCAGCAACTTATCCAACCCTTGCTGCAATTACTGTGCAGGAAAAATAAATACATGACTGTAGATACTTGCCACTCTGGTATAAAGCTCACCATGAGAGGAAGAAATAGCAGATACTGAACATCAAGCAGATACTGAACATGGAATAAGGGTGTAATTCCTGTTTTAATCCTTCTTTGTCCCTCACTCTGAAGGTGTAATTCAGTATGACACATTTTAACCTCTGATTGTTTAGTTACCTGTGGTCAGATGCTTGCAACTCTGCTCTCCCATAGTACATCAAGGCTCCAGGGGTCCAAGTGTGCCTGACTTTAGTATCAGCACTCAGATCACTGTCCAGAAGATTGATCTCTCCAGCTATGCAGCACAAAACATGATTTAAAATTCACTCAAATCTAGTTTTATTAACAGATAAACACTATTCTATTAGGAAGCTCTCCACAGACCTAGAAGTGGGAGGTGGGGTATTTTTTGTTCCTGTATATATATAATTCAAAGAAGAGCTTGTATCCTACAAGATTTACAAATTAGGGACTAGAAAGAAAAAAAAAGAGAAACTTTTTTTGGGGGAGTGCAACTGAGACAACTGTTCAGTAGAGTAAGACACTTGCAAAATTGTTGACCTAAATGTCACCCACTTAATTATTTGCACAAAATGTGTTGATGGAATCATATTAGTATTTTACCTCCTACCTCAACACTGAGCATAAAACCAGACACTGTACTTGGAAATTTTGCAAATCTGAATATTAGACATGGATTGGAGAAATAATACACAAGAGACAGGAGAAACCAAACCCATACAAATGCTTTGTAGTTTTTACACTTAACATAGTCATGATATGACTTAGATTCCAAGCAGAAATTTCCAGGCATGTGAAAAACCACATCTGCAGACACAGACCAAATTAATTCTCCAGCAATTATGCTTTTAATATGAATTTATTCAAATTTTGGAAACACTGGGGGATAGTTGTTCCTGCAGACTGAGAGAATTATTATGAAAACTATCCCTGGATATGCAAAGAAATACTTTTTATTTCTTAACTGTAACTTTTGAATAACAAGTAAAAACAGCCTTTCTGTGGCATTGGTCACTCATGAATTCAAAGTACTTTATAAGCACTAATTAGTGAAACCTCCCCCAATCCTGTAAACTAGCAGAAATATTCCTAAGAATTACCAGTACAGAAGAAATTACAGGAAACTGTTTCTACATCTACTGAAAACAGCAGTTTTAACAATCTAGCCATTATAACACAGGAACTTTATGCAGACTAATGATTCTGTTGAAAAACAACAGAATTATTTCTGTTACTACAGCTGGGCTGTTTTCAGTTCCTCAATGAGCTCCCAGCACCTTTTTGATCTGTAGCATGAAGCCTTTGTTCACACACACAAGAAAAAAGGGCCTTCTCTATCTCTGACACATAATCCAGTGAAGCTGAAAGAACATCTGCTTGAGTAAAGCACCATTCACTAGATTAAATCCATTTAAGTGGGTTCTAGATGAATTCTAAAACAACTTTCAGATAAAGAAGGATTCTACGCACCTGTTTTTTCAAAGGGCAGTTTCTTTCTCCACCAAAGCACTCTGTCAGTCCACGCTGGGGTTCTGCACTTATCACTAGTGTCATAAGCCTCCGAGCCAACGTCGTATTTATATGTTGGTCCAAAATTAATAGTCCCTTCATGGAAGTCATTAAAAATCTAATTAAATAAAGAGCACTCTTTAAGTTACTGATGAGGAAGGTGCCACTGTGATGTATCAACTTCCTCACAAACTACGTTCTGATTTTTAAACCAATTGCTGCATTCAAGTGCTACAAACAAGGGTCTGAAAACGCAACTTCTTCACTCTCTCAAAAAACAAGAAAGATACAGCCAACACACAGTTATTCAAGAAAATGAGACACACTGCCTTACTTTTCCATTGGATTTTTGCTGCTGTAGTTGATCAAACTTCAAAAGTGTCTTCCAATCTTGACGTTTGAGAAAATAAAAGACTTCTTCATATGTTAGATCAATGCGATAGTTAAAATCACCACACCAGAAGACATAGTCATGGGAGAACATGTTCTGCCCCTAGTTTTGAGGTACAGAATACTGTTAAGTCACATTTATGAAAACATCTTTAAAATGCACTGAAATGCAGCACTCAGTCTCTCTGAATTACTAAATACTGGACCTACTTGTCACAATTTATTTGTCAAAATTCTTTTTGTGCTAAAATAGAATGGTTCCTTTGCTGTCTTTGGCACTACACTGAGCTGAATTTTGTAAACAAGAATGTCAGACTCTGACCCCTCTTTCCTAAAGGTATGTCCAAACTGGAACCTAGCTTTGTGTTCACAATTTGTCTGTCATGAATATTCAAAGTATATGTTTGTTTCCCTAACACATTTCACATGCATATATTTGCATATTCTAAATATAACATCAAATGTGCTTCTGGAAGCAAGGCAAATTTAGCAACAAGCTCCTGAGTAAGAACAAGCTCCAAATGTGCACGTCACAGTTTTGTAAAGGTATTGAAATCAAACGTCAATGAAAATTCACTCCAGTTCTAAATTTAGCATCCTAGCCTCTAACCAGTCTTTCTTTTCTTTTTTTTTTTTTTCCCTTCCCAGTTCAGCTATAAACCTCTAAACCCCAGAGATTCATAAGGGAAACGTTCCAGACTGTGGCTGTCACAGCACTAGAGGGCACTCTTTATATGCATTATAGACATAAGGTACCTTTAGTTGTTTTAAGTATAAGGGACATCAAATAGTTAACGAGGTATTAGAAGGAAAAACTATCATAAGCACAACTTTATGGCCATTTGGAACAGATCTCCTTTGCAGGACGTCCAGTCTGTCAGTATTAGCTCCTACATAAACCAACTGATTGATATGCTGCACATGCCAAGCTTTTAAACCTTACAAACAACAGGAAGGTAAAATTTTATGCTTTGCAACCTAAATGCCATTTTTTGCTGAAATACACAAGCTAGTCCAATCCCTTCCTGGCTTAGGGCCTTTCCACAGAGGTCCAAGAATGAAGGTATTGAGGAAATTAAAGCAATCAACATTAAGGGAAGCAAAGGAGTCCTGCTTCCAAATCCCATGGGTTATCTACCATAGGAGACAAGTTGGAATTAAAACACTAGGGTGATTGAATTGACACGATTTAGGGGTAAATTTATTCATGCAGACCAGTGGTGCCTATTTGCCACGCTCTGAGAGAAACCAGCAGTTCCTTGAGAGTGACACATTCATGAGTACAAAACGAAGGGAACAGAGGGTACCATGTCAGTGCCCAAGAACTGATCTGTCATACCCGACCAGAATCGGCCAAGGCACTGCTGCACTGAATGGCATGGATGGGCTTTCAGGAATTCTCACTTACTAGAGCCAGCAGGGGCTATCAATATCATACTCTCCAGTTCTAACACTGACTTCAGTCATCCAGATCTTAACTGCATAAAGCCAAGGACTTTTCAAGCACTGGAGCAACTTTATTTTTTGAAAGGATTAGCACTTTTGTAAAGCAAGTGCTCTGTTGGGTGGTATCTAGTCTTCCATGAAACATGCTTCCTTAATTTTTATTTATTTATTTGCTAACATCTTCTTTAATATTTTCCTTCATGGTATACTGAGATGCCTTCTTTGATGACCTGTCATCAAAGGCAGCCTGAGACCAGCTTTCATGGTATAAAGATATCACCTTTATCTCCAATGTTTTTAGCACACATACGTCTACACTTACCATTGGGAAGCTGAGTTTCTGTGTGATTTCTTTATAATCTTCGTTCCTCTCTTTCACCTGGGTCTGCCCAGCAGTCAAGTGACTGCATATAAAGCAGAAACTGGTACTATAGAACTGAAAACGAATGCTCACTGCCCCTTTATTCCCAGCTTTTCCTCCCATTCCTGTCTTCACGGTGTCTATTGCTACATCCCTGCATTAAAACAAAACAAAACAAACCCACAAAAAAAAAAAAAAAGAAAAAAAAAAAAAAGAAAAAAAAAAAAAGGAGAAAAGAACAGAGTATAGGGCTTCAGGGACAAACATTCAATTAGCTTTGATTGCAACATAAAGGGAAAAGACAGTTTACAATGCCATGTCCCCTCCAGAAAGCTTACTGCTTTTACGCATATCTTTTAGTTTCTTGATGTTCATGTACTTATGTTTCAAATTAAATATAATACAATATTACAGAAATAAAACAATTTGAAAATATTATTCTCCTTTTCTTATCCCTTTCAAACAGACCAGCAAGACCTTATTTCTGAAATAATGTGAATTTCTATAGAATATGTTTTCCAGTTTTACCTCTACCATGATCCTTAAAATATTGGCAATAAATAAATTTACTACTATACTTCCTTTTACTTTTGAACATATGGGAAGCTGCTTTTCAGACACTTAACAATTTACTGTTCATATGTGTTGAAATCAAACTTCACAGTTCATGATGGATTTTCCATTTAATTAAAGAGCAACAGATCAAAACCCATAATTCATTACATCAGATGTAATAAAAGCAGAGATTTTTGGATACAACTACTTATATGTAACTTCTCAAATGAATTCTGTACTGATGACAAATTGCTTAAGGTCTCCATGTTGCTAATTACTTAGTATTTCAATGTGATGATTAGCACACACTTCACTACAGAAAGATAACTTGATAAAGCAGACCACCTGCTCTCAGGGTAATTTCTCCCAAATAGCCAGGCTACTCCAAGAACAAAGCACGGCTGTCTGATCAGATAAGTAAATGATGAGATCATTGTTGCAGCCAACCCCAGCACCATGCATGTCTTTCCCAGTGCGAAAGTTTTACTTTCCAGAGAAAATGTCAAGCAGAGCTGACTAGAATATCACTGATTTTAAGAAGGGATGTGCAGAAAATGGCTCTTATTTGAGTTCTCCACAGAAATTTGTGATCTAAATGATGCAAGATGTTACAGGTCTCATTTCCCCAGCCCCTTCATTTTCTTCTCTCTTCCTCCCCCATCTTTTGTACCTTTTTTATCCCTCTTTAATTTCCTGTCTTTTCCTGACAGCAGGACACCACCAGCAGATACCCTCAGGGAGGCAGAGGAGGAACATCTAAGTTTTCTGTGAAACAATGGGTTTTAAGCACTCCTACAGAAGCATGTGTTCAGCCTTTACACTCTAAAAGTTCTCCCTTCCAGCTGCCTGCCTAGCCATCTCCTGACTGGTATTCAACTGATTTTCGTTCACGGCAAAGGTTATGCTGAGATAACCCACTGTAAATTCAACTGCTTGTATTTCATCAATCCTTTCACTGATGTATAATCCAGCTATTGTCCCATTATTTCTCTTTATTCCATCTATCTTCTGTCTAAATCTCTTCAATCTAGGTAAGCACAGGAGCAATTTTTTTGCACTTCTGATCATTTTTCCTTTCCTTTTGTAGACATGGGAAAAAATGTGCAAGCATACAGGTTAGGTTTGATTATGCTCACATAGCACACAGCAGCACATTTGTATTAAATGATGAAACTTGGTCAGTAAAATCAAACCTTTCTGATTTCTCTTGAGTTTCAAAGGGTTACATCCAATTTTTGGCAGTTTAACAACTGCAACCAGAACCACTGTGCTGTTCTGGTTCTCATTTCCATTTAAACCATCAATTTCCTACTGGATTACTCAAGTTTTTTGTAAGCCAGGTGAAAAGTCAAAAACTGAGAGAAACACTTCTCCTGAGGACTGCTTCATAGCAGCAAAAAAAAAAAAAAAAAAAAAAAAAAAAAAATTTCTTTAAAATAATATGAAGAAAGAAAGATTACTGGAAAGCAGCAATGCAAGACCATCAGAGTTACCTGGACTGCATTGGTCTGTCTGGCCTACAAAACCTGATGCTGCACAAGCTCTGTTCTGAGGTTTTCAGTATATATGAGATCACAGGGAAGAAAGTGGCAGCTCTTGATATTTTAATCACAAAATACAGGGGCCAATCAGTGCCCTAATACAGGACAGAGAGGAGCTTGGATCTCAAGGCATTAAGGTCAGATAGATGCCCAAAGATAGTTTCAGCTAATTATTCACTTCCTAACCATTTACATTTAGCTGCATAATTCTTTTACACTTAGCCAGCACAGTTCTTGCCCACTGCCAAGACATTTTAATGCAAGTATTTCCATGAGTTGGTAATCTTGTAAGAAGAATTTGGTCACTCTCCAGGGACAGCTGAGCTAGTAAGCAGAGGATACACAGCTCCGCAGCCTCCTAACTGGGCACACAGTGCTAGTTCTCATAACTTCTGGGAAAGACAAACACTTCGTAGGTTCTCTTACTTCTCAATTCTATAAAATGTCAAGGGGCAAAATTCAGTCTCTTTCCTCCATTCTTTTCAGGTCTAGAACTACCCCTGTTTCCATAAGGAAACAATATGGACAGGGCTAGAAGTAAAACCTGCCCTTCAGACAGAGGCAGGCACTTGCCTTCATTCAGTGCATTAAAAACTCCTGGACTTACTAGCACAGGTCATTCCTTTCCCAGAAAGATAGCACCCAAACAAGGTGTTCCACCATGACTGCCCACCTGGAGCTTGCCTGGCTTTTCAGCTAACTGGAGGAAGACACTGAGGCTGCTGGCTTTTGTGCTACCCAGGGAGATGGACTCCAGCCTATTGCTGTCTGGAAGCTTGCCTCTCCTCCATGCTGAGCAAAGAGCAGAACCCAGGTGTGTATAAGGCCCACCAAGATGTCTCTCCCCATGTTTTCTGACCATACTTCCAACACCAGATGTTACTGAAGACACTGGTTGAGTTTTGAGGGGTTTTTGTTCGGTTAGTTTGGGGTTTGTTGTTAGGTAAGTTTTATTTTGGGGTGGGTGTTTTTGGTTTTGGTTTGGTGGGGTTTTTAGGTGTTTGTTTGGTTGGTTTTGTTTGGTTTGGCTTTCTTTTTACCTGATGAAGGGGACATGATATGGTCGCACAAAGATGAAAAGACAAACACCAACAAGCTGCGCTGATGTCAGCTGAATGTAGCGATGAGTCCTGGAAATAGCTTTTTGAAGCTGCTCTCCCCACATTTTTCTATTCGTTGTACTGGAACAAACATAAAATCATTTAATGGAATCAAAGCAAACCACTGTAAGTCAATAAAATGAACAGATTAACTGTGCCTTAGCTTTACAGACATCCCATTAGGTTGTAGAACTTGAAGTGCTGTAAAATGCATGGCAGAGACTAATAATACCTCCTTGTAGGCCAGCCTAGAGTTAGCAGGGTCAGTGAGCCCAGGCACAGCACACAAATACAGTTATCCTGCTTCTGGGTGTGTGAGGGAACTTATCTTCTATGCTCAGAAATATCCACACTCACATGACATTGGATACACCCATTCACTAGGGATAACTGGAAGCTGATTACAGCAACCATAACTGTAAAAACAAATTTTCAAATCAATCTCATGACCTGTAAGATTTTCTATGCTCACAGTGGAGAGATCTCAGGATTTTCTGACCGGAAGGTGACTGGCTACACACAGCTGTTGGCTGTTCTTAGCTAAGGTTTGTGAATAGCTGCATACACCTTCACTTCAGTGGATCTAGCTTTTTCTTTTCTCTAAAGTCAACATATCCATGCAGATATACTGACAGCCCAGCAGCCACACTAAGCAGTGATGTAACTTGTCAAAACAGACAAATAACTGCCCAGCCTGATGAATCAGCATTGGAAACATGATCTTCAGGGTTCCACCTCCATTCTGATTCACATGGACCAGTAAACACAACAGCCTACTTCACATGCTGATATGCCAGCCTTGGGCTTTGCATTTGACTTCTTCTCTAGCCATAATTTTCACAAATACAATTACCCACAGAGACATTTTTAGACAATTTTAGAATTCCCACATAACTGGCAATTAGGTTTGTAGTCATTGAGCACATTTTTCCAACATCAGACAGGGCTTTAAGGACAAGTGTTTAATCAATTTCAACCATCAAAATTTTTCTCTGCCAACATAAAGACTTAAGAGACATAGCAAACAGTGTATTCTACTGTACAGAAGTTCACAGAGAAAGATCACTTTCAACACCATCCCAGTGACATTTGTTAATGGGAAACTTATTTCCAGCTATGGTTGCAAGCAACAGATTTGGAAGGGAGTATTCAATATAAGTGACCATAAAAATGATCATGGCCAGTTCCTTTGGGGAAGATTAGGTTCTTTTTGTTGGTTTGGGTTTTTTTGTTTGGTTTTGGGTTTTTTTGGGTTTTTTTTTTGGTTGGTTGGTTTGGTTTGTTTACAGTTGTGGGGGTTTTTTTTGGTTGGTTGGGTTTTCTTAGGTTGGTTGATTAGGGGGTTTTGTTGGTTTTGTTTGTTTGGGTTGGGTTTTTTTTACGTACCTGGCATTCACAATATTCCCTGCACTTAACTCAACCATCTCTTCAAATCCCACTGCAAATATGTCAGGAGGGCAGTTATCATCATCTGTTGGCAGGAAGGAAACATCATACCAGAATTACTATTTTGTTGTTTCTTCTAATGACTTGTATTCTAATTTCTGTCAGAGATCCTTCCTGTAGTTCTATCTTGTGTATCCCCTGCCAAGCTATACATATTCATAGCTCCTTTAATCTAATCTCAAAACATCCCCTGCAGTTCCTCTGAAATTTTTCCTGCTTTTCTCCCATCAGTTGGTCTCCATCTCTCTTGCAGGAAGCAGTTCAGAACAGAACATTATATTGTAGCAGTGTTAAGATCTCCCCCACCTCACTCATCACTAAAGCCACAACATCTCACTACTCACCATCTCTTACTTTCTTGTCATTTTACCCAACATGCTCTTCCTTTCTGACACAGATTCCTATGTAACTGAACTTAATTGCCCACACACCAGTATGTCACCTTCATCTCAATGCTTTTACTAAATTTATCTAGTTTAAGGATGCTTTTGAAGTTTCTTTTTGCCTCCTTTCTTCCAAGTCCTTCTTAAATGACCTGTATTTAGGGTTAGATCACCCTAGAGCACAGTGACCCCCACCCCCCGCTCCCTTCCCCAGCTCTGTGGATATTTTTCTGAGGAAACACCAAAGATTAGATGCTCTCATAAAATAGTGTGAAGCAAATCTGTTGACAGATCTGTTAGGTCTGTCCATTGCCCAAAGAGTTGGTTTTTTTTTAAAGTTCATATGACCACAGTGACAGTAACTTAATTCAACATGGAGACCTAAACATAGGAACCTAAATCAAATCTGAATCCAAAATCACAAATAAAAACTAACATATGCAACAACTCAGTGCAGACATGAGGGTGAAACTAGCATGACAGCTGGCCTCCTTTACTGGCTTAACCAGATAGGTACTGTCACATGTATTTCCCATGAATAATTTTGGACATCTGTCTTTGAACACTTGCCCATTTGTGTAGGCACTGCACTGACATTAACATGGATAACACTGACATTAACACAGACATTGGCATGGTTGCACCCTTGCCCTGCCCATTCACGTAAGTCTCACAGAAGTTCACATAAGCCCGTTCTCTTCCAGGAGATGCTCAGACCTGCCATGTCCCAGCTGCTTGTCCCATGTAGCCCTGCTCCTCTGGTTCTCTAAGGGGATGGTCTGGCAAGGCTAACGTGACAGGCTCTCAACAAATTTTAGTATTATGGGCACAGTCATGTGCTAACACATCTGAAGTGTTTCTGAAACAGATTACACTGGACTAATGACTTATCTAGGCTGCTCAGAATAGAGTCTGCACCTAATCCCATCCATGCAGGAACTGAAAGTTCAAATGAGACAACTTGTATAAGGGAGCCAAGGATTTGAGGAATGTATTCCTGAGCAACAAAGTTAGGTACAGGACTATGCCTGTGATACCTGCAGGAAACTAAATGTTCCACTGTAACAACAAAAGCATGGGTTTTGCTGTAGTTTTGCAACCACTCAATTTCTAATTGACAGATTGATCCCTTACATTTACCTTAATAAAGAAAATCTGTAAATCAATTACAACACTTGACCTTGTTCCATACATAAGAAATTCAGCAGCCAATTTCATCAAGCCAAAAGCATAAGTTTTCTATACTGCTAAAGAAAGGAAATATCGCCTTCAACAAAGTAAATCTTTTTGTCTGAAGGCATTGATCGTAGCATTTCCAGACAAGCTCACAATCCAGATTGTATAGATATGTTTAGCTCCAGATGAGAGACCAAGGAGATGCTCTGATGGCACCTAAGCATGTAGCTCCTGCTCATGATAAAGAACAAAGAACAGAGATATGGAAGAAGAAAATGACATACAGGGTGCAGAATAGGCAGATACATCCCACAATGGCATGAAAGAGAGCTCTGAATTCTGACCTGCTGAAGGTTTGAAACAGTCACGTGGACTGTTTCAAAGTGTTCAAAGAACACTGACTGCCAGGAACTCTTAACAGACCATTCCACTTCTGCAGGACAGCAGCAAAAGCATGGAGGAGCTGAATACAACCCTAAGAACTGAGAGAAAATGCCTTCCAAAATGTACTGCCTTTAAAAGGCTGGTCAAATTTTGTGTCCTGACTCACTGTTTCTAGAGATACCAGCAAACAGTGCTTACACATTCTGACTCTGAAATCTTACCTTGAAACTCGGAAACTCCTGAGAGCTTGGGAGAATCCAGCAGCCAGTCTGTCAGCTCACTGGTACCAAGGATGTTGCTTCGAAACTGCTTTCCCCCATTCACATTCCAGGTCCCCGTGGCAACACGAACACGCTTGGAGCTTGTAAATTCAAACTGACGCTCTGACATGGCCTTCAAAATACTTGGAGTTACTGACACAAGAGGGGAGAGAGAAAGATAGTGTGTAAAAGAAGAATGTGCCGTAAAAGGACACTGCAGCAACACAGTCACTCTGAAATAATAACATTACCCTCGCAGCAGCATTACAAAAGGTAAGGAATAACTCCTATAGCAATGACAATAACTACAAGATAACCGAGGCTGATGTCAGCAATTTCTCTTCCAGAAACCAGGCACCCTTTGAAAGCTTTGGTCACTCACCTTCAGCTTACATTTTTCTGTACTTCTTCAAGTAATAAGCAAAAGATTCTTTTATCTCCTGTAATCTTCAGTTTAGTCTACAGCACTAGTCATGGTTTAACCCCATTGGGCAACTAGTGCTTAGTAGTGCTTATCCTGGCCACTCACTCACTCCCTGAGCCCCCAGCAAAATGCTGCAGAGAATCACAAAAATGAGAAAACCCATGGATTGAGATAAAGACAGTTTAATGGGACAGAAAAGGGGAAAACAAAAAAAAGGGATAGTAGAATTTGAATATACAGAACAAGTGTGGCACAGTGCCCAGACAGTTCCAAAGCAGCAGCCCTTAGTCAGCTTCCCCCCCTTCCTAATTTATGTACCAAGCATGGCATCATTTAGAATGGAATATTCCTTTGGCCATTTGGAGTCAACTGCATTCCTCTCTCACGTTCTTGTAGCCCTCCAGCCTTCTGAATAGGAGAGCATGGGAAGTCCTTGACTTAGTATAAACACTATACAGTAACAACTAAAACCCTCAGTGTGTTACCATCCTGTTGTGGTTTAAATCCAGCTGGCAACCAAGTACAACAGCACTTGCTCATTCATTAGTCTCATATTAAGTCCACAACACAACTAGGAAGCCAATGAACTCTATTCCTGAAAACACGACAAGCAACCAAGCATGTCAGAAGTTACAACTTAAACAGAAGTCCTTAGAAGTTTAGAATGTGGAAAGAAAGATGGATAGCAGCACAGACTCACATCAGTACAAGTCTAGCACTGCTACAGCTCTCTAGCCTGCTAAGAACTCCTCAAAAAAAACCCTGCTACATTCACTTACTTGACTGAGTGTAGAAAACTAGCAGTGTGCTTTTGCTGTCTGAGCAAATGAAGCAGAGTTAATCTGTAACTACTTCACTTGCATTGGCAGTCAGGCATAGAGAAGTAATCTATATTTTCCTCACGGTCAACATCAGGGAACAAGCCCAGGGCTGAAGTGGTGCTGAATGGTTCTCTGGAGTAAACTGACCACCCAATACTCACTGTGGGTGAAATTATCCTATATTTTTCATGTAAATATCTTCTCAGAGTGAGTTGAGTTTATTCTAGATGGGTGCAAACAAATATGTCTATGCTGTTGACTATTAGGGGCCTGGAAAAAAGCAGGAAATGAACACAGATGTGCCTTTAACAATGAAAATGGCTAAAAGCATGTGCAAACAGCAAGGACACGACTAAGGAGATAAAAAGGCTGAGCTCAAGAGATCCCCTCAAGACAAACTCAGATAGGACAGACTGGGAATACAGCCCTAAAATCCTTCCCTCTGGTCCAACTCTAAACTGTCAGAGAATATCACTATCAAAGAGCAATAAAACGTACTCAAAAACT
The DNA here is from genome assembly GCA_018697195.1 of Certhia americana. NCBI lineage: Eukaryota > Metazoa > Chordata > Aves > Passeriformes > Certhiidae > Certhia > Certhia americana. Next base: position 59,397,984 of record CM031859.1, on the reverse strand, counting down.
CAAAACAAAATATGAGAAGCAAGCACAAGGGTTGTTCTATGGTCACTTGAAAGTAGCATTTTAAACAACAGATCTGTGCAAAAGCAGTTTATTTATTGATTCTTTCTCAAAAGGATACAGTTGCTTATATCTGATAGCTAAAAGCAGATGCAAAAGCAAAGGCAAGGGTTTAGATTTGCTTTACCCAGCAGTGCAGTCTGGTCCATGAGCATCTTGCCTTTGTCTGCATATTCCTCCCGGTAGAAGTCACCCATGAGCAGCAACTCGATGGCTTCCTGCTTTACTGTATCAAAGAAATTTGACTGGATGGTACGAGACACAGAGCGAGCACCATCCTTGAGCTTCCCAACCTACAGCAGACAGGAATTATGAATGCAAGTGACACTGAAGCATAAATAGGACATCTTTCTTTACTTGCAAATAGATTTGCCGTTTTTCTTTACCTTGTTCTTCCCCTCAAGGGCACGATTGCCACTAAACACTCTGCTCAGATTTTGACCATTGAGAGTCCACATCTCCTTGTAGGATTCCACAAAGCGCTCAACTATAGGTTTAGAGTTCAAACCAAGGCTCTCTAATTGAGCAAACAGTATCTGGATTAGGTGCAGAAGGAGAAAAAAAAAACACAAGAAAAAAAGCAACCTTGTTTTTAAACGTGTTTTTGCTTTTTATCCTCAGTATTTCATCCAGCACCATTCTGTGTCATAGAGCTGGCAAGACAGACCCACATAACTGACACTTACAGCCTCTTTCCTGTCTTTCCCATGGAACAGTCAATGTATGTACTACAGGTGTCCCACGGAAGGTCCTCTGACAAACTCACCTCCTGTGCAACGAAGGACTGTACACTATTAGAACGATCCAGGCAGTCCAAACAATTCATTCGAAAAGTACCTGTCTGCAGACTTTGGCAACCAAACACAAGAGGAGGGAGGAGAAAATGGTATATTTTAAATTAACGTCTAAACACGAGTTGATTGAACAAGATCATCAAATGTTCAGCCTGAATATACCCACCCACGTTTTGACGGTGCAAGCACACTGTGCACAATAGATTTCATTAACACATCGAATTACTTGACTACATCTGCAACACTATATTTGCAAATCCATGCACCAGTAAATTTGCAGATTTGAAACCATGGAGATGCAATTAAGCCAAATCATTGATTTAGCACCAAGACTACACTTTGTCTCAAAATTTTATTTCAAGGAGGTCAATTTACGGTCGTGCTCCAAACACAGCAAGAGAGCTGGGAGGCCAGGACAAGCAGTGCCCAGCTACACTGGGACAGAGGAGCAGAGACACTCACCATGGACTTACATGCTTGCCCTTTGTGAAGATTCCAAAGTCTTCCCAGTGCAACTGCAGATGAGGCCTCAGCAAATTTTCCAGTTTCTCAGTTTTCCCACCTTTTGCAAATTGGTGGTAGTCAAAGTTTATCATGGGACTGTCTTCCGCATGGGAAGAGGCCCATAGCAGTTTCTGTTTAGAGAAGAAAATGAAGGAAAACAAATCCTGCTCAAGCCACACGTAAGGATTGATACCAGCACGCTTCTATCATTAATAAGCCTTGACTGTTAATCACATAGTTCATAGGGAATTTTGAAAGGCCAGACATGAAAAAAGCAACTGAAGTTCCCTGTTTGTTTTCTTCACAGAAGTAAACCTGACTCTTGGAACCCAATTTTCCTGCAGTGGAACTCAAACTGTAACTGCAAAGTATACAATAGAATTGTGCCCTGGCTGGTGGCAGCCCTGCAGCAACGAGCTGCTGCTACCTTTGTGCATCAGGGTGGACAGCCCTAACAATGCTCTAGGCAGGCTCAAGGGGAGGAAGTAAGTTAGTAATTGCATCCCAGGAAATGTACTATAAAGTGTTTGTGGTAAACTGCAGAAGTGAAAGAAGAGGCACAAATAGCCTCACTATTTCTTCTCCAATTTCAATGACCTCACACACATTTCCGTAATCACCACAAATTTCATTATGGTATCTGCAACAGATACAACAGTAACACATCCTGTTCTCCACAAGAAAGGCAGAGAGAGCCATTACATTAACTCAAACTATGCAAGCCTTTGTCTATTCTCTTCCCTCCTGCATATTCTTACCCCAAGAGATGGATGCTTTTCTCCACTTACACCGTGACAGACACTGGACAAAACAAATCTAATATTACATTGAAAGTGTACATACAGCAGTTACACCAGCATAATTGTATTGAGTAAGCCATTATGCCTTTCCTGCAGAAAGAAATTTAAAGGCAGTGCGTGGAAAGAGACCTGTAAAATGTATTTCATTAGACTGTTACTGTTGACACCCCAATCTGCCTTGACAGATGCTGGCACTAGTAATGCACTTGAGGACAGCATTTACCCACTGCCGCAGTGTAAATTATTGTCGGAGTATTTGCAACTCTAAACTACAGCCCTGTTTTTACTGTAAACATAATTACATCTGTTGTAGGGAATGCTTATGGGAGGAACAGCATTTCCTGGGAACAGTATTGATTTTTGGTCTGGTCTGATTCAGGTAATGCATAATGAATGGTAAATGAATGGTAACCATGACATTCTGATCAAGAGAGCCCAGCAGCACTAATTACAAGAATAATTTGAACAAACACTGATAAGAATTACTGAGGTTGAAGCAGGAGTGAAGACAAGAGAAAGAAATAAAAGCAAAAACAAAAAACATGTAGAAACTAATGACAGGAGACAAGCCTGAAACCTTAATCACACTCCTATGAATTACTTTATTTTTAATTCAAGCCCTATAAATCATCAAAGTAAAATTAACTCTATATTCTTTCCTAACATCCATTTCTTAAAACAGAAAGGTAAATAAACGACCAAGGAGTCATCCTGAACGAATACAAAACTTTGGTTTTCAGTGATGTCAGTCTAAATTCTTTGAGCTCACAGGGTATTTTCAGAGTTTATTTATTTTAAAAAAGGCAAAAAATGTAACAATGTAAACAAAACAATATTTATTTAAATTACATTAACAAATGCGAGATCTTTATTCTAGAGATGCCCAGAAAGTATCAGCATCAAATTATCAACAAATGTCATATTTTTATCCATGTAAGTTATTTCAGAATTGCATTTAGCAATTTCAGAATTTGTTATCTTTCACCTGTAAATTTCAGTGGAGTTTGCAAAACAAACTAGAAAAACTATTTTAAAGACAGGGAAGCCAAAAGATTACAGAGGCTTAGCCGTGTCATGTAGAAATTCAGTAAGAAGTTGAAAACAGAAACCAGGACCAGATTTCACTCCTGTGCCTTCCTCACTGCCTTGCAAGTTTTAGTCATAATCACTTTCTTTGGCCACCTTCTGTACAAGGGAAGACCTTCACTTTGTCATTTTCTGCTGGGGAAGCAGATAGTCCTTCCCAGCTCTTTTGCAGGAGGAAATTGTGACACAGGAAAACTTAAAAAAACTTGATACTCCCTGTAAGTTCACTATTGCAACAGAGAGGGAAAGAAATAAGGCCATATTATTTAAGCAAAATTTTTATTTTGCTTAGTTTCACATAGTAAATGTTTCAGCTCAGAACTGCTGGTATCACTGTTTACCAATAGTATATACATGGCACTTACTACAGATGTGTACTTAAATCGTCCTATCTTAGTTTTGGGAACATAATCTCTGAAGTATCTATCTCAGTTTGCTAAAGAAACAGGCACTTAAGGAGGCAGACTTCCATCAAACCCCCAGCCAGATTCAGGCAGCTGTTGCACTGCTGCAAATCCCACTCTGACAATCTGTGGCCTTAAGTTCACACTAGTTTTAAAAAAGAATACCATATGAGAAAGCAGCACAGCTTTAATTCTACAACACCTGACATCCTTGCTTTCAGGTATTAGCTGTGCCTGGGGAGACTTAGGGGACAGGAACATCTCTCTCCACACACCAAACTGTCATCTGGTGCTCAGGTAGCCAATTCCCAGCACAATCAGTGATAGATAGCTATTTCCCATTACTATCAGAGCAAGACAGCTGAGGGATGCTAAGTCACCATGCTCAGTGATCGCAGCTCAGTGCCCGGCCCCCAGGCAGCTCTGGCAATCCCAGGTGCCCCTGATTGCATAGGTGGCTACACACAATGTCAAAGCTGGCTATGATTCACTTTTGCAAATGTGAACTATCCTTAGATGTATTCAGGAAATTTCCTTTTAAGTTTGGTTAAAGAGAATGTATGCAAATATATGAAGAAGTAAGCAGAAAGGAAGTGCCAGAAACTAAGCCATGAAACCAAGAAGCACTATTCTCAGAATGTAATGTGCTGTAAAGAGTTAACATAATTTCTTTAGAAATTCTATTCATCACCTTCTTCGCCAGAAGGAAAACAGAAGAACATGGAGGCTCAAGGGAAATCAGCAGTTAAAATGAAAATTATTGCTTTTACCTTAAAAGCTCTGTTGAGCACCTCCTCTCCTCCTCTGCTTCCCAAAAGGTTAACGATCACTTGTTTTCCATACTGCTCTTTCAGAAGCATCATATGCCTACAGCAAAAGTAACCATAACAGGTACTAAACAAAACTAAGTTATGTTGCCTACTGCCATTTTCAAAATACAAAGTAGAGATCACTGGTTGTTTCATCCAGCAGAAAGTCCACACCATCTACAGGCATCTCTCTTAGTTTCCTTGCAAGCAATTATTAAAGTAAAAATGGTGAAAGTACACAATCAACAGATACAGTATTCTGTATTGAACTTTAAGAAAGAAGTGTCCTAGGAAATAGGTCCCAATTCTTTTATGTCACTGTTAGCTTTGACATTGCCCTTTATGCCCCTACCTCTTGGCTGTTAGCCTAGGAACTACACAGGAAAGAAAAGAAGAGAGGAAAATGTATTACACTTCAACAGGAAGTGCCTGGCATCTTGCAGAGCTGAGACTACTAAGAGTCAGCATCAGCAGTGGGACCTATGACTCCAGTGCCAAGAGAGGTCCAAACACACGTCAGAGGTGACAGGGTACAAATATCTCTGAGCTACTGCAACATGGAGACATTCACTCTGAACTCAAATCAAGCAGAAAGATGAGTAATCATAAGAACTGCTGCACTGGATCAGAACAAAGGTCCTTTTAGCCAAGTTGTCTGGCACAGATTCTGCAGGAAAAGCACAAAATAAGACAAGTAAAAAGTAGCCTGGATTTTTTTGTCTATGTCACAAAAATCTCAAAGCCTGACATTTAGGGACTCTCAAGTTAAGAGCTTTTAGCCAGGTGCTGAAACACCCACTCTCCCCTCAATACATCTCTTTCAAGTTGGCATGCATGGTCTGCAGAAGTTGATTTCCATCATGTACAGACAATGCTGTAGTAGTACTTAAGAAAAAGCTGAAGAGATATAGACAAGAAAAATAAACACTCACAAAAATGAGAAGTTATTAGATGCTGCAAAATAGAGTGTAATGGCAAAGTGTGAAAAAAACAGCAAGCACATATCTTCTGGCATTACTCTTTAAATCCTTTAACCAGAAATAAGTTTCAGACAAAACCATGGAAGGGAAGAAAAGAAAGAAGTCTTCAGCATTGCCTTCAGGTAACACAGATAAATATATTTTCTGGTGCATTCTTGATTCTGCAACCATTTCTCCAAGTCATCCTGTGGAGTTGCACCCCTCTGATCCCAGAATCAAGATCCTACCTCTCTGCCAGTGTTGTTTCCTTACAACAAAACTACTGAAGTTCAAGTCACCTGTTTGAATACTGTAAGCAAAAACTCCCTGTGGATTTCTCAGGGAGAAAGACAGAGGATGAAAAAAATATCTAACAAGATTACCATCCATTTCTCACATGGTTCAATGTAACAGGTTAAGTTAACATCTCAGAAAAGCTGTAGCAGGTTGTTAAATTCCAGTCTACTTTTCCATATAAGCAGTTACTTGTTCCTCGCCCATTTCCAAAGGACTGTCTTTTGCAGATTGGTAAGCAGAGAGATCCCTAAGTTCATCTAACTTACGGGCACAAGGGAAAGAAGGAATAATGCAAGTTTATCCTTGTGTTCACCTTTCTTAGGAGAAAGCTATTCACCAGTTGTATTAGGGTCAGGGCTAAAAAGTCTTAAAAAGTTGTTCCTGATTGAGGTACTCTCAATTTCATGGGCAGTACAGGAAGATGCTGGATAAGTTGTTGTTTTCTTCCTATAATAAATATCTCTGTTGTGGAATGCAAACCTCTAAGGATGGAGTTTCAGGGACACTGGCTGGGCAAGTTATCACAGCACCAGATGGCCATGAGACCAGGAGTCTCAAAGGCACTTGAATTCAGTAGGATTTAAGAGCCTTAAAAGCTTAGAGAATGTAGGCCAAGAATCTCTGGAGCAGAAACTTCTATGTTGCATAGTCCCTTTAGATTCTAATCCCTGTTTGGGACTGTTTGGGGTCTTCAGTGCCGCAAAACCATTAACAGTCAATAGTGTCCTGTGTGCTAACAGCTGCGGTAATAAAGAGACCTTACTCCAAATCAACACAAAGCCTGATCTGCCAAAACCAAACCAAAACAGAAATTAATCACTTGACCTGCACTTGCAAGGTGGAGATTTCCCACAGACCAAATTCTTCATGTGATTTTCAGGTACTGTTCCCATGGGTATCAGTAGAAATGCACCCTTAGAAGACAGCATTTCCTAGTCAGACATTCAAAAGAATCAAGCTAATGCATGTCTTTTTCTACAGCTTCCAGCTGACAAACAGAGTCCTAAGGGTTTAAAAATGTTTACAAGCCAATCTTTGCATAAAATAGAAAACATCAGTTCAATAGCATCATACAGCACTGGTCACAGTATAAGGCATTGCTATTTCTGTGTAGGAGTAAAACAATGAAGAGAAGAACAAATCCAGAATGGAGTGAAAGCAGTATTTATACTCTTTAACTACTTCTGTTAGAGTGGTAAAGCACACATATTCTGTGTCCCATAAGTGTAAACTCACATCTGTTGGCTCACGAAGGTTTGTACAAAACCCTCTTTTGCATATCACTCAGTGTTTTTAAATTTATACAGAAAGAGCCAAAAGACCAAATTAATTCAATTACCACTGAAAAACAAGAAGGAGAAAAGCACCCAAAAAATTGACTGAATTAAGTAAACCAATTTTATAATCTGCCACACCTGCAGAATTTGCCACATCATCTGAGAGATGTTTCACATCTGAATATTTTAGGAAGACAAAGTTGTGGAACCTTGGATACATGCTAGGCTGCTGTGTTGATGCCAAAGCGGAATGAAACTTACCTGTCAAAGGCAGGTGCATTGGCTTCCAGACCTCTGTTAAGTCTTAAATGGCGGGAACCAACCTAAAATAAAATATTAGAAGACCAACAAAGAGAAAAAACTTCTGAAACTGCTAGAGGCCTAAGTCACTAGATGTCTCCCTTTTTCCTTCAGAGAAAAAGATTTTTTTAACAGCACCAGACATCTCTAACAGACTCCAACCACCCCCACACATAATACCCTTACACAAAAGCCCCAGCTTTTATCAGACAACATTTACAATTACAAGTGAAAACACAATTACCATTAAGCAAAGGGATACCTACACATCTTTTCATGGCCAAACAAATCACATCTCTTTGCCAGCTTCCTCTTGCAAATAGCACACGCTGCCTCACATGAGTATTCTGAGAGCCTAGCATTCTTACTGCCTTGCCTTGGTAGAGAGGGCTGCATTTATACCAGTTCCAAGGGTTGTGTATTCTGACTTCTTTTAAAAGTATCAGAACAGTGATTTAAAAATATGAAGGTTGAAATTCTGTACCATCAAACTAACAGGTCTTTTGATATCGATGTCAACAACAGTAACCTCAAGCTCCTTTAGAATGGTTGCTACTGTTACTACATTATTACAGAGGGCTTCTTTCCTCTCCAAAAAACTACACTCCTAAATGTGTATAGGATCATGCGTCGCTTCCTACGCTTCATCACCTTTATTTGTTTTTCATGAGGTTGGTTTCTGCAATTCCTTCTAACACCAGTGCTTCACACCCATGGAGTAAGAGTACATAATCTAAACCAGATTAGGCAAAAAACCCAGGCCTACTAAAAAATTGAAAAGTCTGTTTAACTAGAGATGTTACCCAATAGCCAAAAGTACTTCAGGGAATGCTCGATGGCTCTGTACCACACAGAACAACAGTGCTGGATATAGCTACACCATGGGCAGGACATGCACATTCATATGGACAAACTTGCTTTATAAAAAGAAGCAAGTATTGCAGTGGATGGTGCTAACGAAAGACAGAGATCCTTTAGTCATTTTCTTTTGTGCTAAATCCAGTGCCTCTGAATAGTACATAGGTTCTAGTTTAATGATCAAAAAAAGTATCATATAACCTTTAAAGTATGTTTAAAAAACAGTTGTGTGATGTATTGCTCTACTAAACACATGAATACCTGTGCATACTCATTTCAGTTGCTTATCCATCTGTTAAAAGAATGCAAAGTGTGCTAGGAAGATCCTTATTTGGGCTTACAACTGTATATAAACTGCAAGTCACAGACCATATGTAATGCACTAAATTTGATGCAATAATCTCGTGACAAAATCCTACATCTCTGCCTCACAAAAGATCTGATTAGATCATTATCACCCTTTTGACTGAAACTTCAAAAACATGCCATCCAGACATTTTGCTTTGTTTCAAGGCAGCATGCTCCTGCAGAGCACTGGTATTCCTAGATACTCCAACTGTATTGTGGAGGTCAATATCATTAAGCCAACCAGGCATTTCAGAGGAAGAGGTCATTTCAAATAAAATTGGAAATATAAAGATAAAGCTTTAAGCTTCAGTTTATAACACTAGGACACAGTCCCTTACAAACAGTTCCCTGAAGAGGCATTCAAACACACAAAAATATTAAACTTCAGTCACCTATAGCCATTTGTCTGGTACAGTTCTGTTTATCTAAACACACAAAATTTCCTACAAGGTAAACATAAAATGAAAGAGCTCAGCACTTTCACAGAATGACCTTTGAAGCTCATTTTAAAAAAAAATTCTTTTATGTTAATTCTAAATTATAATAATAAGAGAGAGAAGCAAGGTAGGCTTTCTGATTATTTGTTTACCTGAAGCCTTGTTTGCTCCCAAAACAGTGGAACAGAACCTCTGATCTGCACAAAGGAAGAGACATCATCATCCAAGTAAATTGTCTGCAAAAACAAAATTAAGGAAAGGAGTCCTGCAGTTAGATCTATCAGCCTGTGGCCCCTTCATCAGGTGACAGTTAAAGACACTGAACTCAAAGGATAAAAAAGTAAACCATGTATCTCCCTGTATCCACTTACCGCTCAGCTTCTTTTCCATAGTCTCACAGGCAGTGGAACAAAGCGCAAGGTATTTGCTTTCATGTCATCACAGCAGGTTCAATTCACTTCTCACCAGAAACAAAAAAAACCTTAAAACACCACCACATCTTTCACCCACAATCAAGATGGATTTGATCTACTGGTGGAGACACTCAGAAAGACCAGGCATATAGTCTCCTGCTGTCCCTCTCAAAAACTTAACTGTGCAAAATGTCATTGCTCCTTGTGACTGATGATGGGTAACGTCAGGTGGGGGATAAGCTTCTCTCCTGCGGTATTTACCATTTCTTATTTCACTGTGTGCTGCGCCTTGTCAGAGAATCCAAATAAAACTCTGTGAAACCAGCAGCTTTGCCACTCCCATCGTGAGGGACAGTGAACAGCAATGTGATCTACTTCTTTTCAAGGGGGCTTACAGCAAGAGGTTCCAAATTCCCCACTTCCTTTCCCAACCAGACCTCAAATGCTCCCTTTATGTGTCATTATGATCACTGTTAACAAGCTGATGTTGGGTCAAACCTACACAAAGTATAAAGACTGATTTCCCCTTTTGCCTTCCCCTGTTCACAGTTCCCAACCAAAGTGTTACATTATGTTAACTTAGCATAAAAGGTACTATCTTCAGATTCAATATGACCACAGAGCAACTGTGCAAAGCCTGGCTCACTTCTCTGGCCTATACTTAGCAGTGGAATCCTGGCTGCTCTCCACGGGGGATACATGATACACATGATACACATCTCCGTTATCTCATGCATGACAATGACTGCTCTGCAGCCCTGGGGAGGAATGGTATCCAGGTCATCCAGGTAGCTGCACTCACCACATCATATCATGTGGCACAGCTGCTGCCAGCTGGCTAGTAGCTCTGAAAATAGCATAGAACATGAAAATGGATTTCTCTACAGCTTTAAAGTTTTTTGTCTTTTTGGATTTGCCACTAGATGTGGCCAATGGTTGGCTCAGGGAAAGTGCCCAACCTTGACCTCTCATCTTCATAAGCAATAGCAATGTAAAGTTTTTAGAGCTACGTGTGTGAAAAAAGAAGAGGTATTTAGATAAAATTGGTGACAAAACATTTATCTAATACTAACCATATTTTTGCAGAGCACTTAAAACTGTCTCCATTTCACTAAGAGGAAAGATTTAAGTGGCTTCATCATGGACTCAATGTTAGTGCTAGAAGGATAGCCAGCCCAGATGTAGTGCAAAACTTTCTATCATTTTAACCTCTCACCAAAGAATTAAGGACACTTTTCTCTGTTACATTCCATCCTAGCACAACCCCCTACAAGAGAAGCTTTCTTGAAAGGCCTGGGTCACCGTTTGATTAGTGTGGCTCTAAAACATGCTCTCCCAGTAAAGTTTACTGAACATTATTGGCACCTGAGTGCAGGAGCTAATTACCATAGCAACACACTGGTGTGCCTTTTCCTTGTACATTTGTACTCAGAAGAGTTCATTACTCCTAGCTGGACTAGGAGAGGAACAAGAAGCCCCACCTTCTTCTTCTTTATCACATTCTCCCTGAGACTGGTCGTGCCAAGATGAGTCAGTGACTTCTACACACTGAATCATCTCTTCACTCACAGCCATGGACCCAAAGAAACTTATTCCAAAGTAAAGCAAATTAATAGCACTACTACAGCCCCCGCATTATCCTGACTAATACTAAATGAAGATCAGGACCTGAATCTGTGCAAAAAAAGTTTCAGGACTGGCCTACTTAAAATTTGGACAACAATCGTCACCTTAGCAATTAATGACTAGAAATTAAACATGTAATGATGACAAACACAGACAAAGCTTTACCTGAAGTACAAGGAGGCCACTCAAACAGCTTGCTACAGAGGACCAATTTTCTTTGCAGTATTCTGGGAAGTCCCTATTTCCACACCTAAGTGCAAACCTGACAGCTCAAGTATTTCTTTGACCAGCTCTTTTAGACATCCAGCTGCAAATCTCTAGACCCACCGATTAACAGATGGTAATTCAAATTCAGCACCTGCAGTTTAACATCCTTCTGAGTTACAGTTTAAACGGAAAGTATTTCCTCAGTTACAGACCATGAATATATAACCTACATTATTCCTGACCAAGAAGAAAAATACATTTATTTCTGCTTTAACAGATGCTTTATTTCCACTTACTAGTGAGTTAACAGATGTTTGTTACCAGTACCACTCATATTTTCTGTTCACTGGTTTTTGACCCATCACCTCTTCTACTCTATTAAGCTGTACATTTGGAGAACTGAACAACAACCAAAATAGTCAAACTATTTGATCATTCCTGTAACCTAAACAGGATGTCTAAACCTTGATGTGATGGGCTGGGGGGACCCTCTGTCAAGCTGAGGTCTAACACAGGACTCTCTGATGATGACAGAGCATTTCAAAGAAATTTGAAATGTATGTAATTTCTTGTGTATGTTGCCATGTAGCTTTTAGGAATTAGATGAGGTTTTTGAACTGGAAGTACAGAAGTACAGCCTCTCCAACACAGTCATTCACAAGAAAGTACTTTTTTTTTTTTTTTTTTTTTTTTTTTTTGTCTGTTCGCTGACAGGGCTCATCATCTGTTCTCTGGAGGAGTTCTCTGGTCTTTCACAATCCTTTCACCTCATTCTCATGACCCAAATGAATCCCAAATTATTTTCTTTCAAGCTGCCAGCAAGTTGGAAAAAGATCTAATTTTTTTTTTAATGAGTGGGAGACTCATTAAAATGACTTTTCAGCCAGTCATTCCTTCCTAAAAAAACTTAACCATTTCATTAAGCATTATAACTGTGCAAATCTTCCCCCAGACTCTGTAATATCCACTAGCCTTCATTCACTACTCCAAGGAACATGACCCTTGATCCTGACACTGTCTTTTAGTGTACACGTCTCTTGATCTTGATTAGTGGCAACAGACTTCCTACCAGCAGACTTGTTAAGAGAGCAGATTTAGAGACTAAGACAACTTCCCAGATCAGGAATGGACATAATCTTAGCAGCCACATACACTGTAAGAAATCCTATTTGCTAAAATCTTAATTAAGCACTGATAATCATTTAGATTGAAATTACACTCATAAATAAAAGATTCCAACTTCTTTGTTGCTTATGCATGGACAAGTACAGTTTCTTTTCTCATATTCTTCACAGCCTCGATCAGTTTTTGTGCACAATGTCATGTTTTCTACAAGCACAAATCTGTCCCCCTTTTTTGTTGTTCTAGTTTTGAATTCATTACCCTGTCCTCTAGCAGAGCCATTTCCCTTATTCTAAGGTACTAGAAAAAAGATGAACAGTTCTTTAAGAAAAGAAACTTATAAGTAAAATGCCTTATGTCCAGAATTTTCCCATCCTCTGTTTTCCTTTCCTCATGGACAAGAAGACCATACAGATTTTCCTATAAAAGTTTAACAACAATCAGTTGCTTTTTGTACAACACTTGATTATTCAGATTCATACATACTACTGCATCTCTCTCTTTTAGGTCCAAAATGACAGCAAGTTAGTGCCTATGTACCCCAGGGAGAATGTACATTGCTACCAAATCCTCAAAACACTTGGGGACTTCTTCATTAATCTCATACTACAATCCAATCCAGTCAGCTGCATGAACTTTCAGACCAGGTTCCCATCAGACAGCATTGCAGCAACCGGATAGTTAACCCATGTTGAAGACCTATTTGTCTCAACAACAGATTACTTGCCCTCTGACCTCAGGTGTTAGAATTTGCCATGTTTTTCTTTCAGCTTCTGTGGTTTTAGACTCTCTTTGTGAACCGTTCAGCATCAAGGGTGATAGGATTGACAGCTGAATGGGACACTTTTCAAACTTTCTCTTCTGTTGCAAAGGTCCCTGCCATCCAAGGATCTTTCCTGGTAAAAAAGCTTCATGCACAGGTTCTGCTAGAAAGCTTCTGGGCAAGAAGCAAAACATCTGTGTCAACCCACTGGTGTACTAATCCCAGCATGCTGTGCCCATTAATTGCTTGGAATAATTTATTCACTAATCTCTACCACTCGGTTTCATTAGGAACAAATAATCATCTGGTCACAACTTTAAACAGCAAAATTCATTACAGACTCAAGGGGTACACAGACACACAGTCCCTGATGAAATGGATAGTAAGATGGCTTCTTCAGGGATCCCCACCTCTGCCACACAAAGAGCAGGGACAGCAGATGGTCTAAACATACCTCTCTGTGAGTGTCTCTAGCTCAGACCATGGGACCCAAAGACATATTTGTCAAAATAATCCTTTTTGCCTTGTCTGGGATCATACTAAAACTTGATCCAGAAAATAAATCAACCAATGATTGCATACATTCCTCTCCTGGACAGCTGTCCAACACAGTTTAGGAGGTATTGTGAAATAGGGATAATTTTCCTTAATCCATGCCAGACATTTTTTTCTGAAATTGGAAGAAAGGGAAGGTTAATTCAAATTCACGGTATTTCCTTTTAATGCTTTCTCAAGGTCTCAATTTTCTTTACTGAACAATTCCATGAAGGGGAAAAAACTGAGACCATTTATTTGTCTTTGGTTAATTAGAATTGTTCCTTGTAATCCAAATACTAAGATTTTAGCATAACTCTTTGGAAGATAACTTGGAGAAGAGCTGAAATGCAAACAGTAACAGGCACACAAACTAATTGAAGACAGCATTTCTAGTTCCTCAAAGCTATCAGAAGAAAAGAATTCAAAAATGCAACACAGTCTCAACTTCAAAGGATTAGGGGAGGAAGAAAAGTTGAAGGGAAACATTTAAACTACAACTGAGGAACAGAGGCTGACTTAAAAGCTACTTAAGAATTTACTGCAATACTGTAAGCACTGCAAGTAGAAAGAGCTACCATCCCATTACAAAATATTTGCCAGCAAATCTGAAACTACACATTGAAGGGATTGTCCTCTTTTCATTTTGTTTTTCCTTAAGTGTTTCTTAATATTTTCTTTCTTCTTTCTTCATAAAGACACAAGCCAAATGATCAAAAAGTGTAACAGTATAATAGAAGTTGATTTTAGGGGGTTTTTTTAAAGAAAAAGTGAAGATATTTTACTTTTCCCCCCTTCTTCTCAAACACTGAGTCACAGCAGTTAAGTGAGCCCACAAAAAATGACTCATTGCAGAGCTGAAATGCCACAAGGCTAACTCAGTGGGAGACAAAAGCATACCATCTATGCATAAAAGAGCTGCCTGGAGATAAGATTAATTGTTTCTCCCTCTTCTAAAAACAGAAAAATGTTAGAAGCAATTCCTACGAAGAGGGGAAAAGTCCTGTTTTTTTCAGAATCCTAGGGTACTATTCATCCATGAAAGCACATAGCCAACATGCCATTATACTGTACAGGCTGCAGCAAATGGAAACAAAGTATTTTTCAGCCAAGATATTACCTCATAGGAGATTAGTCAGTCGTTTACTATGAAAGTAGGAGAGAGTTTATTCTTGGACTCTTCCTTCCTAATGGCAAGGGGATGCCAGCATGAACTGGATCTCAGACATCCTAGTGGTTAGCCCAACTTTGCTTTCTTAGGACATGCAGCTTAGTAAAACTAGTGTTTAGCACCATTAGTAACAGCAACCTTCTTTTCCTTCTTTTCTTTGGTTTTAGAAACCAAACAAAAACACACAATCCTTTAAAACTGCAAACTCTTGCTATAATTTTGAACCCACTCAAGCCTTTCACCCTAAAAGCATTTCAGTACTTTTGCTTACCCAGTTGAAAAAACACTCAAAAGCCTTCAGTTCTCCCAGTTCAGCAACTGGTTGAATGGGAACAAAGCACAGCAATTCCCATGAAGAGCCTGACCCAGACCCAGCTAAGGGAAGCATCAGAAGTCAAGTACTATTTTGCCACCCAGGAGCCAATCCTCAAGTTTTCTGCCGGAATGCAAAGGCCACCTTATTTTTCATGCTAACCATTTGTAACTTGATATGATCCAGGAATATAACAAAATAAAATTAGTTACTTCTCAACCACCTAGTGAGCAGGATAGCAGAAGTATTTCCCATAATAAGTCAACTGCGAAGTGCAGTGCCACAAATGTGACACTCACTGAAAAAAAAGCTGACAACCCTTTCTAACCTTTCCTTTCCCCTGCATTTCAGCAAAGGAACATTCTTCAACTCCTGAGTAACAGGATCAGTGCTTTGCGCTAATATTCGTAAGAAGATACTCAACTTTAATAAATACCAGAATGCACCAGGTATCACCTCAAATGGCAGAACTCTCTTCTGTTCCCAGGTTCCAGAGGAAAATTCCACTTTTCAGTAAGCAAACATAGCTCTATCTCCTAATCCACTGACAGACTTTCTAGAAAGGGGTAGCTCTTCCAAGATTTGACTTGCAATTGCTTTGGAGCAGTGGCACACAAGAGAATTATTAGCAGAGAATTCAGAGGCTGGCATTAGAGACTCAAGCATTGCAAGGTAGGAGCTTCACATTCAACAAGCAGAATTTGTGGGAGCGTGAACACTAAGTGGAAAGCTGTCAGCCTAACTGAAAATGCAGGCAAACCAAGAAAAGGAGGGACATGACCAAAAAGTCACCCACACTCGCAGAGGGGACTCTGACCACTGGGTAGAAAGACACATGTGTAACATTGTGCATGCTTTGAGCACCTCTTGGGAATCAAACCTCACCAGCAGGCTGGGAAATATCAGTCTGCAACTCTTCCAGGCATCCTGAGCATCAAAGCACTGTCAAATCTAAGGTAGCTCTGCATGTGTCCTTAGGCAGAACCAGGTGAAAACGTTAAAGTTGTATTATGAAGACAACATCTTAGAGGAAATGTGGGAAGTACCCAAACATGTCTGGATTTTGGACAAACAGGTGCCTGAAGGCGTGTCTGGCTCATGCAGTGGGATAACAGGAAGGAGCTCACTGGGTGAGAGCTGCTACATTCACACATTGCCGTGAGGAAATACCAGTGCTGTCAGCCCACAAAAGTGTGGGCACCTTTTGGGGGGTGGGGTGCCTTCCTCAGCCATCAGGCACAGGCTTTCAATGACACAGGTCAAGTACCTCTATGCTGCCCTCACTGTTTCATGCTCCTCTTATGAGCATCACATAAGCAATCTACTTTCATTGTATATTGTATATACCTTCATATACAGACACACACATACACAATCTGTGCCACACATGCAGCTCTATAGATATGCCCAGAAGATGCTGAAAACAACCAAATTATAGGAGCAAATCCCTGTTCTTTGTTGAAAACTACCAGCCATTTGTCTATTCTGTTTATACAGTGATCCATTTCTGTATGATGGTTCTGACTGCTAGCAATTACTACTTCAGATCAAAAAGGAAAAGGTGATTGTACTTGAGTAAGAAAGCACTCACTTCAGCTGGCACAGAAGACTTCAGATTCTCCACAGTCCAGTGCTTTTTACTGACTTTCAAGGCAGCAAGCTAAACCATGTGCAATAAAACCAAGTGATTCTGTTGTTTTGTTTGGCTGTGCCAATCAAGGGAGCCTGCTGAATGCATTTCACACACATAATTTGTCTCAGCATCAGCTGAAAATGAGGCTTTTACCATGTATGTATAAAAGCTGTCACACCACCTCACATTGGATATAATCCATTATAAACCAATGGGGAACATGAAAGCAGTCTCCTTCAAAATCAGCTGAACTGGAATTTGCCTGAGTCTGAGAAGATGTTACATTTTCAATATTTTCTTTACTAAAAGAAAGATGATTTGACAGTGAACTTTACTAGTCAAAGATGAGGTCCCAGCACCCTTGCTAGACACATTCCTGAATGGTTTAAAAACCCATGTCTACATTTCACTGCAGTATCAAATGGCCAGACTTTCACACTCAGGAAAAAAAATTAGAAGTGTTAGTGAAAACCAAGCGAATGAAAAAAATCAGAAACAGAGAAAAAGAGCAGATTGCAAAGAAATTCTTAATGGACAAGAAACAGATCTGCCATGCAATAATATTTTAAATATTTTTGAAAAAAACACTTGCTGAACTCCTCTAATTCTCACTGAAAATTCTGCCCCAGTTAAACACGAATGGACTAAACTACAAAGCCATTGGGCACGCCCACTTACCTGCTCTGTCTCAACAAAGTTAGATACATGTCCATCATCATTGACCCCTCGGACGTGGAAGCGGACACCAGCTCGCTCGCAGCTGATGCGAGAGATGAGGCAGGCTTTTGCCTTCTTGTGGGAAGCATAAACAGTGCGAATGTCCACAACTCCACAGACCACTTTCAGCAGCCAGTCGGAGCAGTTCACCTGGTAGTGTTTGAAGGGCACATGCAATAGCTGATTCCTGAAAGGTTCAACAACATACGGACACATTACTGAATAAAACAAACAGTTAGGCATGGGTGCCATCTGACAGCAATCACCAGTTTAATCAGTTCATGTTTTATAACCCCTTTTCTGCTGTACCTTATCTCTTATTTCCAAACTCAGGAAAAAACAGGAAGAAACCCTTGTGAACTACTACAGTGAACTGAACACAGCAAATTTTAATCACACAGCTACTACCAAGTTGCTGTCTTTATATCTTGTACCTGTCTTATAAATTCAGATGCGAATACCACCTCTTTCAGCTCCAGAAATTTATATTTAACAATCTTTTTCATAAATTATAGTGTTGTCAAGCTAATTACTTTTTTTGAAAGAGTACTTACTGCCTGGACCTTAGCATTCAGTATAGGATAAAGAACTGGTTCAAAATCCACCAGGATTTTCAGAAAAAAACTTTCCAAGCAGAAACTGGATCTGTAAGTTCCTGGAGATATTGTAAAAAGTACTACTAAAATGAAGAGAAACATCTTTCTAACCTTTAAGATCAACAACTCAAGAAACCTGTCATGTCTAGCTAACAATGCTAGTCTCTTCCATTAGTATGTTTTTCTTTATTTCATGTTCCAAATGTGCCTTTAATCACATAGGAGGGTCAGGAAAATATCTTTTATGACCATGCATTGCTCAATAGAGGATCTGTAAAAGAGAGTGAAACCCCTGAAGGATTGTTTTAGAATTGAAGAATTCTTTTCGAGTACAGCATTTACCTGAAAAAGGTGCAAGGCATTGTTACATTTTAAATCTAAATATGTAATGGAAAAAGCAGCTCTAAAACAATTTTTGCTAACTGTTCTACCTCTTTCTCCCAGTTCTACTCGCAAAGGAAGTCCTCACTCAGGCAAATTCCAGCAGAATTTTTTGGTTATTGTTGCAGTTCATTAACAGGCAGTTTGTATTGTCTATAACTAAGGTCATCTTACACTTTTCATTGTATAACTATTTGCCTCATTGTTTACTTTCCTCAAGCATCTATTGTTTGGTCTGAAATTTCCCATATCACCTAATTACCTCAAGATAAATATTCTTTGGAACATCTTTCTGCCCTTAAAGTCATGTTGTCACCATTCTTCCCTGTTCTACAATATATTGGAGACTGGAAACTCTTCAGAATTTACTTCTAGATCAGCCAGAAGCGGCAAAGAAGGAAGGTTCAAATATACTTATCTTCCAAGAGGGATAGTTTCAAAAGACAGTAGAGGGAAAAAGAATTTTTTTATTTAAAAGTTGCTTTAAGTGTTGTTTCTTTATAATGGGATATTACCATCTTAACAGTCTCATCATTGGAGAACAACTCATTTCTGCCATGTGTCTGACTTGACAATGCTTGGTGAGCTTTTAAAGAGGGCAGCATCATTAGCAGAGTTGAAAGCAAGTATTTATGTATTCTTTCTTCAGTTTCAAACTCAAACCATTAGATCTTACCAGTCAAAATCACATCATAGCTGGAAAGATTATTTAGCTGAACTGAATATTAATGTTAAAAATGTTAATTTATCACCCATTATGAACTTTTTTGCTTATTTAATATTTAATATTTACTTCTTTACAAGCCTCACTGCACATTCCAACAGCACATCCACATTTAACCCTGCCAGTTATTTTGCACCTATATCAAACCCTCATTTATTTCCTGAACAGTTATGCCTGCTGTGTGATTACCTTTTTGTTTAAAAAGAAGGAGTGGGGGCAAGAGAACAGAAATGCAAGCATTATGCCAAAACTTGCAAAGCAGACAAGCTGAATTACATCTACCCAGGATTGCATTTTCTCCTTTCTCCTCAACCAATACTTACCACTATACAAGATAATTTTTCTTTGCTTTATAAGAACAAGAAAGCAAATGTACAGAACAGTGCATTGCAGTTTTCTTTTGTGTAATTTATGTTTGCACTGAGCTGTAAACATATTAACGCTGATGTATTCAACATTAAAAACTAGGGCATATTACTGAAACAATAAACTACGGATTTTAAACAGATACTTTTAAAAAAACCCAGATACTTCAGCACAGTAAATGATGGGATTGACGAACAGCTCAAGCACAGGTTTCTATTAGATACCTTTAAAGAAAATTACTAAAAAAGACTGCAGGGGAAACTATTCATGATATATAGAGACACATTTCTGTAGTACGAGCATACATATTGTATTTCCCCTTTTGAAGCATAAAATGTCCTTTTATAATTGCACTTCACTATCAGATTAATTTTAATTAATCACAAGTTACCATGAATTCATAAAAACCTGCCCTGTGAAAGGACATGTCAATGAAATGAAAGGAGATGCATTTGAAATGCGCATGTTCATTTCCCTCTGACAATGTCTGACCAATGAGATGCAGGTGGGGGCAGCAGAAAACTCAGGTATAACATGCAGTACTAACCAGAAGAAGGAGTTACCAGATTCATAGTTGTTATCACCCTGCTTCTGAGCCCGCACAGTCAGGTCAAAGTTTGAGCCTGCATTAGGCCAGCAGAAATAGAACATCCCAGAGTTCAGTATTTTCTTCAAGGCAGTAACACGCTCATCTTCCTTGGTTTCTTCCTGGAGAGGACAGAAATCTGTTGCAGTAATTTTGTAAACTTCAGCGTCCAGGATTTTTCCCACCGATGTACAGCCTGTCACCAGGACCAGAAAGTGCAGCCGAGTGTTACCTAGAAAGTGACAGACAGTTACGAAAGGGTTATTTCCAGGTGCACATGACTTCTCATCAGTCCTGTCACATGCAATGCCGACGGGACTCCAGCAGAGGCCAGCGTCTTTGCTTCACGAGAGAGCAAACAGGAACAACAGGCACGCAGGCCACATTCTTTTAATTTCTGAATTCCTCTTAGCTGCAGATAAGTGGCTGCAATTGCACAATATTCCACAACACTTACCCATCCACCTCCTTTGCTTCACCAGAGTGTGTTTTCCCCACTGACTTTATGAAGAGCAATGTGCTTACTATTTGGACACTACTAAAAAAAATCAATTTCACCACCCTAGAGTACATATAACATTCAGATTCTTTACTGGCTTCAGCTGAACCTGGGCATGTTCAGACATTCATAAAATTTCAGTATTACCAATTATTGGGATTTTGTTTTTTACATCACTGAAGTATGTACATGATTGGACGACAATCTCATTTATCACTAAAACAATTTCAGCTGCCATAGCTGTAAAATCATGAAGCAGCTGAACTTCAGGGCCCCAAAACTAAAAGATAAATTTGGAGCTTGAGAACATCACTGTAATCAGATCTCTTGTACACAGAACCATTTCAACCTCTGCTCATTCTCGCTGAAGCAATAATTAAGAAACAGTAGAACAACTTTTCCTGAAAATGCTGGTTTTGCTACAAAGAAACACTTTTATTCACTTAAATTGGCTTGTAATGGAGACAATGTCATCCTAGGCACTCCAGTTAGTAAAAAAAGGTGGAAATGAGCCAAGATTTATTAATTTAGCACAACAGAACAAACAGCTCACCTGTCAAGAGCAAGATAATTAGCTAAGGGCACAGTGACAATCTGGGACAGTATGGCTTCAGACAGCAAAAGGGAACATTTCTTAGGATCACTTTTCAACCCTCCAGGGTGACCCACTGTCTGAAAATGCACGCCAGCTCTCACACAACGACTATTCTTTTTCTGAAACACCAGTAGGGGTGTCCTTACTTTCAGATAACAGGCTGGCTACAGAAACTAGAATTAGGGGTGGTTTTCAGCAGGGCCAGAATATTTGCGTAGGCACGTGGGACTGGAATGGCAAGACAAGGTGGGAGATTAGATCTTATTCACTCTGTTCTGCTGACTCCAGTTTAGTATAAAGGCCAGTGTAGGTGGCATTTACTAAAAAGCTCTGTTCATCACATTTCTTTCTGCAACAATGTTGTGCCATGTTCTCTTTCTTGAGTGCCTTCAAGAAGTGTGTCTTCTGTGCTTGTGATATCGCAGCAGAGGGTTAGAAATACTGACTTTTTATTCCTCCTTTGCACATGACTTTGCATAATTATAAAGAGTAGGAGACAGACTAGTTATCACCACGAGAGTTCATAACTGACCAAATACTGCCTTGCACCCTCCAGAAAGGGTTAGGAGGACTTAGCTGTCTCTCAGGATAGCTAAAAGCTTCTGTGACTTAGATGGAACTATGTAAAACAGATCAGCTCAAAGTAAACTTCACTCACGAGACTTTGGAAGCAATATATAGAAACAGTATTAGTCTGCCTTAATATCAGTCAGCTTTGTTTGTCACAAAGAGCCAGGAGGAGATCTGCCTGGGTGCAGTGCTGAGACAAAGAGTACAAGTACTTCCATTGCCTTCGGTGACCTTAAACTTTCCAAGATAGTTCAGAAGAGATCAAATGAGAAGGTCAACATTAAAATAGCCAAAGAGAACAAAAACTTAATAACATGGTGCTTGTTACCTGTGGTTCTGTCCTTTGAGTAGCTTGTAACCAGTGGAAAATCACTGGATCTAAATAGAATAATCTTCTAGTTTAAGAGGGCATTGAGTAGGAACATCTGCCTTACCTAGAAATTTGCTCTTGCTTTCCAGAGACTATAAACTCTTTTTACTGCCTCCTCCACTCAACCACTCCTCCCAAAATGGGATACTCATCTACACATTCAAAGATCCAGCATCTCTACTCTCTTAAATCACTAGCTAACAAGCTCCAAAAAAGTAATTACACCTAGGAAGGTATTGCATTGTCCCTGAAGCATAAGGAAATTGGTTTTCTAAAGCTGTGATGTTTTCCTGCCACTGGGCAGTAACTCCACACAGGGTTGTTCAGCATAGAGAAAAGAAAGCTTGGGGAAAACCTTATTAACAGCCTTTCAATATTTAAAGGGGGGGGGGGGGGGGGGGATCATAACAAAAGATGGAGAGAGACTTTTCACAAGGGCTTGTAGTGATAGGACAAGGGGCAACAGTTTTCCTCTGAAAGAGGGCAAGTTTAGACAGAATACAAGGAAGACATCTTTTACAATGAGAGTAGTGAAACAGAGAAACAGGTTTTCCAGGGAAGTTGTAGGTGCCTCACCCCTGGGAAGCATCCCAGGCCAGATTGGAAGGAGCTTTGAGCAACCTGATCTAGAGGTAGGTGTCCCTGCCCATGACAGGGGCAGTGGAAGTACATGGTCTATAAAGGTCCCCTCTGACTCGAGCCCTTCTACAGTTCTATATACACAGAATAAGTCCCTCTAGAGTACTCCAAATTACAGAGCAGCCGCCATGTGCTTTTCATGATACCTTTGAAGAGAGACAGACTGGCAAAGGAGCTCACACAGCCCAGAAAACTGGAGAAAAAGGACGAAAAGAGAGATACAATGTATGATAAAGCTAGCCCGCTTTGCCACTTGGTCCTCCCAGGCTGCTCTGTGAGCTGAGGTGGTCTTCAGACCAGCTCTAACCTCTGTTATTTGCTTAAATCACTCAGGATATGCTGCAAAACAGACAATGCAGAAATCCTATAACACCACAGCCCCACAAATCTCTCTGACTCTGTACCTTGGAAAAAAGTCCCAAGCCCCACCCTCTGACAGCACTTTCATTCCAGGTGGTATTTCAACTGTGTTCCTGGGAACCAGCTCTGGGCTATCACTGCACTGTCTGCAGTGATAGGAGGAAGATCCTTGCCCGATGTGCATGCCCTCTTGGCACAGGGAACAAGCTAATCACAATATCCTATTGACAGTGCTCTGTGCCTGTGTCCTGCCCATTTTTATTCACAGCACAGATGTAGCCATGGTTCTAAACAAAGGTAATGTTCCCATCAACCTTTCCCCTTTTAGACTCACACACAGCAGAATTAATGCTGCCAAAACACTGCTCCGCCATTCATCTTTTAGTCATGTCTCCATTAAGGTGTAAGAAATTACTCACCACTAAGCTATACAGCAACACACAGAGAAGGTTTTCCCTGTCTTCCTATCTTTACCAGCAACATCTAGATGGGCGTAGTTTTAAATTTTAACACGAAAATCCTTCAGATTGCAGCTGCCTGTTCAGGTCTATTTCACTTGGTACCAACCACATCAGCTGTAGACTATTTACCATCCCCCACCTTGGAAAATAAAATCTTTTTTTTCCTTTAACTTGTACAAGTAGTCTAATGTACAATCCTGATTCATATTAGCCTTTCTAAACTGTACACATAGATGAAAGTGATTTTGGAATGTAAGAATTGCACTCGATCACAACTGTATGAAATGTCTGAAAGAAATGTCCTTTCTGTCCTTGGGATGCAATCTGGAGTGCTCTACAGAAATCTCTGAAATCATGTTAAAGCAAGAAGTAACGTAAAGATCATGCTTTCTACAGCAACACATCTATGAAAAAGCAAGACCCACATATAGTACTTAAGAAAAAAAATTATTTCAAAGCTTATGGACCAAACTTTGATCTCAGATAAATGGGTACAAATGCTCATGCATTGTGACCAAGATCATTATTTTCCCCCATTACAGCTATCAATCACTACAACAAGCCATAAAGAACACTTTTGAAGAAATGCAAAAAATGTTTTGCTCACAGTGATATGCACTGAATGCCCTTTTATTAGGTTGCACAAGAGAGGCAGAGGATGAAGAATATTTAGCACAGAAACAAGACAATAATAATTTCCATCCATTTTTTCAAATGCTTTTGTGAAACCAACTGCCTTTTTCCAAGTTGAACAGGAAATGCAGTTCTGGTACGTCACACTGTACAATAATAAGCCACAGTTTCTGTATTTAACCTGTCTACATGACTCCAGGCAATTGTTTCCCCTGCAGCTAAGGGGATGATTTCAATGTTGCCTATTTTGAGCTACAGTGCAAAGGAATCAATATTCAATTCTTATTTTGTCCTTCTTAACTGTAACTATTTCACTCAAGATTGCCTTTTCTTTCCAAAATGGATTTTATCCAATTTTTGCTCTTTCACAATTCCATCACAGTCATGCCATTGCCTTATGTTCCCTCAGACTTTTCCATCTCAACTCCATACATACTCCACTCCATTTTATAGTCCATTAAAAAACAATTTTGCCTCTCATCTGTCTTCAAAAATAGCAACAGAACACAACAGAGCAGTACATTCTAACCACCTAGCTGAAAATTCCTGAGGATATCCACAGCAGAATTATGAAAAGAGCCAAGACTTTCCAAACTACCATTCTAGTCTCCAAGATACTCCTCTTTCTCCTTCTTCTAAACACAATTACATTTTAAAGAAATATGCAAAAAGAACAGAAGACAGGTACTTAGTTGTCCATTTTGCCTTTGAAATTTCTTCCTTTCCACTACACACAGTATATGTACAAGACTTAGAGGACATACACAATCAAATTAATTCAGAATGTCTCCCCAAATTCAGCAGCTGTATTAAACCAAACAACCTATATGGTGACGGTGTTAAAATGTCCCCTTATGTATGCATCTCTTCCTGACATCACAGTATCTGAAAAAAACACTGTAAGGCAGCTCTTTTAACACTTTGCTTAAGATGTATTTGTCACTGCTAGATCGTCTTTGGCAGAAAAATCTTGGCTGAGGTACAGCTCAGAGACACTGTACAATTCATTCTGCTGCCATCCATCTCACAAAAGAAAGCAGAAGAACTTAGTGAGTCATGTTAACAGACATGAAGTGAATGTTATTACTGGTGGGAAACATTAACTTTGTGAGTCAGTTTCACATATTTCATCTACTTTCTTCTGAAAAGCACGATCTACTTTGGCAGGCATACAATGTGATTTATTTGGATTTCTAAGTAGCGATATTTACAGATTAATTAAAATGTTCAGAGACATCTTTCATGTCTTGGCAAGGAGTTTCCCCTTCAGCTCTACAAATATACTCTTAATATCCCAGTGGAATGTATTTTCACAAATACTCTCAGTTAATTTAATACTTATGGTCTGCATGTTTCCAGTAGTAAGAAAAAATGCTGATACTCCTGAACAAAGTTTATGTGAAGCTAAGTGAAGAGCTAGCCAATTATACCTTTGTTTGCAGCTGCTAAAATATATTATACAAGAAGTGAAAAAGTTACATTGCATTCCTCTGGTCATTTGACTTCCCCTGGCTGGATGCCAGGTGCCCACCAAAGCTGCTCTGTCACTCTCCTCCTCAGCTGCGCAGGGGAGAAAAGTAAAAGGAAAGACTTATGAGTCCAGATAAGGGCAGGGAGAGATCATTTAGCAGTTATGGACAAAACAGACTTGGGGAAATTAGGTTTATTTATCACTAATCAGAACAGAGTAGGACAATGAGCAAAACACCTTACTCCATCTCTCCTGTTTTCCCAGGCTTAACTTTACTCCTAATTTTCTCTTCCCCAGTGGTGCAAGAGGATGGGAAATAGCGGCTGTGATCAGTTCATCACACACTGTCTCTGCCACTCCTTTCTCCTCATGGGGAGCACTCCTCACACTCCTCCCCTGCTCCAGCATGGAAACCCTCCCATGGAAGACAGTCTTCCTTAAATTTCTCCAACATGACTGCATCCCATGGGCTGCAGTTCTTCACAAACTGCTCCAGTGTGGGTCCCTCACACAGGGTACAGGCCTTCTGGAACAAACTGCTCCAGGGTGGATCCCCCTCAGGGTCACAGGTCTGGCCAGCAAACCTGCTCCAGAGTGGGCTCCTCTCTCCAAGGGTCCACAGGTCCTGCCAGGAGCCTGCTCCACTGTGTGCCTCCCAAATAGCCACAGCCACCTTCAGGCATCCACCTGCTCTGGTGTGGGGTCCTCCATGGGCTGCAGGTGGATCTCTGTGTCCCTATGGATCTCCATGGTATGGATTCCATGGGCTGCAGGGGATCTCTGTGTCCCTAGGGACCTCCATGGGCTGCAGGGGATCGGGGCTGCACCTTGGGCTGCAGAGGGCACTCAGCTCAGGAACTGGAGCAACTCCTGCCCCTCCTCCTGGCTTTGGTATCTGCAGAGCTGTTTCTCTCACATATTCTAACCCTGCCCTTCTCCAGCTTCAGCTGGGCATTATTTTCCCCCTTCTTAAGTCTGTTATCTCAGAGGCATTACCACTGCTGCTGATGGGTTTGGTCCTGACCAGCAGCAAATCTGTCTTGGAGCCAGCTGGCACTGGCTCTGTTGGACACAGGGGGAGCTTCTGGCAGCTCTTCAGAGAAACCTGTAGCCGCTCCTGCTACCAAAATCTTGCTACACAAACCTAGCACAATTCTTTTGTAGTGTTAATATTTTACATAAGCAACAGCTAAAAGGATGAAACTCACATGTCAGATGGAAGGTCTAAATCAGACTGTTACAAAAACCTGGGCTGTCTTGAATAGTGAGATAGCAGACATGCACCTTTGCTTTTTTAAACATGTTCAGAAGCAGAAAATGTTTGCTTACTTTCACTTAACATTACAGCACGACCCTCTGACTTTTCACTGAATTTTAAAAGTCCCTTCTAAAGCAAGCCCTGTACCAGAACTTGTAATCTAATGCTAGAACAAGGCAGAGGTACAGTGACAAAGCCCAGAAGGGAAAAACTTCACACTTTCAGAGCACTGAAGTTAAGCATATGTTGTTCAAGAAGAAATAAGGACATGAGAAAAAGCAAGGCTGAGAATATTTCACACCCCATTTGAAATAATTCACCTTCTAACATGAAGACAAAAATTGGGTATATTTGATTCCCACAACACACAAAAACTACCCTTATCTGTAGCTTGAAGAGATTGAATTCAATAGCTACATTCCTTTATTGCTACAAATGGATTCATTAGACTTCTACGAAGAAAAACAGACCCAAGTGCCAAGAAAAACTAATCACGAGTCCTCCGCTTTAGATTACATTAGCAAATTGATATAAATCTCCAGAGAAATGTCTAATTAATTCAACAAGAAACAAAACAAACAAGAAGTCCACATCAATTTAAAAAGGACCTACAGTTTTAAATTATGACACAAAAATCCTTCAGATTGCCTCTTCAGGTCAATTTCAAGTCAAATTTCTCAGGCTTCAAAATGGTAAGTGGGGTATAAAAAGACACAATTATATCTACTGGCCTAAATACACTAGTGCTCACACCACTACTGCCTTCGGCAGACTCGTTCAAGTTATATGGAAAAGTCTTGTCATTTCTCCAAGTGAAAATTAGGGCTCATTGTAACAACCTGGGAACAACGCGTACAGTACTTTTTTATTTATGCATCTAAATCATCAGCAATTTTCAAGGACTGTGTAAGGTCCTATTATCTTCAAATCAATCACTGCATTTCTCTTCTTAAAACATGTTATTTCCATTAACATTCCTGCAGGCAGTGTAATAACAAGTCCTTAGCTAAATCGAGATTCCAAAATGTACAAAAATTTACATCAATGACAATAAACAGTCTTTACAATCCTAATTGAAGCCAGAGGCCTTCTTCTGCATATCCTTATCTGAATGAATGATTAAAGGCAATTAGGCATTATAGCAAGAACTAGAAATCTGTAGAACTGTAGAAGAGGAGAAACAAGAAATCATAACCTGCCTTGGACAAGTGTGGTAGGGAAAGAAGAATGGCATATATCTTCAGGCAGCTAAGTATGTTAGACAAAACAAATTAAGAAAAAATCCATCCACCATTCAGTGATATGATTTTGCCCCGAAATAGAAAAAGAAACAGATCTTTTCCAGACTGTACATGAAAAAGTGCAACTAGCTTTCACAGTTTAAGGAATTAGACAACTTTAGCCACTTATTGTCATTTAGCATTGTCTGGGCATTTTTATAATCTCAGTCATACAGATGGTAACTTACCACATTTAAGCTGAAGCTCTCCTAAGCAGCCATAAGCATCTATGAGTTTTTCATACTGTCCTTTAATTGCATCCTTTTCCTCTGGAGCTAAGGAACAAAGAGAAAGGTGGGAAACTTATTTATCCAGTCTTCATAAAATTTTCAGATTGCTGTTACTCCTATTGCATAGGAACCAATACTACCTAGGTTGACTTTTCTCAGTCAATAAGACTACAGTACAAAGGTAGGGTTAAAATGCTGTAAAACCATAGAGGTTAAAAGATGATGAGACAGAAATGCACATCTCCACACACCACCCCAGAAGAAAAAGGAGCCTCACTTTATTTTCAAGTTGAGTTGATTGTTAGTAACATATGCCACATCAGATCCAGAATAAACAAAGAAATACATAAGCACATGTAAAATTTACACTGTTCTATAATAAGAACAAAAATAAGTCTTGCCATAACCTAAAATATAATATCTTTTCTTGATGTACAAAAAGAGAGAATCTATACTTCCAGATTCTCAGTCTAATTTCAGCCAGAACTGGATTTTTTTTTTTATGCAGGATAGCATGATTTGATGTAGACACAACACCAGATGTTGATTTCAAGAGGAATTAAACATATTTTAATGAAGTAAGAATTAGTCAATTAAATAAATAAAGGGTCAGATGCTCATGTTATAATTGTGAATTTCTGCAACAAGCAACTTCAATGGCCACATACCGAATATGTATATATTAAGCCAGACCACAGATCAAACTTGCCACTGACTACTTTAACATAAAACCAGTAAACTTCCTGAATGAGTAAGTCTGCATTTTGTATATATTTCCCAATCAGGAGCAAGGTTAATCTCCCAAATTAGGAAAATAGAATGTAACCCTCAAATGTCCTTTTTACTTCTTGAACTACAGATAAACAGCAACACAGTACTTTCAGAGATTTGCTAATAATATGCAATCTTATGTTCCTAATTAACTTCAGCAGTTAAAAAAGCCCTGAAACCTCTGGGCATGAAAAGGACAAACTGAACTGCTTGCAATGGATGATAGAAGACAGAAGAAAGAGACTTCTCTTTATAAATCTCAAGAGGCAAGGAGCTCAGTGAGAAACACAGAAAACAAACAAATATCCCATATATTGCTGACACTTTGAAGTGAAATGAAGGACAATTCCTCTTGCAAAATTCCTTAACAGAGGCGACCCCCAAGAGTAATTAAAACATGTTTATCTCAATTTTTGAACTTGTGACAAATAAAGAAGACTTGTTTAATTTTTTCTTAATTTTGTTTTTACTACCATAATTTCACAATTTACACACGCTAGTTTCTTAGAATACTGAGTGAATTAGGAGAAACTAGCAAAATGTTGATACCACATACACCAGTGAAGCAAAGCATAAGCAGCAGACAGAGGATAAAGTGATTTTTATTGGGTAACATAAATCTTTGGACAATAACAATTTAAATACTCAGTAATGGCACATTTTAAGGGCTAAGACTCTTCAAGCTGAGTTCTCAAGCACTTAAAAAAAGAAACAATTTCACAAAACCAGTTTAGATAGACTATAACAATGTTTCAGTCTTTGAAAAGAAACCTCCCCGTCAAAGCTTTCCTATGTATTAAAACAGGCAGGTTGAAAAAGGTGCTGTTTCACCTTCCAAGGCATCTTTACCAAGTAGAAAAGAGCAGCAACAATATACTGACAATCTTTTCTTAAATTTGTTCCCTCCTTCAGAAGCTGTCAACATTAAAATAATTGTGCTACTTTAAAATAAAAAGGGAAAACCAAAACAAAAATTCTTGCTCCAAATATTCCAGCTTAAGGAAAAAAATCTCAAACAAGAGAAACACCCAGAGATTCAGATCTGAGACGGATGCAGGGAGCTCATAAAGCTGCAGGCCAGGCACAACCCGAAAGTATTTCAAAAGTCACTCTGAAAGCATGGCGATACTCTTCAAAATAGAATTACAAGTTGGAAAGTTGGCTGTCAAAAGTGTCTGGTAGGAGCACAATCCAAAAGAATGGAATTTATTTCAGCATGGAATTAGGCAATACACAGCTCATTCCACTACCGGCAAGAAGTACCTGCCACTGGCATGTATGGAACCCACTGGAGTTTCCTAGCGCAAGCCAGTGGCACCACACACACATCAGCTCCTGGCACAGGACTTCTCCAAGCGCACAGCCAAAGAGCTGTGTTTTGCCAGTCCTGGTACAGAAACACCACCGTTCTGGGCAGGACACTTGTCAGAACCCATGCCTGCACAGCAGCATCAGCCAGGACAGCAGTGCCAGCAGAGCTGCCTGGAAGGAAGGAGCAGGAAAGGAACACACCAAACAGGCACAGCTACATCTGTGGGTCACACAAACAGAGAGGCCAGAATGTTTTAGTGCCTACAGACCACATTTGGGGGGAAGGGGTGGTGTAAACTACCTTTGTTAAAGATAGAGATGGAACTTGAAGTGTCCTGTCTCGTTTCATGCCTTGGTGTTGCAAAAAGGACATTATTGCAGAGGGCTTGAGCCAGGCTCATATCCCGTTATTAAAAAGAAGTATTTATAAATCTCAAAATCTTATTGAAATCTCAAATAACTGTCAACAAAACATAAAACATCTCCTAGAGCATTCAAAGAGCACGAGGCCATGAGTCAGAATCAGAGTGTGACTACGCAGAGAACAAAACTTATGTGCTACTTTGTTGGATGAAGAGAGTTAAAGGGAAAAATTTCTATAAAACACTTTAACCCTTGCAAAACAAGAGGCATGCAATAATTCAATGAAACCAAGCTGCAATAAAATCCAATAAAATCAATAAAAAGTGACCTTCTCCATGCATAAAATATTTCAGAGCCAAAAAACCCCACACCACGAAAAGACATAAAACTACATTACACCACATGGCTTAACCAGATGTGACTTCCTGCTTGTAAAAGCTGCAATTTCAATTTACTATCTAGCAGGAACTGGCCAAACAGATGCAGTTTTCTTCATTCAACCCCTCCTTAGGGCTGAACCCCCAGACTTCAGCAAGAATCAGCACAACTGTCGAGCATATGGACCCCAGAAAGGTCAGCGACTGCAGGAAGAGGGTAGAGAAAGGTACCATAATTCCAAGGCCAAAACTAAGGATAGTGCTGGACTTGGAAAGGCACAGTAATACCTGCAACTTAAAGATAAAAATGAAGGAAAAGTTCTTGGGAAAAAAAAAAAAAGAAAGAGTCTGAGACTGGGTTATGGATTGTGCTTCTTCTTTGTGATTTTCCAGCCTGATTCTGGAAATAGACACCTGCTCCATTTTGGCTGTAGGTACTGCTATACAAATGTAATCTCAAGCATGTTTCTAATATGCTTTAAGAAACACAGGTTTGGTGTCATTCAGCATTTGGGGGAAAGAGTCGTGAACTTTCCCCAGAAACAGGAGAAAGTTATAATCCAACAGAAATTTCATACCAAAACTCTCTATATACATTACCATAAGCACCTTACCTGGAAATAAGTCCAATGTCTGATATTATATAAGTTTGGACAATTACCTCCAAATTGCGTTTTCAGTCATCTGCAGACACATTTAAAGTACTTTGTTGTATTTCAATATCTTTCAGCACTAAAATCTTCCTGTTCACATTCATTCCAAGCTACACAGGCATTATGGAACACTGTGTTCAGAAGAAGCATGTAGGTAGGCCAAGCAGTACAGAGTTGGGAAGAAGTCTGTGGTCAGAGTTACAGTTAAGAGAAGCTAAATATTTGAAACATTAAGCAATGTATTTACTAGTTTTCTAGTAAGATACGTTTCTGGTTGAAAACACATACAAAACAGAAATTTGGCATTTTTGAAAGATCAGTTTCCTGGTTTTCTCTATACTAGATTGAGAACAATATCCTCCTTGTGAGAGATTATGTTTTCATAGTTGCACGTGCTTATATGAATATATTAATTCACAATCACAGAATAATGGATTAATGAAACCACCAGGTTTCTACTGGCCAGCTCCATGCTGCTGCAGGCAGACAGGAAAATAAAAGGGAAGTCCCTAAGTGCTTTGTCTGATGCTTGGCCATTACCTTTATGTGGTTTCTACCATATATGACTCATATTTGCATAGAAACTTGAAGCAGTCACTACAGACATAACCACTACAAAGAATTCATCCTTCACAACTACTTGTCTCCTAGCATAGAAAACATATCTTGTAATCAACACGCTATGCTTACACAAATACATCTTCCCTCTTCTCTGTTCCCAGTTTACATTTTGACAATAGTGAAAGAATTTCAACAGATGCCTTTTCCTGTAATCTAAAGATGTATCTGAGAAATCGTATCTTGCAAGTGCCCACTGGCAGCATAACCAAGGAAGACAGGACTTCTGCTCTGTAGACTGCTTCCACAAATGGAAACATTTGAACACCACTAAACTACAGAAAACTGCATAAAAGTTTGTGCTAGCTGTATGAATATTCTGGCTTAAGAGTAGAAATGAGCCATGGTGGAGAGCTCACTGCTTTGGGCAGAGTGTAGTGCTTAGAAATACATTCACAGTACTAACATAAGTATTGGTGTTTGTTTTCCATGCCCTACTCAGTGGCATAGTTGTTCACATCAATACAAAACCAAATCTAATTGTAAACAGTGAATGTACATACAGCACAGAAACTGTTTTCTGTACAAAAGAACAAAAAGATGCACAGGTAAATAACTGCTACTTCCTGGGTTTGCAAGACTTTTTCCTGATTTCACTCTGCTGCATCAGAGAACCACACACACCTGCAACTGAAACAGCAGAGGAGGCACAGAGCTCCTCCACAGTGTACACACACCTTAAGTAAAGGCTAACTTCCCAGATCTGTGGGCAAATTCAGGAAGAACCTCAGACACATTTGCAAAAACACACACTGTATCAGCTTTGAACTTCTGTACTTTCCAGACACCATGGTCATTTAGGATTTAACACAACAGGTGATGCAACATCCTTTATAAAAGCAGCTGCAGAATCAAAGAGCTTGTTAAAAAAAAAAAAAATAATAAAAAAAAAATCTTTGCACCCTTTGGCCCTGCCCTTGAGAAAGCATATTATGCTGAAATTCAATAGCAGAGCACTCCTGTTGACAGCTTCTCACTGAAACTACTTGCGATAATAAAGTTAGGTCACAATTTTTTTTTCAGCACAATAGCCTTAGTTTAGTTTAGCAACTGCCTTGACAGAAGTCCAGAACTACCTTGTGCAGTTCACTTCATCTGTAAACCACTGAAACTGTAATGTGTTTAAAGTAGGAACAGCATCTGTTTCCATACTCCCTGTTGTATTAAGCAAAAACTTCTAAATCAATGACAATTTTTTTTTATCCTTCATGACTCTAGGTTTCTTCTACAGAATATAATGATGTTCTAATTCAGAGAATTCCTGGAAGAATTGTTTTAGGCTGTCACCCATCCTTTTGGAGGTGTCTGAAGTTTTAGAATTGCCAGTGGCAAAAAAAGAAAGCTTCCAGCAAAATGTGTCATTCAATTCAAAACAGTGAATTTTACCCTCCACCCTACAGTGACACCATGACAGAAGGAAGACAAACTCCCATCCTCAAAAATACTATTTAACTTACAGTAGAGCAGAAAACTGTTCTGTTGATATCACATCACTATACAGATTAAGGGGTTTAGGGATATGCAACTAGGTTTCCTGCAGTGATTTTTGATCTCTGAATTTTTCCAAAATTTTTTTAGTTTAGGTTTCCATTACAGGACAAGTGTTCTTATTTCATAAATTGCCGGCATTCAGGCAATTAGAGATCTTTACAATACATTTCCACTACTGATATCAAGGACGAAAATTTTTTCAAGTATTAATTCTCTGTATGCAGTGAAGAAATTGTGAAACATAATCAATTTGCAGCTAAAACTGTCATCATCTTTATAACATATGGAGAGAGGAAAAAGTATAAAGTCATCCATTCACAAGACAGCATCAAACTGTTAGTTTACATATTTGAAAGTGTTTATTTTAATGAGGACCTTGCCAGAGGTTTACAGCCTGCATTGACACTGTGTCTGTACAAGTGTGTGGTATTTCTTTTTTTTTGTAACACCACTTCTTCTAGGACAATTCTCACTCCCTTCTGCCACTTGAACTAGGTTAAATTCAATATTTAAGTTTCATCTAGTACAAAATTATTATAGAAGCAATTAAACTTTCTGCAAGTGCAGATGTCATGCCCGTTCAAGGGCAAAGACACTTGGTAATTATGGAAAAAAAATGAACAATTACTAAAATTTGTTCTCAGGCCTCCACTGTCCTTCTATGATTATTCCTCTCTATAGTTCTGCTTACATGAGGGTGCAATTGCAAAACTACATAAACTGTTGTACAACTTAAGTGATCCAGGTATACCAATCTGCTTTTATTTAGTGTAGAGGTTTGCATAAGGCACAGTTGCATAACTCCTCTTCACCACAGGTATGCAATTTTCATAGAACTTTATTTTTGAAACAGAAAACTAGACAGAGAGGCCAAAACTAACACAATCCTAGGACCAGTATGACAGAAACCACACATATACAAAGTTTATGTTAACCTCCCACTGTCATGTTCTATGGTTAGCAACAACCTAAAGGCAAGTCAAACAAAACAGAATTAATGTTGTTTCTGTTACCACCCTGCTGTGAAACTTCCTCTTCACAATTCTTCTAAATTCACCACCACAATACCTACTACTGGTTTTCCCTCCTTTTCTGGTCCTCTGCTAAAACAGAAGTTATCTAAACAGGCTCCACTGGACAAACTAGGTTTTCCTACAATACAGGAACTGACCCAGGAAGGAATAGAGGAATCAAATGAAATAAAACGACAAAGTTATTACCATGGAGTGGGCTGAATGCCAACACAGCCACAATTACAGTTATCTCAAGACATGACACTGGTTTTCCAAAAGGCATGTCAAACAGGCTTTATACCCTATTCAAAACACATTTTAAGAGAGACTGTATAAATTCGGTAATCATAGAACACAAAATCATAGAATCATTAACATTAGAAAAGATGTCTAAGATCATTGAGCCCCACTATTAAACTAGTACCACTGTGCTCATCTTTTAAACCACATTTCCCAACCTCCACATCCACACAGTTTTGGATCACTTCCAGACATAGTAGTTCCACCACTTTCCTGGGCATCTTGTTTCCATATGCCTGACCATCCTTTCAGTGAAGAAATTTCTCCTAATATCCAATCTAAACCCCCGCTGGTGCAAGTTGAGGCTATTTCCTCTTGTCCTGTCACTGGTTACCTGGGAGAAGAGGCCAACCCTCACCTGGCTACACCCTCCTGTCACATTGTTGTAGAGAGTCATAAAGGTCTCCCCTGAACTTCCTTTTCTCCAGGCTGAACATCCGCAGCTCCCTCACCTGCTCCTCACAGGATTTGTGCTCCAGATCCTTCACTGGCTCCATTGTCCTTCTCTGGGCACAATCCTATTTTGAGATAGACCAGGATGCCACTGGCCTTTTTGTTCATGTGGGCACACTGCTGGGATCACGTTCAGATGGACGCTGAGCAGCACCACCAGGTCCTTTTTGACTGGGTAACTATCCAGCCACTAAATTATTTCAGGTATAGCAATTCAAATGGGGGATGGCAACACTGGAGGAGAAAAAAATACTCTCTGTTGATGATTCCTTTAATTAGTGAGATTTCAAATCTCTCCAACCAGTGGTCATACAAGTGGCTCAGGGCTGGCTAGGTGAATACTAGACTCTCCATTTTATTCATGCACATTGGCTTTAGGAAGTGGAGCTGCTTTAGACTTTTATCAAAATAACAAAATACAGACCAAACCACACTGATACCAATATAGATTTTAGAATCAAGGAAAGTGAGTGAAGTGCTGCTCAGTAGTGACTTTTAGCTGCCAGTTCACTGAAAAGTGACACAAAAACCCCCTCTAGAAAAATTTATGTCCACTATTACCAAAGAATCTGGAAACGGAACCCCCAAAATATTGCACAACATAAAACCCCAATAAAATAAAATAAACAAAACAAACAAAAATCCCCACTGTGTGGCAATAATATCTTTTCCATGACTGGTTAAAATTTTCCCATTATCAGAACTATTCTTGTGAAAATCAGCTGCCCCTTGATGACCTTTCTGGCTTTTGTCATTCCTGAAGTCCCCAACACCTGAAAAATCAAACATTTTAGTCTGCATGTCCTGCCAGTGTACATTATGGGAGATTCAGCTCAGTGGACCCAAATCCTGAGGTGATGTTGTGACTGACATTGTACACCTCATAGAGTACACACAGATCTTACTACAAGGGTTTGAGTTGCTTGAACATGGACTCCTACAACGCTGTGAACAGCAGCATGATTGCAGGCACAGGTATTACACAGAAAACAATTTAAGAACACAGCATAAGCGTGTGTTCCCCTACATTGCTTTTTGCCTCTTACATCCTCAGTCACTTCATTTTTCTGTGTCTGCCTCAACATCAGCAACATCAGCATTGCATTAATTCACGTGTAACAAATACCAAAACCACAAGGTGAAACCCTGAGCACGTTTAGGAGACTCCTCCAGTAAGAGCCAGACACTCAAGTAACCAAATACTTTCAAATCACAGAGGCACCACAGCAAGAAGGCAAGGGGTTTTACGGGAGACGAATCTCAAGTCAGTCATCCCAAAGCATCTCTGCTGTGAGCTGGCTGTCTTCACTGGTGGTCAGCACCTGATGTAGGTGAGCAGAAACTCTCAAGAGGCAGTGGACCCCACTCCTTTTCCAGGGCCCTCCTCTGCAGTCAGAGGATGAATCTTGTACACTAAAGGTGCCCTGTGCCGAGACCCCACCGCCACCAGGCAGCCGGATGGCCTCTCCTGCTTCTTCTACCCCGGCTGCTGGTGAGGGGGCTAAAGACACCCAAAGCAGCGATGGGATACGGATCGGGAGGAGATGCTGGCCGACCCACCATAGACGGCACGTACCGGGGTCACCCAAAAGCGCCAGCAAGTGGCCGAGCCTGGAGGGCCGTGCTGGAGCTCTGGGTGTAAGCGAGGCGAGACGCTTTCCGCAGCCAGCATCCCACTGGACGTGAGTCTGCGTGCTCCCCTTCCTCTCTCCACGCCACGGAAGAAGGTGCCCCAGTGCTCCCGGGCACCGCCTGCTGCCGTGGCACCCCAGTGTCCTTCCAGAGGCAGAGGTGCGCTCCCACGGACACCCACGGGCCCCACGGCCGCCCCCTCACGCACTTACTGAGCGCCGCCACGGTGCCGGCCTCCAGCAACAGGCAGTCCTGGCGGCTGCGCGACTCCAGCAGGGCGCTCGGCCCCGGCTCCTGCTTCCAGAGCAGCCGCAGCCCTTTGCTCAGAGCCATGGGAGCCGCCGGCCGCGGGGAGGAGGGCGCAGGGGTCCCGGTGGAAGGGGTGGCGAAGGAGCCTCCTTCTCGTCGGGCGCACGGCGCGGCGGTCGGCAGCCACCGGCAGTCCCGGGGAGGCTCCTCCGGGCACCCGTCCCCGGTGCCGGCCGCTTCTCCCGGGGAGGCGGGCCAGGAGGGCGGCCGTGCCCCGCCGCCGCTCGCCGGTCACCTCAGCAGGCCTCCGAGTGCCGGCGCTGCGGGGGCGCAGGGCGAAGGAAGCGGAGCGTCCCCCGCGGGCGGACCCGCCGCTGTGTCCGCCTCCTCGGGGAGCCCCGGCTGGGGCCGGCGGGGCGGGAGCGACCTTCCCCTTTGCTCTCCGCCTTTCTCTTCCCACCCGCGGTAAACTTTCCAGAGTAAACTTTGTCCCTGTGACTCCCGGCTCCGGCTCCTCCTCCTCCGGGACAGGTAGAAGCCGCCGGCGGGCGCTGCCCCCCGCCCTGCCCGCGGGTGAGGGGAGGAGCGGCGGCCGCGCTGCCGAACCCGGCGGGGCCGGGCTGTTCCCGGCTGTTCCCGGCTCTGTTTGCCCCGGCCCGGCGGTGCCGCTCCCACCCCCGGCGGCTGGCGAAAGTCACCGTCGAGCCGCCGGCAGCACGGCCGGCCCCGGGGTGCCTGGAGGCACCGGAGTTGTTCCCTCGGCCGGCGCGGCTGCTGCCGCTCCTTCCCGCTTCCTGCGGGAGCCGCCGCCCGGGCTCCCGGCGCCGCTCCCCGCTGGCAGGGAGTTCCTTCCCCTCGGGGCTGCTTTCCACTGTGAGCTGTCCCGATATAAAGAGTTTGGGGCAAAGGCACAGTACACGTGTTCTGGAGTTGCAGTGTTCCCATCACAATTCCATGGTGAGTCTGTGCAGGGTGACTGCTGGTTTTTCCCCGGAGGTCACCCAGAAGGAGTGGATTGAGGAGGTAGGCGCTGGTACGCCAGCGTGTTCGGATGAGAGAACAACTCGCTGTAACCTCCAGCCCAGAATGTAGTCCTACTCGTACACAGGCAAACCAAACAGAATTCTAATTTTTTAGCATCACGAATTAAGATGTAGAGAAAATGGCGAAATTCAAAATGCCCAAACTATGCCTATCTGATATTGTCTCGCATTTACGATGGGGACGTCAGTCATGGCTGTGCACTGCCAGGTGGAATATCAGTCCCTGCTCTCTTTGGATGTAATGGAAACAAACTGAAAACCAGGAACTATCTTTCTATCACACAAATCTGGCTTATTTATTTTATAACCAGCAGTAATTTGGAAAGGAGATTGATTTTATGTTTCTTTATGGTGCCTCCTTAAAAAATATTTTGAAAGGATCTGGTATGGAAAGCAGGATTGGTGTTTGCATAGGGCTTCCCCCCCCCCCCCCCCAAACTTAAACTTTGATTATAGTATGTAGGGTGAGATTAAAAGTACTGGGTAAAGCAGAAGTAATGACCCAGAAACTATAGAAAATAAGTGGTCAGGATGAAAAAAAGCATAGCTCAAAGTTTGGGAGTTTTAGAGAATGTAAGAACATAGATTAACCATGCTCAATTTTAAACAGAAAAGGGATACCTTTCTACCAGCTACCCAATGTGAATGGCAGACCAAAAATCGGTTTCTGTCTTTGACATTTTTCACTCTTTCCCTAGAGAAAAGTGCTCATTTGAGATGAAGTACTTAAAGTATCGCTTAATCAGTGCTGCCCAAGAGAGCTGTATCACATTACTTTAAAAAGTTGCCCTGGATCATACACTTATGTGTTTAAAAATAGCAGCAAAAAAACCCTAATTTTTTTTCTTTTTTTTTTTTCTTTTTTTGTGTGTGTGTCTTTGCCTTTAAGGAATAATTCTTCACAGTGCCCTTTAAACTCCATCATGAGAGCAAACTCTCACTGGGAGGACGTGGGTACGTCCCTCTCTATTGCTTGTGCTTTAACTGCTTAGTAATTTTTGTCATTGGTTCTTTTCACGTCAAATTCCAAGAACACGCAATTTAGGATCGTTCATAAAAAATTTACTGTCATATTTGTTGGGTAAAATACTGAAGAAAGGATTGGTACACGTGGGATAGTACTTTTTTGCATCTCAAATCATTATGAGGGGATAAAGATAGGAAAAATGAAGATGAAGGTGGCAAACTGGAAGCCTTTAGCAATGTGTATGACAAAGCACTGCCTTATAGGTGGCTCTCTGATTGAGTCTGTTCTAATCTGTTGCAAACAGATCTCTTCAGTGTGTTCCAGTTACAATACATCCACACAAAAAGCAGTGAGTCTGTTAATTAGGCTTTGTGTTAAGCCTGAGAAAGCAACAATCAGAAAAAGGTGAAGAGTAGCAGTAAATAAACTCAATAATTTCACAAACCTCCTTCACAAAGAATGACATCCAAATTTAAGGCTCATGTAGGAACCTTCCCTGATATATTGGGGATGTGTGCAAAAGTATTCTTTTGATAAGGTCTTTTCATCTAACCAGTCTGTGTTTAAATGCATGGAAGTCCATTTCTAAGGGAAAGTGTTGATATTGACAGATCATATTTTAGCAAATGTTTGGAGTTGAGCTGTCTTGCTCTGGGCCTTACATATGTGAGTATCATGGAAGCATTAATTCCTGCAATCGTTTGAGGACTCCTTCAGGTGAACTCATTCTCTCCTGCACAGCACTTGTTTTCACCCAGGCCATACACCCTCATTACCTCCTCAACAATTTTTCATCTCATCCTCCTGTCTCTGTGGAATTTTCCTTCCTCTTAATCTCCTGCCTGGACAATTTCATCATCCTAGCTTCTTTGCCCCTCTTCACCCATCTTTGCTTCTTTATCACTCTTTCTACCTTTGAGCAGTCACAGATATTTTGCATTGCTTTCTGAATGTTTCCACAGCTAAAAAGTGAGAAGTGATTTGCTGCTGACTCTGCAGCTTTCAGCTGGGAGCAGTAGCAGGTTGGTGGGCCCTCTCTGCTATTCAGCATGCATAGAATAGCAGGACTATTTTGGAGGGTTGTGGAATATCTCTTGTCTGCAGCAGTGTCCCTTTGCTTACCTTTTCTCTTTACAACTCCTTTTCCAGGTCCTGTCTTCATAGGGGCAGGAAGATGTTTCTCCCTCTGTCACAAGGGGAGGGATCCTTAAGGTCTTATGTATGCTGACTGTGGGCTATGTGGAATGCAGTTCAAGCAAAATTGCAGCAGTGGTATGTTAGGGGCATCCTCCATGGTAAGAGGACACAGCCTTCAGCTACTAAATCATGTTCAGTTCCTGTAAACTCACCTGTGGCAAAAATTGTGTTGAAGACAATGTTCACACTGTTTATGCAGATTTTTAAGCATTTAGCTGTTACCTCAGCAGTAGAAATCACCCCAGTGTAATTTCTAAACACTTCTTTTTCAAAGTCACTCCATTTGGTTTGAATTTCCAATCCCTTCTTCTCCCCAGCCTTTTGTTTACCTTGGAAGCATTACTATGCATTATAATGACTCCTGCTCCTAGGTCCTTCTGGTAATGGATGTTTCCAGGGTCCAGATAACTGTCCATCTGCAAAACAGTCCTGCATGCTGATCTTAGCAGGCGGCTTTGTTAGTTTGTCTGAAGACAGAATTTAGAAGAATTGGATAGAGCAAGGAGTATTTGGCTTAGCTGCCTGCTCTCTGTCTGGAATAGCTGTGTGAACTCCATATCCTGAACTTTGGGGTACAGGATGGGTGTCCCGGTAGTATTTATGTACTCTTGAGTGAACTTTGCAATCTGGCTCTACAAAAAGCTTTGGTGATAACACTTTAGAAACAAACTATACTTTTCTTTGTCCAATATTATGCTACTGAAAGTTTTTTCAGTAACATTTTGAAGCTTTGAGATTAAATATAAATTTACTTATGACGGCATTTCCTCAGGATTTTTGGCCACTTGCACATAGCCTCAGTGGTCACAAATTCCTCAGGAAACGTGTGTGCTTACAAGGTCATTAAAAACAGTTTGGGTTTTGCCTTTTATGAGAAACTTTCGATTTTAGCAAGTAAAGAAGAAATAGGGGAAATATCTCAACATATTCTTTCTGCACATGGCATTCAAAACAAGTAATTGCTGCTAATATGAAAAACTTGTATGTTTCCACATTTTCTAGTTAACATTAAAATAAATTTTATTCACAGCTGAATTTGACACAGAGATGCATTCATAACTTCTAGCCTAAAGTGCTCAAAATGTTGCTCTGAAAGTAACTGTGGGGTTTTAATGTCACCTCTTACACTGTCAGTGAAATTGAGAGAAGCGCTTTCTATTCTAGTTGGTCACATTTCTCTTGGCCTAGTAAAGAACTTCGTGTGCAAAAGACATCTGGTACTTCGTTACAGAGACCATCCAATATAGTTAAGTCACTGTTACTCACCAACATCAACTGCATTTCCTCAAAAATACCGGAAGACTATGAGAAACATAAACAGATATAATAATGAGTGATAAATTTGTTTGTTTAGATTTTGACAAAGAATGTTTGACCTTGCCATGAGTGTAAGAGGAGTGATGCAGGAGCACTTTCTTTGCTTCAGTTAGTGACAATATTTTCAGATTTCCACTCTGGTTTACAACCTTTCCTGACAAGCTGCCCTTATTTCTTGCCATTGGGGTCTGTGATCCTTACAACAGAAAAAGGAAACTTTTTATGCTAAGTAGTCTGTATCATATTACTCTTTAACCAACTATTAGGAAGGGGGCTCAGACCTGAGCTTCTGGTTCAGCAGGAGCTAAACATATGCCTGACTTTAATTATATCAGTAGCCTAAATCTCACAACTCCTTGCTTGGGTGAATAAACTTCCTTCTCAAGTGAATAAACAGTGCAGGTTTGGCTGCTCAAGGTGGTTAGACTGGAAGCAAGCTAGCTTTAGGGTCAGACTGAGTCAGGTTCTATCTGGCTGCAGACTGTAGGTCCAGATTGGGAGAAGATTGGTCTGTGAATTCAAGCTCTGAAGGTATACCAGAAGTGGTTGAGAGATGCTTTGGTGGAGTGCTAACAGTTTTAGAAAAGCTGCTAATGAAAAACTGTGTTGCTGGGAGGTCAGTGGAATTTCTTGCCTCCTCTTTCACCTGTACTGTAACTCTGTGTGTGCTAAGTGAAAGAGGTCTCTCTAGAGAGGCAGATTGACTGCATTCACAGGCACTAGCCTTTTCTTCTTAAGAGACTATTTTCAGTAACAGCAGCTGCTTTAAAGCTTAACATTCTTCATCCCAAAACTATGTGCAGAAGAGCAGCATTAGTCATATGACGTTTATTTAGGCAGTAAGAGCGACCAGA
Organism: Certhia americana; assembly: GCA_018697195.1. Taxonomy (NCBI): domain Eukaryota; kingdom Metazoa; phylum Chordata; class Aves; order Passeriformes; family Certhiidae; genus Certhia; species Certhia americana. The sequence continues at coordinate 59,354,927 of CM031859.1, read as the reverse complement.
CAACCAGATAAAATTTTTCTTCTTTCTTTCAGACTGACATACTTATAATTAGTTATAGGTATCCCTCTCTCATGTTGAAAGGACTAGGAAGCCACAGAGTTTTCCACTGCTCCTTGCCTCATTTTCTGGAGCTCCTGATAGGAAAAACAAAATGCTTAATAAACCAGAAAATTTTGATTTAAAATGGGCTGCTTAATATCTGCACAGGAAGGGCTGCAGCAAGTATATTGGCAGTTTTTCCTCTGTGAGCACATGCCTCATCATCAAAAAATGTGCACACCTCACTTGCATATCAACAGTTGAAGTGGAGTCTATTGATTACCCCATATCAAGGGATATGGATTTGATGAGGCAAAAGAAATGCCTTCCTTTTGTCCATGAATCAGCTATGAAGAAAACTCCAGGAAGAGGCAATTCCAGATTGCTGGTTATGGTATTTCAGCAGCATATAGTGGCTATCATTGTCACAGATGGCGTGACACTGGACTAGTGGAAGAGACTGCCTGCAATGAAGTGATTCCTAACTTCATTCTTAAATAAGAATTTAACTATTATTTTGGTGCTCCAAATCTCTAAGAAGGAAAACCAGAGTTTTCATGGTTGTTCATAACCCCTAAGTTTCATTGTCTGTTGAGATGTTGTGACTAGCCAGAGAGAAGCAGATGAATACAAGAGTGGACCATGCAAGATCTAAACAAAAAGCTGATTATGACTCAGACAATGGACCTGAAAGCTAAATAATTTAAAATAATAAGACCCACCCTTGTATTTTTAGAGTAACCAAATCATACAAAAATCAGGAAAGTTAAGGACAAGATACAGTCAGGCAAATGACAGCAGGATTTCATATGTTTCTGGCTCTTTTTGATGCTATGCTCTATTGAGGAAAATGTTAACTTTTGATCCCTTTTACTATGATTAATTTGTAAATGAATTCTCTAAATAAGAAAATCTTTAGTTATTTTGTCTTGTTGGGTAACACAGATTATACTTGAAAAAAAAAAGGAGCATACAAGATGAGACCCATAATGATGCATTTATAAATGGAGGGGGGTGGGAAGAGAGGGCAAAGAGAATGGCATTTCCATGTTCAGTTCATAACTAATTAATGTTAATTAATTTAAAGTTTATTGAATTGTAGTTTGCCCTCAGTGGGCTCAGACATTCAAGGGATAATATCTTTTGTGAATTTTCTGTGTGTAAACATTAGTGGGAGTTAATTGAACATAATAGGACATGTTAACTGAGTTTATGTCCAGTACTGGCTATTTACATTTGTAGTTTTTTATAACAGGATTCTGTTAATTAGATGAGCACATGTTCTGTGTTAACAGAAATGTATATATAAACCCAATGGAGGCTTACATCTCAAAGTTCTTTCACATTCCAATTCTGTTTTTTTCTTGCATATAAAATATAAAGCTAAAGCAAAACTAAGGCATTTTTTTTGTGAACAAAAGTGAATGTTGGACACAAACTGTCCATTTAGAAGTTTCAGATATATTCAAGTATTTGAATGGGGGGAAAAAAGGGTTAAAATAGTTTTCTATTTGGAGATCACCTCTTTAATACTATCTAATCAGCTACCTCACAACCAGTAGCTCCATCCTACAACTACTGAGAAAACCTGACATCTTTGGAATGAGTAGGTCAACTTTTCCAAAATCTGAAATACAATCCAGAATCTCAGTTGGTACATCAAAATTCAATAGAAAACATTTCCCAGGTTTAAGGTTTGGAATTTGCTTGCTGCATCTTTCTTAAGATATAGAATTTCTAGTTCACGCCTTTGATGATGGACTATTGGTTGTATGCCGGATACTAACCCACATAGCAAAAAGAGTCATTCAGTCACTGTCTCAAAGGAACACAAAATGTCTTGCATGCATAGATTCGTTCTTCTGTGATCAGATGTTCAACGTTTTTTCCAGTTGAGTTGTTTCCAGTACAGCATATGTGGTGCTTTTAAAATAAAGTTAAGCTCCTTTCTCTCATTTCATTTTATAAACAGATGCTTTGTGGTATTATGCCTCCCCATGCTTTAGAAAGCCCTGTCCATTAATTTTCAGATTTAGGAGAGGTTTCAGACCAAAGAGCAAGGGGAGCAAGTTGCAGAGTAATAACACATTCCTATGAAGGAAGAGAACATATTGGTTTACCTGAAACACTGGGGTTTGGGGTTTTTTCAACTGCTTTTTGTAAAGTTTGAATGGCATTGGGCGATAAATCTCAGGTGTTCCTCTGCTTCTCAGTAGCTTTATGGCAAGAAAACTTAGGCTGAATAGTTTGAAAAGACAGTGACTATGAACTAGTTCAAATCAGAGCAATTAATAGAGTTCCTCAGTGTACCCCCAGCATTGAATTGGAGAAGGTTAAAAAAAACCTGAAGTGGTAAAACAGAGCAAACTGGCTAAGGAGTCAAGCTATTTCACAGCCCCATTTATGGTGAAGGCAGAGTGAACAGCATATGTTTTTCTTGAAAGGAAAGGAGGACTGTAGAATGAGGTGCTATCTCTGCCAGTGCTGCAGTAAAGGGGTAGCTGACAAAGCACAGTGTGTGAATGAGGGGAACAAACCAGAAAAGAGAACTGAGGGAATACCAAGGTTCAAAGTTATTGGAACAAATATTTTTTTTATAAATGTGAATTTAACTTATGCATTAGGAATAATGTAACACACTATTCCTAATGCATAAGTTAAATTCACAGACTATGTATATGTGCAAGTAAACATAATTATTCTTCATTCTGCTTGCTAGTCAGTGTTTGGTTTTTGAAAATTTGACTTGTTTATTTAGGCGTGCCATTCTGCTTTGCTAAAACAAGATTTTTGTATTGCTTTTACAGAAAGAATTGCCTGTACTTCTAACTCATGCCACATTCACTATTAACATAAATAATATAGGAGTCTGAGGTGGAGTGGAATGATACATTGCCACCCCAGGTTGCAGGTGGTTTAGATTTCACGATGCCTGTAGCTCTCATGCAATCCTTGCTAGCCTGGGGATAATTCATGGCACACGTAACAAAAATGATTGTTCCACATAGGTGAGTAGGCTGGGCTAGGGCTCGCTGGCCCAGCTGGTTGAAAGTTGCAGGAATTACAGTTAACTCATTTGCAGGCTACTATTATTTTTTTTTGTGCTCCAAATGTGTATGTCTCTGTGTGTTTGTCTCAGAAGTTACCTGAGTGAAAGGGAGGTGAGAAACCATCTTCCTCTGTAGGCCGCACTCAATTCCTAGGACAATTCCTCACTTTCAGTCACCATTACAGGCACTCCAGTAGTACCCAGGACCTCAGCAACCCGGGAATGAAGGTGTGCGTGGGAAGGGGTGAGCACAGAGTGCAGGCAGGGCAAAATAATCTCAGCAGTTTGGTGGGGAGGGGGCATGGAGTGGAAAGACCTTGTGTGGGTGTGGCTGGAAAAGCTCAGCAAAGTTGTGGGGTGAGAGAGTTACTGGGCCACGCATAACTAATTTTGGAGGGCAGAGAAAGCTGGAGCATGACACCAGTGCTCATGTCATCCCTCTGAAGCCAAGAGTAAGAGCCCTTCTTCTGTCACAGATCCTGTCCACTACAATCCACTCTGCACAACGTCTGTTTGCTGCTGCTGTTATTACCTCTACATCAGCAGCTCTTTGGATTGCTTTTCCTGCTGCCCTCCTGTTACCCTTCCTCTTCTCTGTCCCTATCCCTGCTTTATTCTCTGATGGTTTTTGCCCAGCTGGTCTCTGATGGTTAGATTCTGTAATTCGTGACCCTGACATAGAGCGATTGTAGTTACTTCCCATGTCTTTTAAAAAGGTAGGTGCAGTGACAGATTTCCTGTGCTGCTCTTACAGAGTAGCTATCTTGAATTATGTTCCCTGCATATTTTAGTGGGAGTTCAGCAGAATTCTCTCTTTACTTATTCCAGAAATTTGAAATAGACTTTGTCCGGTCTTGGAGATTTATTGCGAACTGCATGGAAGTGCCAGAACCAGTGCAGATCCTTTCCACGTGGAAACACTGATGCACAGAGTTCATAGTATGTCTGAATAAAAGCAGGATGCTCTGTGAGTTTAAAAATGCCTCTGGGAAGTTAGATTAACTAATCTCAGTTAAATTCTAGAAGCTGCTGCTCAGAATGGAAGAGTCAGGATACAACATATTGCAGAGAAGTCTTTATGACTATACTTTTAAGCAACTTGTTGCTTTAAGAGGCACATCTGAACATGTTGATAAGGGTGATTACATTACTTTTTATTTATCTGCACATGATCTAATAGCCTAATGCTGGCTATTGAGTTTAACTTAGAGGTGGCTGTAGTCCCATAGGAGAAAAATCTAAGGTATCCTGAGACAAATTTCTCAGAATGTTTCCTTACCAAGCCAGAAGTCAACTGCACTCACACCCAACACCTGCTCTTAAGACTGTGGTTATAAGCAGCAGATAGACTGTCACAAGTTGTTACCCCAGTAAAGCTTACCTATTGCCAAACATGCTCAAAGTAGGGAAGAAATGTTCTAGACCTACCTCTTTCCAAAGGTTTGGAAAAAACCTTTGTTTCCTTGCTTCAAGTTTGGTAGGTCCAATTTGTAACCAGGTAGAAAAGTGTCACAACTTAAACAGGGAAGACACATGAAGAGTTTTCTTACTCAGTTTTCTGTGCTGCCATAATCAGTCCGGAATGGTGCAGCCCTGGTGAGTGCAGTCAGATGGGAATATTTTGGGGCAGTGTGTCAAGCTCAGCAAATCCATCCCAGCAGCAAGCAGCCGGGTTTATATTTTGCTACTATATTGCAACAGGTATGTTTAAATTTTCACTTCTCTCCCAGCTGTTGAATTTTTAAACAAAATCTTTATTTAAAAATAAACTCAACTACTCAGGAACTAGTCAACAGTCAGAAAAATAACCCTCACCCCTGTTTGGCCCTTACTTTTGAGGCAGCCTTTCCTTTCACAGGAGTTTAACTTGATGAGTTAGTGGATACACCAAATGTAACAAGATTCTTTGTCTGGCGTGGAAAGTATTTGATTAAAAATAATGTAATATAGATAGATGACCATTGGATAAACAGCATCACTCTCTCTTTTTTGGCTTTGTTTCCAGGTGGTCATTGGACATTATAACGACATGTTAAAAAACCCCAACCAAACACAAGGTTTGGATTCTCACATAAGAATTTTAAGGGACTTTAAGAAATGTCAGTAGATATTTCAGGCTTGTAGTACAGCTGTGAGTGCTGGTAGTGCTGTAACGGGGTGCTGTGTGTGCCAAAGCACTCAGAACAGTCTTATACAATGGCAAGGACATACCAGCAATTACCCCCTCCTGCCCTACAGCAGATACAGGGTCTCAGAGATACCGACAAAGTGAATGTAGTGCAATATATGTCAGGAGTGCAGTAAATTTTGATGGGTCCAGAAAGGTCTTGATGAGCAGGCAAGGCACAAGGATCACACAGGAGCAGGGAAACACTCTTCCCCCAAAATGTGAAGCAGAAAAGTGAACATAATGAAGTGATACATTTAATCTTTTCATTTAATAGGATTCAGAGCTCAAATTCTATCTAGATTTACAAATATTACAAAGAGTTTGTGTTTGCTGAGCTGTGTCTGAAATGGCAATATTATTTGCAAAGTATTTTAACATTATTATTCCAAATAATTCTTAGTCCTAGAAACTGCTACTACTCCTGGATATCAAGTGCTATAGAGTACAACAGCTAGAACCTTAACAAACCTAAGTCTTGATGTAATTATAGATTTAATGAAGGCTGATAAATACTTAGCTTTGCCATTGGAAGTACTGTTATATTTAGCATCAAGTTTCATCCACAACTGTTTTTGTATTGTTTTTTTACAGACTAATTTTCTTCAGATATGCTGTTATAAATGGTCAAAAATGAAAGACTTGTCTTGTCTTCCAATTTATTACTGCCCTGTTTTCAGCCCCTTTATCCTCTCCTTTGGTATCAAAAGGAAGAGAAAATGTTCTTTACAATTCTTATTCTATAAACTTAAACTTCAGTCTGCTGCCCCACTATTTTTGCATCTCCTGTGGGTGACCAAATTCATTAGTCATTGAGGCATCACATAATCACACAGGTGGGTGTGGGGGATGCTCTGACAAGCAATTTAATAGGCACAGGTCAATAACTAAGGTCAAATAACTAAAAATACAATTCAAAAGAAATCTTACCACTTAACACTGTTTTTAAAAAAGTCCCCACAATCTCTCTATATTTTCTGTTATTTTTAAAATCCTGCTATTTGTTATTCTTCTAAGGCAACATCAAACTAACCTCTTGGACCTAGCAACTTAATTACATCTTTAGAATTACATATTTTTTTGAAAACAGTTCATCAAATATTTGGTGGCTTTTTGGGAATGACATTTCACAAGATTAAAAACCAATGAAGAGTAACAATTTTAGATTTAGATCTACTCAGATTTAATTGCAACAGAAGGCAAAGTGAATTAAAAGCAACCTTGAATTGACAAATGTGTGCTATGACAACTTTATTAGCAAAAATATTAAAAAAATTAATAGTTGTTGAAGATGGTAGGTATAAAAGGAAAACTAAGGGTAGCAGAAGTCTGTTGTTAACAGAAAATAAGTATTTTAGTACTTAAATAATAATTATTACATGCAGTCTTGCTTTAGCCCTGACAGAAAACCATGACATACAAAAATGCATTTTAACAGAATACAGCCACAGGTATAAGGGAATATAAGGGAATAATAAGGGAATAATATAAGGGAATATAATAATAAGGGAAGGACAATATTTAGTAAAAATGAGAAAGCTGGCTTCAGACAGACAGGATCAGTTCAAAGAAACTGAAAAATCCTATTGTGACACTATTTTCAGGTTTTTAACCCTGTAGATGAGAAGAACCTAGACTTCAGAAAGTTCAGCAGGAAGGCAATAAGAATACTAGCTGGAATCTGAAAGAATTCAAAAAATTAAGGATAGTTTAAGAAAATCTGACCAATCGCAAAAGACTAAAAGGCCCAGATGATTAAAAACAGGCAAATGCATTCTTTATAAGACAAGGAAATTAAGACAGTTTAAATTCAGTATCCTAAAGATACAGCAAAGATCTGAGTCACAACTCGTGCAAAGAGCCATGAAAGGAGAAAAAAAAAAAAAAAAAAAAAAGGGAGTAAACAGCTAATAGAAGTTTGTGACTCAGATGTTCTTTAACAGCATGAGCGTAACTGACATTGCCACGCGACGGAATGGGTGGATTGGTCACCAGCCAGTCAATATATTTCTAATTCTATGAGGTTGTTAGGGTTATTTCTAATCTATAAGGTTTTTGTTAGGGTTGTTTAGACAGGAAAAAAGTTTTTTCTTCTCAAGTGGCTACCTCAGGTATTAGCATTAGTTTCATCAGAAGAGTTATAGGAAATTATGTGAAACAAACAACTGACCAAAGACCCCCCCTGCCCCCTGCCAACTAACTGGCCTCTGCCTGGTGCATTCTCGTGTTTTAGTGGGAAGGCCCAGAAGCAGCAGTAGCAGGACACTTGCCTAGCAAATGCTTTCCTTGCTGCTGGGCTGCATGTTCTGAGGCTGTGGGAGAGTAATTTTGGCCAGTCCATACTGGCAGAGTGTCTGGTGTATGTCAAATGAATCCACAGCACAAGAGATGAACCTCTTCTGTTGAGAGAGTTTTTCTTTACAAGGCTGTTAGTCTGAATTCCTTCTAAGAGCCTGAACTAGACTAATTTTGGTAGCAGTAAAATTCATGTATTATTTAATTAGGATTTGCAGAATTAAGTGTATGTTATGGTAGTACTTTCTCTATTATCTTGAGGAATTGCTCAGGAGTAAAACTTTCCATACTCATGTGAAGTTAGGACCTATTGAAGAATTCTCTAATTGCAGTCAGCAGTACACCTCCAAAAATGCACCCTATAACAAAGTCTGCTGCTGCAGTCTAATCCCACGTTGGATTAACTGCAAACAAGAAATTCAGGTAGCCTTTCTCTCTATACAGCTACATTTTTATTTTTAAAAAAATTGATGTCATTGCAGTAATAGAATAAGCAATTAAAGTACGAAGTCAAACCCCACAGCTAGGGCAGTTGATGTCTTTTATGAAGTCACTGGGCTAATGCCAGTGTTTGGCTCTCCCTGGAAGGAAAACATATGCCAGGAAACAGTAGTAAGGCTTGTTGATGCTGCAGACACTAATTATTCAGCTATGACAAACAAAACACAGGAGAGCACTGCTCAAGTCTTGCACTAACTTGCTATTTCTGTTTTATGACTACATCTTTAGTGTTCACATTTTCTGTTGCCCCCTACTCATGAAATTAAACCATGCCACTATTCATGTCTAATTTAAAAAACAAATATCAAAGACAATCAAATTTCTATTCTGGGTCAACACCATGCTGACACAAAGCCAAAAATACACAGTAGCGCTGTGCTCCACTACTTATTTGCAGTCAGGGGAGTTCCATCAACCACGAGCTGGGCTGACCTGAATAAAGAAAGCTTACAACATATGCATAGCCTTTGCTGGTTTGCAGTCACTAGCACTATTATACCATCCAGTTGGGATGCCTGCTTTATGGAAGACACATGGATACTTCCTCAATCCTCAGCTGGCCTGCGTGTAAGCTGGTGAAAAGCTACAGGGAGGATTTGTGTCATACTGCATTTGCCCTGTTAAAAACCAACATGATGACTTCAAAGAAAAAGATAAAATAGTCTGGTGAATATACATAAATATTTATTATCAGTTTAACTTCATTTTACTAGAAATCTTTAAACAGTTTTTCTTTTTTTTTTTTTTTTTTTTTTGCCAAAATGTTGCATCTGACACAGTTGCTACTGTCATAGCTTCCCTGCACTGGGAGTGCAGAGCTTACACTTAAGATTCCAAAACAATCTATCCAAGATAAAGAGCTTTCAACTTTAGTGCATATGGAGATATTTAACGATTGGTAAAAAGAACCCACTTCCCCCTCCCAAATGAAGAGTCTGTTACAAAGAGATTTCATTACCAAAAAGTGAATATACAAATGCTAAAAAAATGCTGGCTTGAAAAAGTGATTTCAGAATTTACTGTACACATTGTAACAATTTATTATATAAGCTGCTTCTACATGCAAGCAGATCTTACATTTGGTGTAAAACATTTATACACATTCTTTACAATTTGTACATATTTAAATGGCTGTATCAAACAACACTGCACTATGGAATTTTGGAAGCAAACAACTAAAATTGGGAGGAGAAAAAGATAAGTTTATAAAAGGTGAACAAAACTCGTGACACTGAGAAGCATCTAGACTTAGGCTTAGTCTTGTTTGGTTTGGTTTCAGGTTATTCAGGCAGACCCAGATTTTCCTTCTAGCACAGAGAAGTAACACCAATGCAAAAGAGAGTAAGGCAACTATTGAACTGGCAGACTGTACCCGTCACTTAGAATGGCTTATTGGTAAAACGCCTTTTTTAGTTGTTTTTCTCTAAACTAAAATATTTATTTTCTAGGCACATTTTAGCAAAAACTGCATTTTGGCTTTCCTGCTTGCCTATGGCAAGAAATGAATTACTGTACTTGGTGCCCATTGTGAACACAGTTGGTGGTGGCTTTTTTGGTTTGATTCTGTGAAAAGCCAAGGCCTCAAATGGTATTTCAGTAGTATGGAAGAGGATACTGATACAATTCATAAAAGATGATGATCAAAGAACAGAGTTTGTGTGATAACTAATGTTGCTGTTCAGTACTTTTGTCACCTTTGAGTTTGCATTAGAAGGCAACAAAAAGTTAACCTGAACCAATAGCACACCATACTACTACACGAAGACCTGAGCTTAGTTGGAATTTGGGATGTCTACTAGTTAAGGGTTAGATGTGGCAGTGTCTCCTCTGCTGAAACACTACAAACTGTCAAGAGGGGACACTGGCCCTGTACAGCACTGAGAAACACCAGTGCCTTATGGCATAACATTGGGGGTGTCAAAGTGCTGGCATGGAAAACTGTTTTTCACACTTTCCTGAATGGCTCGTTCCTTGTTTGTACTTTGTCTTCTTACACAGTGCATAGTGAAAAAGTGAGCCTGACATAAGCTCTGAGGTGATGCACCACAAGAACAAGATTGAATTAGAAGGAAAAAGAAGAGAGGAAAGAATGATTTGTATTTACCAGAAGTCATACTGGGAGCAGGATGCCATGGCTGCATATGGGAAGCAAAACTTAAGAACAAAGCATTCATTCAGGAGATTATCACAAACGTGTGCCAGAAACATACAGGAATATAATTCCTCCTGGTTACTGAATTGCTGAAGAGCTCAACTGAATATAATGAGTGTTAAGTCGTTTTCTTAAGTTTGTCTGCTTTCCCACTTAAAAAAAAAGCTACAAATGTCTCACTCTGGTGTTAACCCAGAGTTTTTGGAAGAACATCTGATAGACAAGTCTGCAAGAAGTCCATGGCAACGTATCAGTTTGATAATTTAGATCCCTATAACTGACAGCATTACCTAGCTGTTTTTATTTAAATAATGATACAAATGGGAGAGGTTTCAAGACAAGAGAGCCTTATTCTATGATTTAGGCTGATATAGTAAAATTTTAAATAATACTTCTTTTACAACTGATTCTTGTTGGTTCACTGTTTTTTGGGATTTTTTTTTTTTTTTTGCAAAGGCTAACAAGTTTTTATTAGCATTGCCCCCACATCAGAAAAGCACTTTGGAGTTGTTTTTTATGGTTGAATACTCCTTATTCTCTACATCACAGGAAAGCGGCTGAGTGCCTGCCTCAGCTTCTGTGCAATCTGAAACAAAGAAACAGAAGATATTTAATATGTAGTCACTTTACACTGTGCAGAAATATGACTGCAGGCTAAGAAATTAGGTGTCCCCTCATGTGATGAGAAACTGCAGGCATTACTGCAGGTTTTGTGTATGCAGGACTCTCAAAACATTCCATGTAAAGACTTCTCATATATACACCTTCATTGTTAATTTGGTACTTGCATTGCTCCAGTTGTGTTGGAGAAAGCATTGTAGGCAGGGCTGTTATTCTGCCTGTCTGTTTATCTGGCACTGCACTGCACCAGAGAGCTACAGGAACAAAGCCAGATTTTCCAGGAAACCCACCTCCTTGCTGAAGCAAGGCTGAAACATCAAAACAGAGCTCCCCAGAGTTCACATGGTAGCCATGACCCCATATGTGAACATGCACTGGGGGAGAGAGGATTGGTACAAGAAAACTGGTGAGGCTGCAACCAGAAGGATCAAAATAGATTGGACAAGAGGCTAGAAGAAGGTAAGGGAAACCTACGCCTGACCCCACCAGATGTATCAAGGAAAGTAAGCAAAGTGATCTGATGAGGGTCCTATTATTGTCACCCACTAAAGATACCGCTGAAGCTCCACTGGCAACTTTTACAGCTGTGAAGGGGTACCAGTTACTTATGAGACTTCTTTTAGTGATAGAAGTCAGGTTCCAGCACATTCAAACTCAAATGTTTTACCAGTATATCATGTTAGAAAACTTGTTCTTGGTTTATTTTAAAAAATTATAAGGAATACATGTATGAGAACAGTGTTAAATGAGTACTACAGTAGGAGGAAGAGTGCTCAGATTTAACATATTTAATGTCACCTGAAACATTCCTGTCTCTCCTGCCCCACACTTATATACATCAGGCTTTAAATTACAAAAGCTTCCCTTCTCACTCCCATCCTGTGGGAGGAAAGTTTTGGTGAAATGTTTAATTATTCTGTTCAGTGCAGTGGGCCTTGCTTACTGCACATCGGAGAACTAAAATTCTTTGTAACCCTAGTACCAGCACTGGGGGGGGGTGGGGGTGGGGTGAAGTCAAGCCATCAACAATATGATTTTTGAACAGTGGTTTTCAGTTCTACTAGGTTTTTTGTAACAATCATGTATCTATAGGAAAATATTATTTTTACTCATTCTTTCAGTTTTCAGGGGTTTTTTTTACAATTCCTTTTACAACTTTTTGTACAATTCTTCAAATATCTGCTCTGTGGGAGCATGGATTAAACCCTGTATTTCCTATAAAAGTAGCAGCACAGTACATGCCAAGCAAACAGTGCTGAAGCCCTGTCCCTTACCGTTTCATAGAACTGTGCCTGCTGCTCCAGATAGAGACGAATGACGCTGTTGTAGTCATAGATCCGGTTACTGTGGAAGTGATTCATCTCAGCTGCAATCAGATCCAGGAGACAAATTATTTAACAGAAGCATTTATAATTAGGAACAGTTTCACTCAGTTCAAGTCAGTTACTCTGCAGCAAGCTCAGTGTCCAGGCCAGCCAGCACAGTTACTATTCTCATGCTTCCACAACGTGTTCTGGCTGAAGTTATAGTGGAACTGTTTTTCAGATTGGTAGGGTCAGTGTCAATTACACACCAACCTAGACACTTCCCGGACAAAGCCAGGTTCTTGCATTACAACACTCAGGTGCGCAAAGATTCGATAAAAAATACAATCAGGATATTATTCTACTGAGGTAACTGTTCCTTCCTGAAGGGTTTTCAACAGAATTCTGTCTAGGACATTCAGATTTCCAAGGGTATGGATATCAAGTTGCAAGCCATAGCTGTAAATACTTAGCTCAAAAAAAAAAAAGAAGAAATAAAAAAAGATACAACCAGTAGTGTCTCACCCATTCTTGACTTAGGCTGTTTCAACAGATACCTAAGAAACAGCATTACTGAATCTGTAACACCTTACATCAATTTCTACATCTCAGATCACAGCTTCTGCCTGAAAGAAGTAGTTAAATATATTTTGGGATATCAATGGAGGGAGAAGAAATATTCTACATTGTAAAAGTCATTCTAGAGGTCTCTACCACAGTTAACACACATAAAACAGAATCCTCTTGCGTCACTGTGACTAAGAAGAAGGGGGTGGGACGTTTTCTTGGTTGTTCTTAAAATCAATTTTGTGTGCTGTTCTGACTTTGTCCCACAATATATTGAGTAGTGTTTGCATTAAATCATCTAAAAATGATATAACCCCCTCAGTAATGAGTAATCTCACTGAAGTCAGCTACAGGCACTTAATTGCTTGATATCCTGCAGGATTGAGCCCTGACTTCTCACTTCCCCAGTTTTTCTAGTGTGGTGTGTTGCACCTTATATTTACACAACAACCTCTAACCTAAAGAGGAAAAGGTTCATTTAAAAAACATCCAGGAAATAAAGATCTTATCCAAAATAACATGAATCTCATCTGGGGGATGGATTATGTCTGACTAAACTAAAAGTCAGAAAAACAGTTCTGCTCACGATGACCTGCTTCTTGCACCAGGGTCCATGCTTTTAATTTGAGACATTATCACTTCCAAATCAAAGAATCAGCCTGGGGTAGTTGTTTTGAGGTTATTAAATTGCATTTTCAAAACGCGTGTCTTTTGCAATAGCAATGTGAGATTAAAAAAAAGGGGTAAGGCAAAATAACTGCAATTTAGAAAAATCTAAGCAGGTCACAAAAAAGCCCCCACGAACAACCCACACCCAGGTTTTATGCCTGGTAGCAAAAGATTTTCTTTTAAAGTATGCTGCTTAACAGAAGTCCTTCTGAGGTCTACAACACTGCCATTTAGCTCAAAATTTGGTTTACCTTGTAGTGCATAAGCCATGGTGCTCACACGTTTTGCCATGTTCTGTTTGTCTTGTGGCGTTATTTTACTGGTTGCAACCAACTTGTCACTTTCCTTCACTCTTTCTATTGCTCCCTGTAGAAACCAAATGCAGAAAGGTTAAAAGAAGTCAACTTAGGGGTCTGCCACTAGCTGCATTTTGAGTTTGCATTCAGTACACATATGTACACAAAATGATCAATTCTGCCCTCTCACATTTTCATCCAAGAGTCCTTGCAAAAAGTGTCTTCAAACACAGGTATGATCAGAGCTTTCAGCAAACTGAGTTTGGTAGAGGTTGTAATACACAAAGATATGTACAAAAAGGACAAATGGACCAAGTTTCAAATTACACATGTCCAATATCCAAAAGCCAGTAGAACCTTATTTGCACATTTTACAAGATGAGGCAACATACAACTGTTTCTCAAGTGACTACAACTCATTACAATGTATAGCCATTGATTCAGGAAAATCCTTGAGTCACATAAATAACAATCACTAAAAGATATGCCTCCCCTACACAATGTATTTGTGCCAAACAATGTGCAAGAGAATCTATTTACATATCTCTTGGCAGTAGGCTTGTTTTAAGTTTTAAAAACATTTCTTCTCCTTTTATGGTATTTCCCCCCACATGATTCTATGGAATGAGGGACTGTAAATGTCCTGAAGAAAGAATACATAAATCTGATATGTTTTTATCTTTGTTTCTCTCAGAAGTATGTTCTTATGTTCTTGTTCTATACATTTAACACTCGAAGTGACCAAAAAATCCCCAACTCTACATATTTGTGCACTTGTTTTGATACTTCACAATATTTAGTTTCTTGAAATACATTGCAGCAGACACATGACCATAAGGAAAACTATGACCAAAAAAAAAAAAAAAAAAAAAAAAAAAGCAGACTATCCAAAACTATACACCATGGCTTTTGTACTACAGAGAACAAAGTGATCAGGTTCTGCTGCTGGTATTTTGCTTGTTTGTTTTTATTTCCTCCCAGAAATGCTAGAACTTAGCTCTGGTCTCTGGTTTTTGATATTAAAGAAACTTCTTGGCAGTGCATGATTATCACATATCAGCAAGCCAGACATGCAAGTGTACACAAGTTTTCCTATAATACTCACATGGTTTTATTATCAACTATCACATAAAGCTCAAATATGAATTTACACTACTGCTATTCACCCCACAGGGACATGAAGTCAACCAGAAGAAAATCATAAACCTTCTACTGTTTTACTATAGCAGAAAGATGTGATATTCTTGAGAGAAATTCTAGCATTCCTTCCCTCTAAGTACTTCTTATTTTAAAAATCAACACACCAGTTACACAGAAACTTCCAGTGTTTCAGCAGCAGGGGCCAGGCAGCTGCGCAAATGCAGGGTACCATAACACCACTTTTGCTGCTGTCCCCACTACCCAGCCCTTAAATAGAAGGGCTCTTCACATACCTTATGAGCTGCTATGATGTCAGGGAAGCAACCAAGAAATCCCTTATATTCATGATTTGTTTCCATCAAAAAGTGAAGATCTTTCTTTGGCTAATAAACAAAACATAAGAGTTAATAAAAGTATCTGTGGCAGATTAAAATCACAGAAAAGAAACTATGATGCCAAGAAAGGACAAAGAGGAAAAAAAGAGGGAAACAATAAAAAAAAAACCCATACCAAGAGATTAATTGTTTGTGCAAGTTTTTCATATATGAAAAGGGTTTTTTAAAAAAATAAGCCTTTTAGAGCAAGGCACTGTGCATCATTGTGCAGATGCCTCTGTTCTTTGTCTCATTTAACACTAGCTCATGAAGTGAGGGGTTTCCCTTTAAGTTTTCTCCCAAGAAGAGTCTACAGTACAGTTCCTCATTACATATACAAATATGAACATGCACAGGTACATCTTCCTAGTTGTCAATGTAGAAAGGTGTTTTAAGAAATTTCAGACTCAACCTTGAAACAAAGAGGATCTGCGTTTTGGAAACCTTAAGCATAACATGCTAAACATCACTGAATGTCTTGAATACCAATCTAGGTTTATTCAAGCCAGATTTTTACTGAAGCAGGCAACCGTACGTCAAGGCAATGGAACACAATACACACGTATTCCCCTATACGGAGCAACAGCAAAATCTGGAACCTTTAGGCATTTGGGGAATGCTGAGGAAAGGCAGAAACTCTGTCCTTGATTAAATATCACTCATTTGTATCACTAATGAAGACAGTTCACAGACATCAGAAAATGAACACGTTTAAAGAACAATCAATCATTTTAGTATTTTAGAAACTAGAATGTGTGGGCTTTCTGACCAACAGAAATGCCCTCTCCTCACATTCCCCCTGAGCTGACACAGAGCAGAAAAGAAGATGAAAACACATTTAAAAGTGCTTGGGGCAATTTCATTTAATTGGTCTATAGCACTAGCAGCTATGTTTTAGAGGAAAAAATAAAAGTCAGAAATAAGCCAAATAGGTGATATGTCTGTACACACTATGCCATTGCATTCGTAATACTCCTACCTGATCTGCTACAAGACTGGCAATTTCTTCATAAGTTTTCCCTGCTTCTGTTATTGCTCCATTGAGATCAGATTCTCCTAGAAGTAAACATCAGTGTTCATATTACAGTAAGTCAATTGCAACAAGAAACTTGCCTTGATTCAAGGCAAATTTTAAAAATAGCCTATTTACAACAACAAATGCCTAGTCATCCTTTTGTAACCAGCAGAAATAAAGAATTTAAAAAAAAAACATTAAAGGAGGAAAACTGGAGGTCTTGTAGAAAGTTAATGTTCTACCACAGTACTAGCACTTCCACATTTAATAATTTTATGCAATTTAAATACACAGGTGTTCCTCCACATGGGGCAACAAGAAGTCTACCAGGATGGAAAGGAAGGAAGAATGAGGAGGGTTACAAAAGATAGACTGACAAACCTGATGTGCTACTAGCCCTGAGCTCTCTGACAGTCCTGGACTATAACTGTTCAAAGGTCAGAGAAGCAAAAGGAGGCTCAAGTAACTTCTTTCCTTGACAACAAGACTTCTGATCCTTTAGGGAACTCTTAGATAAAATTTTCAAGCCCTGTAAAAATCACTGGTTTTCAGAGTGAGTTTCTAACTTTCATCATCATATGAAACCGATCAAAGGGCCCTACAATCTATGCTTAACAATACAGACATCACCATAAATCCTAAGCTAGACAACACCACAAGCACTCATAACACTGTGTTACTAGCAGGACAGGCTACGTGGGACAAAGATGGAAACAAGCCTTACATTCTTGTGTTTCATGCCACTTCACCTTCCCATCCATGTTAGCTTGTCCAAAGCATGTAGTCAACAGTACAGAAAGCAAATTGAGGTAGAGAGTAGAAAGGCGAAGGTATAGTTTGCAGATATCAAACTTCAGTTTAAGAAAAAAAAAATTTTTCTTATGCTTTCAGATATGTCTTGATATTAGGCAGTGGTTAGTCTTTCATGAACTCTTTGATTTTATTCTATAGATATTAATCAGTGACTTAATTGTAAAGTGCCATAGATTTCATTAATGATTAAAGAACATTAAAGTATCTTGTTTTACTACAACATATGGTCTAATCTACATTAGAAATTTATTCATTTTAGCATGTCCTAAAGGAAACAAGGTAATGACTGAATGCTGTTTGAGTTCTATCAATCAATTCCTACTTTCCATTACACTGGTTTCATAAAGTCAAGAAGCTGTGAGGCAAAGTGACCAATCCTAAGAATTAGTAAGTCCAGTAACAAAAACACAGCTAAAAAAATCATTATTTTTCTCCTATCTGGGCCTATTAGGATAAAATAAAAATAAACCTAACACTAATTCCCATTGTGAGACTCAAGAGCTACACAATTCATAAAGTATCTTCACCTTTTTGCAAAACAATTAAAAAAATTGGAGGTGATCAATTTTATGTTTCAGGCTTAAGTATTTTCAGTATTTCAGAGTTCTTTTGTCTGCTCAGAAGTAACCTTGAAGTAACTGCTGCTTAGGCAACTGACTCCTAGATTTTGGGATCAAACATGGTGTGGCTTCAGAGTCAGAAGCCAGGTTGGTCTAGATGATTCTGTTCATTTTTATAGTGCTATAAAAGATGGTAACTTTCCCTATCTGAACATAAAAAAAAAAGAAAAAAAAAAAGAAAAAAAAAGAGTGAGAGAGAAAGAGCATGTATATTTAAGATGAACAACAAAATTTTCCCCTTCTGTGCTGAGCTCATTCAAGGAACCTTCATAGATCAAAGCTTCAAAGGATCTAGACACACCCTCCCAACACTAATCAACTTTTATTCTCAGCATTCTCAGCTTCTGAACAAATGTGAGATTGGGAATTGCCTTCTTAACTCAGTCTGTGGAAACTGAGTTGGGTCCCAGTGCAAGGATATATCTGGATGATAGGGGTTCTTTAATCAACGGAATAGCAGAAAGCCCAATATGTTGCTAACATTTATAACAAAATTATGTTAGTGTTCAGTACATATATCCCCAGAAGAAACAGAGGGGGCCTAAAAGCATTGACTAAAGATAACTATAAAAAGAGCAGCTAAAATGGCCAGTAAGATTCCACAGATAGTTCAACCCAACCACAAGGAGAAACAGATATTTTCATTGATTTACAGGCTGCATATCATCATAAACAGATGTAGAAAGACATAAAACTATGAGGAGTCTTTTGGAGATGTTTAATAGAGAATCTCTTAGCAGTTCAACTGCTTGGTAAATGCCAGTGATAATAATTTCAGAAGGAATACACCTGACATATTGGAGGAAGTCTTGACTGGGACAGGCGAATATTTTTGTCAAGAAGTATTTTTGTTTCCTTTTCTTTCAAAGTACATTTTAATATAATTAAGTAGGAAAAATCACAAAGTTTGATGTGCTAGCAGCAAATACTTGCAGCTAAGTTTTTCTTGATAAGCACACCTCAAACTGATATGGTCAGCACACAAGCAGCTTGTAAAGCAGGATTTGCCTGTTGCTAGCTGACAGGATAGTGAAACTTGCATGTAACTGCCTAACAGAATTCCTGAGGGGTGATGTAGGATTAGGAGATCTTACTATGGTTGAATGGCATACCAGTCATTCACATTTTCTTAATATAGGAGAAAGACGCCTCCAGATTTAGTGCCGCAAAAGAGAAGCCATTCTGTTTAAGGCTGTGCTAACCTTAGAGTATCCTATGATACAGAAACATAGGCAACGCATTGCCAGGCTGCAGCCATGTTCTGGTACTGTCCAACATGCATTGTTGGACCAGGACCATGTTTGCAAAGTGCACGTTTTTGGAACCAACTGGACAGTACATAAGCCCATAGCCAAGCTAAATCAGAACCTCTCAGTGTGTCTTTAATCATTTTAAAGGAACCCTTGCCTCTGCAAATACTGGGAACAGATCCCTAACACACACTGGGGCTGGCAATGAATAGATAAGGCTCATTCTGTAGCTTGAGAGGAAGAGCTAGAGTGAGTCAGATTAACAAGTGTATCTTGCCTGGTGCAATCTTAAGTATTTTAGACTAGAAAGTAGAAGAGAAGGCAGTAGACATCTCCACACATAAGGCTTTGCAGAGCAAGCAGGCATCACTGATGAAAGTGGTAAGGACAGTAGATACATCCCATCCTAACTATGCAAATCAACCAACAAACCGTAAATGAAGTATGTCAGAAGTCAGCTACCATAGCTAGAAATGTTTCTGTCATCAAATCAGTCACTGCTATCTTCAGTGGACTATATGCTTAAACTTTCAGAACACTAGTGCTGCAAAAAATCCAAAAAACCAACCCAACCAAACCAAAAAACAAGGATGAAGAGATTCAGCTCCCAAGAGAAACTGAACTGGGAGTCCTTAAGCATGGCTGAAGGAGCCATTCCTCTTTACTGATAATCCAGAAAAATCATACATCATACTCAGCCTAGCTACTACTTCTTCCTTGGAAGCAATATGTCCTCTTTTAAATACTGAAATCTAGAAAGCTGTGCCCTATCAGTTTAAATCCAGGTGCTTACATCTCTTGCAGAGTGTCTGCTTAATCCATAGACCTGTACCTGATGAAATGATCAAGAGAATCCATACATGAGCAGCAGGCAGGACAGAGTGAGAGATCAGTGATGAAGCCATTTAAAGCCCCATCTGCATTGTACTTGCTCTCTCTTCCTGGGAACTCAAATTAAAAAGCAAAGAATCCCACATATTATTAATTTGGAAATAATACAAACGAAAAGAGCAAAATGTGGAATCAAAGCAAAGGCATCTGTAGGAGGTGCACTTTTCTCAACATACACTTTTCACAAGATACAGCTGCAACCAGCTATGACTGGGCAAAAAACAAGGACAGACATACTTGCCTTGTTCCCAAACTATCACAGGATCTATTTTTTCATACCACTCAAAGATGCTGGAAATCAAACCAAAGCTTTCCTTTCTAGGGCTAATGTGCAATTTTGTATCCCATCTTTATGACATATTATTTTCCCTTTACCCTGGCAAAAGAATGTTGTAGATTCCAAGCAATTTTCAGTCCTTCCTCAAGACTTCTTGGTACAAATTTTATCCAGGCAAGATTTACAATTTTCTAGCCCATGCTAAGAATACATATTCATGCAAATTCCCTACTTCATTCTCACAGCCAAAAGTGACTTTTTAGGCAATATATTGTGCTCAATTCTAACTAAGCAGTCATCCTGTTCAAGTACAGGACACAGATGAGAAAAAACTATGGGGACATTGCCTATTTCCAATACATCCAGCAGTGGAAAATCAGTGTTTCAGAAGGTTGCATTTTAGTACATCATTTATGGGGCAAACTGTTTCAAGATTACAAAGCAAGAGATAAATGGGTAGTCAAAGTACTGGCCAACTAAAATTTCTAAGATGGAAGCATTTTAGGAAGCTTATATGCTATAAAATTTAAGGTTTTAGAACACAGTGATTTTGCTATCAAGTCTAGAAAGGCAAAAACCCCAAACCTCAAGCACCTTTGAAAGGAGAATCCCAGGGAAAACTGACTCAACAGGCACCCTCTGTTTATGAGGAAATATTTTCCAGTTGTCTGGAAAACATCGATGAGTTTAACATATCAAAGCAGAAGTTAAATTTGTAGTCTAAAGACTACATTTTAAGAAAACTTTGAGCAATTGATGCCCTCCTTTTCCCTCCCACAACTTTCATACCAAACACAACAGGCTGTTTCTTAGGGCTGTTGAAGGAGAAGCAAAGGTGAAAGACAACAAAAGGCTACAGTAGACAACCCTCCAGCCTACATAATGACTTACAAAACATTGTAGTAAGTTTTCCATCATTGTATGGAGTTGTTGTATCATGAAGTCACACAATAGTTCTGTGATAGCTATTTTCAAGGAGCATTTTCTCTCCTTGCCCTTTGATATCACAAAAATGCTACAGCATTGTTTGGTCAGTCAGGTCAGTGACCAGATTGTATATTAAGAGATCAAACTAAACTCTTCACCACCACTAACTCACCACAAGATTATATGGTGAGAAGACAAGATAGCAGACTAGAACATAAAAACCCCACAACATATGCAGAAGAAAGGTTTCAGTATTTTTCCATGTTTGACATCTAAACCTCAAATAGGAAAGCATTAATATAATGAAGAAGATAAGAAAAAAAATGCAGCATGATGCAACTAAAATATTTCCTTTAAAGCAAAGTACAAATGAAGCAATAGAAGTACCTTGGTATCCACTAGTGCTGAAGACCAGTGCCAGGCTCTGCAAAGCTTTTCCTATCTTCTGGTATTCCTTGGGTAGTGCTGAAAGTGGGGAAAAGATGAGGAAAAGAGGGGAAACAAAAGCAAAAAACCGACAAGAGTAAGTGAGACTAAATCTGCAGCATTTCCAAAACTTGATGAAGCAGATGTCAAAAACAACTAGGTTTTACATTTTCTCTAGTGACACATTTACAATCATGTTCTTTACCCCCTCCCCTGCTACACATGTTCCAAAACTGAATAAAGCAATTGTAATCTGGATTCTTGAAAGGTACAGTTGGGGAAACAGTGTGTGAATGCTATTAAAAAAATGAAATCCCATTGCATTTCTAGCTCAGTCCTCCTGCATACAGCGAGATTTTTTTTTCCCCTCCCCCTCATGGGGTTAGGAAGAGAGGGAAGTACTGCAGTGTGATATGGAGAATAGGTCTCATTAATATTTTAAGAGAGGAGATTATTATACAGACCCATAATATCTAAACTCTCCTCAAATCATAAATTTTATATTTAAAGGCACTAGAAACCAAGATTATATAGGTATAAAAATTATGCAAGTATCTGAATAACAAAATTGGGTTTTATCATCTATTTATTGAACATGCATGCATAAATTGCTCCATCACAATTAAATCAATCAGCTGTGATTTATGAGTGCATTCATTATTAACACTTTGAACAGCACCACTCCAGAGGCCTAAAAAGCAATCTGAAAAGCAAAAGCAATTTTTTATACGCTGCCTATGCTAGCAGAAAAAAAATCCCAAGTAGATATGGGTTTTGTTATCAAGTATTTGTATTCAGGGGGTACACTGCCCAAGCAAATAGAAGGTTTTTAGCTGCTCTAGCATCCCACAGAATCTTATTTTTACACAAGAATCCCTTTGTGTGGTATAAAAATACACCACAAAACCCCCAAATCAACCCCCCACCCTAACTACTTAATTTTATTGATTATCTTTGATCAAGCTCTTCTCCAGAAGTCAGACTATTTATGATAACTGGTATGTCTTACACAATGAGTACAATTTAGAGTACTAGAGTTCTGTTATCAGCCATTACACTGGTACTGAATCTCCAGTGGAAACTTTAGTGAAGAATCTTTGTTTTCTTTTCACATGTGTTTAAGAAGGTTTCACTGTCAGTCATTTTAAATCTCACCGAATGGAAGGCACATAACTATTGCTCAGGAAATGCCAAAAATATTTCCAATTAGGAGTCAAGTCTAGAGCTGAAAGGGAACTTAAACCCTAAGAGACTACTAAAATTTTGCATGTTCCAGTTTACCAGTCTCTTTTTTTGTATTCAGTATGAATGTCTGGAAAATTAAAAGTTAAAATTTTTGACACAATCACAATTGTATTGCTGCATCTGTGCTAACTAATTAATAGTTGTAAGTATTAGAAGAGTCATTCAGTATCTAAAGCACTAGTGTTGTAAGTAGGAAGATTTTAGCTGTTAAAAAAATACTGAATTTCTACTGTAAGCACAAGTCACAACCAGCCCTTGGTTTGATCGTTGCTTCTGCAACTGCAAAGCAATGCTGTTTTTCTAGTCTCATCTGAGGAACCTTATTCTTTCCCATTTTCCACCTTCCCCTCAGTATAATTTGCTAGTGAAGCAAGATCTGTACCATGTTAGAGCGCTGTCATGTGTTAGACTATTTTTGACCAGCAGGAGGGTCAGTGGTGTGTAGAGGGAAACCCTTTTATTCAAAGTTGGGAAATGTAAATAACTTACAGTTAACATCCTATAGATACTAAAGTCTAATGTAATTACTTCCATGAGAGATGGAGCTTCTACTCTTCCCATTCTCTCTGGTCAGCCCCAAATATTCAACTGTAGTGTTAGATTAGCAAGAGGCAAAAACATAACTCAGATATGTTCAGGAGATATACTTCAAGTTCTGGGGACAATGTTTTGGGTTTTTTTGTGGGAGTTAAAAGGAGAGTAAAAAAAACTTAAGGAGGTTCAAGGAGATTTATGTGATAGGTCTTTGGTTGCCAGACACTACAGCCTGCCCTGAAGTGTTTCTTATTATGATCCTCAGCTGTAGTACCTGCTTCCTTTCAATAGCTGCCTTGTGGTGGCCACAAACACTGAACACTGCTGTGGACTAGGAAATTAGAGCCCAGGCAGAGTCCATAGGGACTTGGTGTGAAGTTCTGCAACCCTAAATATCTGTGGGAAGGAAGAGACAAGATAGGAAAAAAAAAGAATTGGGCTAAAGATTAAGTTAGAATCAAGTTGGTTTTTCTTTTCTTTTTCTCTTAAACTCAATTCATCTTTAAGTCACTCCTCCTAGCATGCAAGGATCCTAAGTAAGGGGTTAATAAGATGCAATTATTTGAAAATATGATTTCATCAAATAAACAAGTCTATTTTGCCCATGTCACTAAAATTCAAATAAACGACCAATATATGAAAACAGGTCCAACAAGGGCTTAGCTGCATTACTAAAATTATTTAACTTTAAGTATTTTTAAACCTATGGGCAGGGAAAAGATATTTCTGAGATAAAGAAAAAAACCCGAAACAACCCAACAAAAAGCCCCACAACAAACACACTAACAAAAAAACTTGAACAATTTATACTCTTAGACAGAAAATAGCCAGAATGCCATACAATTCCCATGATAATTTAGGAGTTTCTTTAAAGATGTGGCTTGAATTACACACATTAAAAAAAAAAAAGAAGAGAGAAAAGCAACACAGCAATGACTGCTGAGTTCAGAAGGACACTTACGCCCTGTACACCTCTTCCAGTGCTCTTGTCCCACTGTCAGCAGCTCTTTAACTCCATCATCCATTGCTTTGGTGAACCTACCCACTGCATCACATTTCTGTTCTCTGTGGCATTTAAAAAAAAACAAAAAAACAAAAAGCAGTTTAATAGAGGCATAATGCTACCTTTAAACACAATACCAAAATATTTAGTAATATCAACTCTGTCTTTAAAAGTATCAGATATAAACCAATTCCTTGAAATTTCTGCCATTTCACTGATTTCAGAATTCCCCTCTTTAGATTCAAAAAATTCTATCCATTTTATCCACACACACACACACACAAAACATTATCCAGGTTTCTGTGTTCCACAACAGCAAAAAAAGCGTGTCACACATACTACATCTTCTAAGAAAAGTTATTAAGACTAAAGGAGTGAAATAAAGGCTGCACAGTAAATCCAGTCTTCAACTCTGTGAAACCCAAAGGTTTATCACCTACAGATTATACATTAACAAGTGCATATATATATGTAATACACACATATATAAAATAAATATATCCATTTGCACTTCCAGAATTAAATTTGGAAGTGCAAATGGATATATATGCACTTGGATATATTTAAGTCACTTTTCATTTTGAATAGCTTTCCATGGATTACAGATATTCAAATCATACTTTGTGTACATTACATACAACTATTTTACAGAAACATTGTTCTGCTTATTGGTCCATCTACAATTATCCTAAGCTACTTGGTAAGTTTAGGATGTTTTGGAACTGTTGAAAGACTAAAGATCAAAACAAGCTTCCACAGCAATATAAAGCATAATTCTACAGGATCTGAAAGTACTCTACCCCATCAACTAGTTTTACATAAATTGTTTTAGGATTAGTATTCAGCCACTGAAGTCAATAAGACATCACATAGAGTTCCACCAAGTGTTGGAGGGGTTGATATGAAAATCTCATTATTTAAACAATTTTTCAGCTCTGCTTTGACGAATACCTCTTCAAATCCATGAAAATATGTGCACACTTAGTATCTTAGCTTTGGATTAGCATCTGCTGTTTACCCAGATGCATAATGCCCATACAAAAAGAAATCACCTTACATTTCTACCATGTCCAGGTCAGGAGCTTCTGGTTCCATTGTAGAAAAGATCATGACCCCTACAATTTCATCTTTTTCTGCCTTCCGCTTTCCAGTTTTCCACTCCTTAAAAAAAAAAAAAAAAGAAAAAAAAAAGAAAAGACAGACACCAAGTTTGACCACCACTCATCCTTCTTTAAGGGCATGCACTCAAGGAGTGAATGAAATGTTTAGGAGAACTATTAAACAACAGAACACCCCTGAATTAAAACCTTTCATTAAGAAATAAAAACTTTGGAGGAGCCAAGGCTTTTTACAGTTTCCCAAAGTTTTCCCCCTCCTCCTTTGTGTACTTTGTTATCTAAACTCTGGGGTCAACAGATCCTTCTTCTGTATTACAAATACATTACAAATACAGCGTAAGAACAGTAATATTCAGCTGTCTCTGCACATAGGATAAGTCTCATATCAGAAGCTGCTCAAGAAGATCATGAAACTATTATGCAATTATCATACTAAGTTCTTTGTGGTTAAAAATCCCCTATGTATTGCAACATCTGTTCTGTTTATATATCTATAAATAAGAAACTAACAAGTGCTGACTAGCTGGCAGAATTATACAACTCGCCACTAACCATCCAACCAGCATTTCACCAGGACTACTACTTACTATGTTATTAAGCCTCTACTTACAAGATTACAGAATAATTCAGGATGTTTGTAGTTCAGCCTCTGACTCAAAACTGGTCAGCTGTAACCTTAGTCACAGGAGACTTGATCCTTGGAAATTTTTAAGACCACACTGGATAATTTACTTTTTCAGCAAATTCTATGTGTATTTAGAAGTATGACTATTTTGAGGAAAAAGCAGCAGAGTTTTTCTGTTTCATTCCTCATTAGTAATAGAGCTGGAGTTCAGTCATGAAGAAACCATTATTTACTGAAGGTTTACTTACTTTATTTATCATTTACTGAACATATTAAAATCTCTTTTTAAAAAAGCTTAATAAAGTGCGTGTGTGGGAATGTCTGGTTATATCAGGTAAGGCTGCAACATAGCGCTATTACAACCCACTTGAGTGAAAAACTGTGGTTTTGAGGGATGGGGGCAGGTGGTTGTTTTTAAATATAATACAGGATCAGGCACCTAGATCTGCTATGAGGTAGGTTTTGTTAACAGAGCAGCACTACTCAGGATCACAGTGATTAGTAAATCCAACAGGGACAGAGCGCAGCAACAGCCAAGGGTTTTATATATGTTCCTATTCTGCTGGAGGATACAAACTGTCCCTCGGCAGACTGGCAACGTAGTTACTTTGAAGAGCACAGCTGTGTGGGAATGGTGTGTAGTATTTCACAGGAGCAATTTTATGCCTTGTTTTAATCAATCAGCTGAGTTAGGAACCCCAGCAGTTTCTAGCCCGTCACTACTGCCCACAGTGGGGAGGCTACAGAGCTGAACTCTTGGTTTGAAGGGGAACTGTAGGGGGACAGCAATTCCTCAATCTCAGTCCCTGCATGAACTCTATTTCATTTCCTACCTTCTCATCTCGGAAATTGAGAAATTGCTGGAAAACTTCACTTTCTGAGACAACAGGATGGCGACACATTCTTGTCATCCAAGCTTGCAGTCTCTCCATGCGCATTTTGATAAATTCTTCTTCAAAGCGCCCTGTTACATATTGAACAATAATTGTTGCATTTTCAGGCTAGCACCTTCATGTTTCTTATTTTTAATTTAACTTGAAACAACCCGTAATTCATCTGGTGAGTTATTAACAATTTAATGACTCAGAAGAAACACAGAATCCTGAGTTGGAATGGACTCACAAGGATCATAGAGTCCAACTTGTAAATAAATGGCTCATTACACTAACAAATCAAAAAAACTTTAAATAACAGTATATTGATTGTATATTGCTGTTCAAAAGTTCCCCTCCTTTTTAAGATAGCCAGGAAATATTTTAAAAACCTAATACCCACCCACAATTTAAATACAATTTTTTGGAAAAAAAAAAACCAAAAAACCAAAAAAACACAACATTTGGACAGAAAGATTAAGTATTCAGATGATCCAAGAGAAAAGCCAGGCACAGGCTTGGAATGAAGGTATTTTTCTGCTACAGTTTAGTAAAGTCTTGGTTAAAATGAGGTTCAGAAACATTGAAGAAAAAGGAATTACAATCCAAGTTGCCATGTACAAGCTAATAAAGCACTGAAATTAAACTGCTCAAAACCCATTGAAATATGATTGTTCAAAAATATTTGAAATTACTCAAATACAAATCACAGATTTAAAAAGCAGTGCCTCCTTTAACCATACCATATAGGCAAATTGGAAAAAAAATCAATAAATCATATGCATAAACTGATTAGAATATACACATACCTTTAAATTTAAGACCATAACTGGTTTTTTTGGTACTTCAGATATGTTTAATACAAACTAAATAAGTAACCATTTTTTCTTAAACCAGTAACACATCATTACTGTGTATTCATAAGAACCTTTTAGTCTTAGTAGAAACTGTCTTCTTGCTGGAATCCTTTCCAGTTTTTAAAAAATGCATGACATCAGACTTCTAAAGCATACAGTGAACAGGATTTGAAAGGAGATTCCTCCAGCACCCAACCCTTCTGATTTCCAAAGCAGCGCAGATGACAAGCCTTGAACGCATGTACAGTTTTGATATAATTCTGCTGCATAGGCAGCAGATCTACAAAGTTGAGTTTTCAGTGGTTTCCGTTTTGTTTTTGGTTTTTTGGGGTTTTTTTTTGGAGTTGGAGCAAATACGTAAACTAACAAAACTAACAGGTAAATAATTAGAGAAAAAACTAGTAAAAATAAAGAACTAGTGAAAATGGGTATTTTTCCTGCAAATTAGCAAAAAAAACCCCAAAACCCTAACCCACTATGGAAGAGACATTCTATACCCTTCAGTAATCCTTTGTTTCATTTTTAATCTATACAGAAATCCCCACAGCATTCCTGCAAGGAGTGCAGAACAACAGAACAGTAGCAGTTGGAAGTTACATGCTGGTCATTAAGCATATCATCACCAGTGTATCATCAAAACCAGGATCCTGACAAAGTCAGTCTGGAGTCTTGTTTTGTCAAGATCAATTGACAGAAATGCTTTTGCAGACAGTCTTCAGAAAGAAGCCTCTTAAATACAATGAAAGATAAGCACTCTTTTTCCAGTTTCTTCATATTTCAGAAAAAGAGACACGTTAAAAAAAATATTATTTTTTGACATAGGGCAAGGTATTCTCTCCCACAGATTCCAGAAGACAGAAATACACAGGCAATGGATTTTGCCAAGATACGATGCCAGACTCTTGGGTCTTTTAAGATATAGTTACAATCTAGATCTAGAGACCCCATCATGTCTTCTGAATTCCTTTTACTAGACATGCACACGGTTGAATAAAAATGCTGGTCAATTCTAAACACAAGGCTAAGGGGAAGAAGTCACTTCCTCACTTTTCAGTTTCCTCGGCAACTTCATCAATGCTTAGCTTTCTTTATCTTTATCTTTATCCCAGCAACTTCATCAATGCTTAGCTTTCTTCAAATGCAGCAGAGCTGCTGCATTTTGAGTGATGCCCACAGCCACATGGTTGGCAACACGCCAATGCTTGTATGTTTGGTTTTGGTTGGTTATCTAAATACTGTATAGTCTTACCACAAAACATATAAGGGGAAATGAGCTAAAGCAATGCATTTTCCTCCTATACAGGTGTCCATTATTTTCTTCACAAGCACTCTAGCATGAACTTGTAGAAAGGAAGCCAAAGACTACTGAAAATGCATAGGCATTGTCATATTCTGTTGCAATGACTAAACTTATGTGAATTTAAAGGACCCAATCCCACTTTTCTTGAAGTCAGAACAAAAGATTTCCACAGGCTTCAGATAGTTTGGTCAAGCTGAACTGACATCAAACCAGAGGAGAAGAATGAAAGATGCTTTCTAAATCAAGTGTGAAATCAAGCAAGAGGGGAAACAGCTGCAACTTTTCACTTGGAAGCAAAAAACCCCACTTTGGCAGGGCATGCTCCCTTTCCTCTGGGAACTTCTGGAACTGTCAAAGCTCCGATAACATAACGTATGTACAATGAAATGCAAAAGAGAAATACACAAACAAAACTAAACAATGCACACCAAGCCACAAACCTCAAAAAAACACCCATGCAAAAACATATGCCCAGCCAATCAGCAAATACAGAACATAACTATCTTGTCTCTCCAATAGTAATTATTATCTCATGTAGTAACTAAGGAAATTTATTTTGCTTTTTTAAAATTTGTTTTGTGGGGTTTTTTTTACTAGACAATTGTACCTGAGTTTTGAAGTGATTCTCCTAGTACTGATCTGTTATTATCAATCAGTAATAACAACTGATTATAAGTTTTGAGTAGTGAAACGTTGGGGTTTCTTTGACACCTTCTTTAAAAATAATGGGAAAAACAAACAGCAAGAAATAACTGAACCTTATAAAAAATTGATTTCCTTATTTCCCATTCCATGAATTCAGAACTGGGAATAATTACCTGTTACTTGCTTGTCTGGAAGAGAAGGGATTGGAATGGCTAATCCAAATTTTACCAGGAGCCGTTCATACAACCAGTCAAAGTGCTTGTATCTGTGGTTGACAGACCGATTAGTGTTCTGTAAGAGAAACACAACACTGAACTTGGACAGGCATCTACACACAGTCACATGAAACAAGCATTACCAGAATGGCAACCACATGGAATGTAAATAAAATTTATGATTTAGAGCCTTAATACAGAAGAACTTGAAATTCTAGAAAAAAAGCAAATCTTTGAGGTAAAAAAGTATGACAACTACCACTTACTCTTACAATGCTCTTACCAAGTCACACAAACTTTTATTTATATGTACAAATGACACATATTTGCAAGACAAAAGATCCTGTTTCAATACACTTACAGTGCAGGTCAGCTGATACTCAATGTAGCTCTTGAGACCATACATTTTAGAACCTTTTTTGGGATCTGCCACCACACAGTCAAATGTAGAGGTAGGATATACCCACATTGGGCCATAATCACCAATCTGCAAGAAATATTGCAAATATTATCTTTAAATACATCATGTTTCACCAGCTACAAACAAGGAGACGAATATCTTCTCTTTTCACTTTAGAGTTTCCATTGATTTCAGTGAGAGGCTGAGAGTTTGGAAATAGAGGGGTTTCTTGCAAGCGGACAAATGATCACAGCTGACTTTATCTTGTGCATTTTACAGTTTTTCCCAAATAACACAGGAGTGGTGAATTCTAGGGCTATTTCAACCACATTTCACTAGAACAGCATGTATACAGAAGAGTTTGGTTTTTAGATGGAAAGGAAAGGAAATGGACTTGATCATCAGGACTGAATATTGCAAACTTCTACAAATGTAGCTCTTACATGTAACTACCTAGATAACAAATAGACAATGCAATGCATTTGCTCTGCATTCCAATCCCAAAAAGGCTTATGTTCATCACAAGTAATGCAAATACAGCATGAGAAAAAAGTACTGAAAGTAATTATCATTATCACACTTATGATTTTTATTATGATAGTTCTAATTCTAATTATAGTTCAGTATCAATTTTTTCTAACCCAAATATATATAGCAACTTTGAGGATAAAAGTTCAGTTGATAAAACAGGGAAAGGTAAGGAGGATTATAAAACCCAACCAACTAACCAACCAAAAAAGGAAAACCAAAAAAACCCATACCACTCACACAAAAAAATTATGCACAACCCCAACTTACAATTATGGGAATTTTTTCTTTGGGTTTTGCTAGCTGCTTTGCCAACAGATACTGCTCCATTCCAGGTTTTGCAAATCCAGGAAATCTAACAACAAAATGAAGTGATAAGTTAATTCTGTATTCTCCTTTCTTTGACATATGCAGAATTTCCTGTCATTTATAGGAAAAAATCCTAAGTATTTCTCAAGTATAGAGAAGAGTTTATGTGAATTATTATAACAATCAACATTTTGCACTGAAAAAAAGCAGAAAAGTTTTAGCTACTGACATCCAGATTTTTTGTGTGTGTCTTGTGTGTCTGTGTGTGTAATAGGCCCCTTCTTGCAGAGCAAAGTGGCTATTCATGCTCTGCCATCCATCACACCAAACATAACCAGAGGACACAAAGTAACATCTATCACTCCTCTGCAACCCCATCCCCTCTGGAAACACCACACACAAACATATGCTCATACACCTGAGAGTTTGAATTATGGGTATTCAATCATCTCAAAGAATGATACACAGAAGATGTATCAAGTGCTTCTAAACATGAGTTATCTTAAATAATTTATCCACCAATTAAAAGAAAGCCAAACAATCACTATAATGTTCTTAATGTCTTACAAAATGCCTTATAAAAAGAAAATGGTGATTCTCTTTCCAATTAGGAAGATTATTAGCCCTTAAAGTATTGCCAACTTGCTTGCAGAAACACAAGCAGTAAAGTAGGACTTACTCCACAGACAAAAAAAAAATCTCTTAAATAAGATACTTTTGTGAGTTTACAACAAGTAAACAATGATGCAGAGGTACTCATGCAACACTGGACATAAAAAAGCACTGATGAACAAAATTAACTAATCATGCAGAGGCAGTTGATTTTAGTTAGATACCCAAAGAACCATTATTCTACAATTCTTTTCCACTCTGCTTTCATCCACTTAGAGATTATCACACACTAGCTCTCAGAGTTCAACTGCAGTTTTAAAATAAACAAATATTAAGCTGCAACATGAGATAATGCTAGTATTACCTTGACAAAGCTTAACGCTTTTGTAATGTATTTAACTATAAAACTTATAAAATCTAATTTTCTGTGGCTCAAGAATCAACCTGGATGATGTATAAACACTAGAACAGAACTTTTCCCCACTAGAAACTCAAATTGCTCAAAAACTCTGGGGCAGTATTTCTGATCACTTTCTACTGTATGGACAAGTCATCCAGCACCTTTGACTTTCATTAAGAACAAACTGTCAAATACAGTTAAATTTTAAAGACTTAAAGTTTCAGGCATTGTGAATGTGCTATCTGCCTATATGACACCTCCAAAAATTATACAGCTTTTTCATGTTTTGTCAAGCTTTCAGGGATCTGTGTTCTCTGACTGCTTAAGAAGTACACTGGACTAAAATCCACCTTCTCTTCTGCTGCAAAACTGTAATATTTACATCGCTTATTTCAAGAATGTTGAATTTACACATCCTGACAAACTCCAATTCTCTTCAATATATACATATTTCCCCTGCATTTTCCATTACTTGTTAAGTGGTAACTTCATAGCAGCTGCACGAGAATTTCCACGCTGGACCCCCCCAGCCTCTGATGCCTCAGTCTCCTTGTAACCAAGGTAAGATGGTGAAGTTGATTTTGGGTCATCCCAGTCATCATCCCAATCATCGTCATCAGCAGCTGCTGAAGTACAGGAGGGATCAGGGGATAGGGAAAGGAGAAAGTTACACAATTTCTCTTCAAAAGCAGAAGCAGGTACTTCAGCACTCACATACAAATAACCAATCAGGTAAACATACTAAAATCTCTTTCAACCTTCTATTTTATGATTTCTCCTCAACTACTACTATCTCCATCAAGTACAACCTGCAAAGCAGTGCACTAGAAATCCACTGAGGGAGAGCAGAAAATAAAGAAAATAAAAAATAAATAAGAGATGATGGTGTGTTAAGATGAACTCAACTGTGTTCCATGTTCACAGACTCCAACTCAGCATTCCCCCATTATGGGTTCTTGCCTTAAATTAGGCTGTTACAACAAGAAGGTAGTAAAGCCTTCTGAAAGGCTAGTCACTTCTTAAAATTAAGAATTTAAGAGACAATTCCTTCAAAGGCCTGAGACCATAAATTTGAGGGAGTTTAAAAGTTCCATTTATGCAAGTTAGACAACATGCCTGAGAAAAGCTCATGTATGCACAAGACTTTGGTTTGCCAGATTTCCATAAAAGCTTGAGGTGTTTGTTACTGTGGATCCAATTTTTAAAAAAAAATATTTCATTTTTAACCCCCCTATTATTTTAGTTAGTCCAAATTACCCATGTGGCAATGTGCTATTAGGAAACTGGTTTTGTTTTTTTAAGTAAGCCAGGGTCTATAGTTATGAAAAATTAAATAATTCTTACCTCTGCTGTCCACCTACTATAATTTATTAAAAAATAAGTATATAAAAAAGAGCATCATTAGCACACCTGGTCCTTGATACGCCTGTGGATGACCAAAAGCTGCTGCTGCCTCCCAGTTATTTGAAGCACTGTTTCTCTGGCCAGCTGCACTTTCAGGTTTCGTTGCCCAGCTGTCAACAGCATTTCCATTATCCCAGTTCCCAGACTTCCCAACATTCCAGCTAGACCAAGGATCATTGGCAATGTTTGCCTATATTGTATAAAGACAAAAGTAAAGCAGAATTGCTGAAGAAATGAACAACAACCATGTACTTTCTTCTTTAAGTCTTTCATCTCCTGCTGGTAGGCTGAGTTTGCATTCAGTACTTCACGTGTTTGATTTAGAAGCAGCTGCTAAATCTTGCATTTCCAGCTACACATCTCTTGCATGCAGCAAGCGCTTGGAAGAACTGATCAGCTTTCCAGCAATGTGACACCAATACATACTAATAAGAGTGCTTCTCCTCAGGGTAATTAAATTATTTGTTGGAACGGTGTTAGGAAGCAATCTCACCCACGGTAATTATTTTACACTGACACCTTAGTAAGTACAGTACTTGTGAACTATTAATTACCTAAAGCCATGAGCTAATTAGCACATTTCAAACTGGAACTCAGAAGTCAAGAATTAGGTTTTTGCAAATATTTATTTTATCAAACTTAGATTAGTGGCTTTACTAAAAGTGAATAATAAATTGTTCACCCACACTACTGGTGTGGCAGTTAGGGAGTTAACACCTAACCTGCTGAGCTTCTCTCTCAGAGGTTAACTCATTCACAGTGAAGACAGGGGAAGAAAACAGATATCTGCCAAGGAACAGTCTGGTATCTCCCTGTAGACCTACTCTCTCAGCATAAGCTTGTGGTGAAGGCACTCTAACACCCCCTTCTACTGATGCTGTTGTGGAGGTGGAAACCTCAAAGAAGGAGTGTAGAGCAGACATGTCTCTAACTACTGCATTTGGCAAGTTCATCTTAGCTTAATAGCTTAGCATCCTGCTCAGCTCCTTGATTTTAACAGTACACTTTGAAAATGCATTGACTAGTTAAGTGCAGTCTACTCCAGACATGTAGTGCAGAGACTTGCTGGCAGAAAGAAAAAACTGCACACATATCAAAACCCACACACCCAAAGTGTAGGAGGAAGAAAGAGAAGAGGAAGGAAAGCAAACAAAGCCAAGAAGGCTTGTCTTGTTCAGCAGAGGGAGAAATGGAGTTTTGTAAAATGTTTCAAATCCTACTGATGCTAGTGCATTATTTTTATCATGAAGAAGCATATAAAAGAAGTGCCTAATATAAATTAATTACTATTAGACCACAACATTTACATGTATCTTAGAACATTTGCCAATACAGGAAATTTAATAAAACTCCCACTAAAAACTAAATTATTATCTGCAAAAATGTTGCATGAGTGTCTTACACAAAAAGGTACAGCTACTCCACCCCTATTTTACCCACTAAATAGTCTTTCCTCTTGTTTTAACTTTGATATTCTACTTAGGAATAAGAACTGTCCCTTCAGTTTTTCCTCAAATAAAGTCATCTGACAGTCAGATTTCACAGACACTATCAAACCCTAAAGACTCAAAAATGATGCTCTCACATAATACCGTCATATATTTATCTAAGTTCGCAATTCCTTTCAGGATCTGGAAATTAAGACCAAGCCACCAAGCTGAGGAGAAAAATCACCATTCATATGACTCACAGGTGTCAGTGTTATCTCTAGGAATTGCTGGAGAGAGACAGATTACTTCTATAGTGATAGCTTGGGGATTTTAAAAATTTTTTTGGGGGGGGGGATGAAACTGATGCAAGAACACTACTCCCTGGGGAAGCAATATTCTTGGATAGCTGATACCCAGTGCTACTTTAAACAAATTATAAAAAAGGTGTTTGTATCTTATACCAGTCTGCTCCCTTCTTTCTTCACGTGGTATGAGTTTATGTAGAGAGAAATGACCACATGGCATTAGTCAGAGTTCATTCTTTGCTAAATGAAAACACACAGGGCTGGGGCCCTCCCACATGGAAAAGCATACTTCTTCTAACATAACTTGGAGCACCTACAAAAGACTAGTTTGCATAGTATCAATATAACTATATTTCTGCAATATATGTTTTGCTGATCACCAGCAAATGAAAGCCCAGTACTGGCATGGTCACCAAGAGCCTGAGTAGTTCTCCTCCTTTCTATAGTAGTTCATGTGAAATCTGGTACATGAATACATGGTAAAGAAACCTTAAAATCTGCTGCAAAAAAGAGGAAGGCAATAATATTGACGTTACTAAAGAATGATTGTCAAGAGCAATCATCATACTCGCAGACAAATGCTGATATACACAGATGCTGTACAGCAAAGGGAAATGCATTACTTAAATTGTGTTCCCAGATGTCTTATCTCCATGTACCTATAAGGAGGCACTCTTCAAATCAGGAAAATTTACTTCTGAGGGGTCCAAGAAAGCAGTGGGGTAAGCTCTTGCCCCTAGTTGTATCACCTGTAGGCTATAAAAGGCATGGAATATGCTACTCTCCCCTCTGTTCCTTTCAGCCAAGAGTCCCCATTTCTTTCTGAAGCACCAGGGAAGAGAGTAAGAGATGGCTTAGGAATTTATAGATAACAAATTTCAAAGAGCACTCTCTTCAACTTTCTTGAAATGTTTTCCTGCATGCACACATACTGTGGACACTCCTAAGTGGCAGTCAACAGTGACTAAACATGGAGAAGGGCTCAGGAATCATGCCTGACTCCTCAAGGTCCTAGAGCATCATGGAAAACCAACTAAAGACGTATCAGTTATCAAAAGGGTAATAATCTCAGCTCCAGTGAGCAGTTCTGTGAATCTCAGCAGCTGACAATCTCCATACAAGAAGCCATTTATGTGGCCTAGCTCTGGATTAATAAAGCCTAAT
The DNA here is from genome assembly GCA_018697195.1 of Certhia americana. Lineage (NCBI taxonomy): Eukaryota > Metazoa > Chordata > Aves > Passeriformes > Certhiidae > Certhia > Certhia americana. The sequence continues at coordinate 59,318,568 of CM031859.1, read as the reverse complement.
TAAACCATCAAGTATTTTGCAGTTGATTAAAAGCCATGTTCTTACAGCTTTAGTTTTCCATAACTGAAATTGATAATCCTCTGATATCTCCTTAGTCATCACAGAAAAGGTGAAGGCTCTTGCAAGAAGCTGATATTTAGTCAATATAATTTGATACAGCACACCTCATATCCAAGCATTCAAGCCTTCTCAAATGTACACAAAAAAATGTCACACCACACAACTAAGAAACTGATCAGCCTTCAAATGAAGCACTGCATCTCCTTCTTCCCCAAGGTAACATCAAACAAGTACACTGAGATTAAATTCAAGGATAAACTTCTAAAAGATAGCTGATTCTCCCTTCTGAAGACTAGTAGGGACTTGCTGACTCCTACTTTCCTAGGAGAAAAAACATGACAAAAAACATGTCAGGAACCGACAACAGAGGGAACCATTACTGAATGTTGTAGTATGTAAAATGTACAATGCAGAATGCAAAAGGATTACACTAAGATTACTACATAAACAGATCATTACTGGTGGGGCCTGAGGAATGGGAAGAGAAGTCTAGTATGTTTTTAAAGATCTAATAATAGTGGAATGAGAAAAAATTCCACCACAACAGAAAAATCCTCAACTTGGAAGTGGAATGTCCGTATCTTTACCAAATGAATCATGTATTAAATAGGAGAAGTGACATGTTTGCTATTTTCCAGAGAATCCAAAGCTATAGACAGTAAAGCTAAGGCACTGAGGTGTCTCTCTGCCCTGGCTAAAAATCTTTATTTGATCTCCTGGCCAACTAATTTGTTTATGGCAGACTACTTCCTCATATTAATGCATGCCCCGATGGACAAATAGATCTATTTTACTGCTGAAGGACAAAAGCCAAAACAAATACAAAGTTCAGATGGTAAAACTAATCTAAGTACCCAGAAAGACCTAGATTAACTGTGCCATCAAAAATAATGACCTCCAACTTTAAGAAATACACCTTGAAATCTACTCAGCGATAGAAGCCATGCTGAAGCAGTGAGTAGCAAAAGTAAGCCTGATCAGATAAAGGGAAGTTCAGGATAGCCAAAGCTGCAATGAGAAGTGTTATGCTCTTGAAGAGGAGTTTAAAAGAAACAGACAGCACAGAGCAGTGGCAGAAAACACAAGAAAAGTCAAGGTGACTCAGCTGAATAGCTTACAGGAATGAACATACCTCTCCAGTTTTATAGCTGCCTTAGTTACCTGCATGGAAACAAAGCCTTAAGCATACTCAGACATTACACTGAACTTAAGTTCTTTGGATAACAGTCTCTGATAGATTCATTAAAAAAACCCCCAAACAACTATGTCAGTATGTAGACAGACACCTTAAAAATCAAGTGTTTTTCTCCAGGAAGAAAGATGAAGGGCTAAAAGCCTACTCTGCAGCAATCACAGAACTGCATTCACTGTGCTGTTTAACATAGAACAAGTGTGCACATAAGCAGATAACTGAAGCAGCTGCCATAACCATGATATTTTATGGCTAAGCTTTCTTCTTGGTAGATCATTACCTTACCATTGTGGTCTAGGGCCTTTCTTCCACTTCTGAAGGAAGGCCCTCTTTTCTATAGTACAACATAAACATCCTTAAAAAAAATCCTCTAGAAAAAGTAAAAGTGAAGATGGGCTGTATTTAAAGAATAGCCAACCTTATGGACTTCAATACTGGAATGTTACTGCAGATAAATACTTGAAAGTGACATGACCTCCGGAAGCATCTGGCAAAAAAGGTGTAGTAATGCTGTCCTAGGAACCCATTTGTCCCTCGGCCACTCCTCTCTTTCACTTCCTTCCAGAGGATACCATAGTCCTACAGCTCCACTACTAACCCCACTGCCCCCTTCTTAACTCTGCACAGGAGCTGGGCTTTGTCTGCTCACAAAGCCCATACACACCCACTGGACACTCTTTGTTTTCAGCAGGAAATAAATCTAAACCACCAGTGGACAAACTGAGATACCACAACGAAGAGCAGAGCCATTAGTTTTTTGTTCTTTTCCTGTTTCAAATCCCATTTCCTTACCTGAAAGGTTATTCTCATCCAAACTGGACCAGGTGCTGCATTGCTTGTGCACAGTGCAGGCACAGGATTTCTGTCTATCATCTCCTGATTCAGCTCAAAAAAATCCATCTTTGAAGTATGGAATTGTGTTTTAGAAAGATACATAATTTAGACTTCAGCAAAAGATACTCAGTGATAGGATGAGGGAAGGGAAAACACATCTATTGTCATCCTGACTGCTTCAAGGAAATTAATTTTTTTTTAATTAAAGTTTGCTTAGTTTCAACTTTCAGACACTAAAAAAATCCTATATAATTCACTCAATGGAGTGCTCTCAGGCTTCTGTTTTTGTTACTCACACCTGCACATGTAAATGGCAATCAAGTCGCTTCTTTATATCCTTGTCTTCTCTTAAGCTGATTTCAGTTCTTAATGGTTTCTTATGAAACACAGATGAGAAATTTCAGACAGTTTTCTAAGTAGCAATCACGGCAATGCCAGAAAGAGAAGAAAGACTTCCTGTTCCTCTTTGATGTTGTCTAGTGTCATCTAGACATCCCAAGATCAGGCTACAAAGATTAAACAAGGTTTTATCTTTCCTTTTTGGGAAAAGCACTCTACTTTGTTTGGAAACAAAACAAAGGAGGAGGTGGGTTTCCCTAGTTGTCTTTTTCTTTCTTTAGGAATTGAAGAGTATTACTGGCTATTTTCAGTTTATCACTTTCAATTACAAATGCCCATGATTCCATTTTTAAAAGAAGTGCTCACTGAACAAAAAAATTTAAAAAAATCAGGAAGGAAACTACATACTGCAGTAAGCCCCCTGCTGTGGTGCAGGGGACTGTGCAACACGTGTGTGCCACATGGTACTGTAAGTGTGAAAGTTAGCAGAAATGCTTACAGGAGGGTTGACAATATTGTCACCATTAGCAAGTTAAAACATTCTTTATACTGTCAATGCCAAACTAGACCACAAGCAGCTCTGCAGAGGAGGACATGGAGGTCCTGGTGGATAACAAGCTGCCCATGAGCCAGCACTGTGTCCTGGTGGCCAAGAAGGCCAATGGTATTTCGGGGTGCATTAGGAAGAGCATTGCCAGCAGGTTGAGGGAGGTGATCCTGTTCCTCTGCTCAGCCCTGGTGAGGCCTCATCTGGAGATCTGTGTCCTGTTCTGGGCTCCTCAGCACCAGAGACATGGAGCCCCTGGAGCAGATCCAACGGGGCTGTTTAAGGGACTGGAGCATCTCTCTTATGAGGAAAAGCTGAGGGAGCTGGGCCTTGAGTTCAGCCTTAAGAAGAGATGACTGAGGGTACCTCATCAATGTTTATGAGTAACTGAAGGAAGGCTGTCAAAAGGATGGGTCCAGGCTCTGTTTGGTGGTGCCAAGCAAAAGGACAAGGAGCAACAGACAGAAACTGATGCACAGGAAGTTCCACCTGAGCATCAGGAAGAATATCTTTATGATGTGAGTAACTGTCCACTGGAACAGGTTGCCCTGAGAGCTTGTGGAGTTTTCCTCACTGGAGATAGCCAACAACCATCTGGACACAATCCTGTACCATATGCTCTAGGATGAGCCTGTTTGAGCTGGAAGGTCAGACCACATGACCCTCAGTGGTCCCTTCTAACCTGACCCATTCTACAATCCTGTGAATCAGACAAGGAAAAAAAAGCACACCAATACTGTAAATTGTGGAAAACCATTTCAATAGTCAGATTTTGCCAAAGGATTTGGGTGCAGATGAAGGTGAGGAGTGATCATAGTTTAACAACTGCCTGCCTAAACCTTTGCATTCCACTGGGTCATCCACAAAAAAAACTGAAGACAACTCTATAACTGGAATTGATAAAATTACTGTCATATGTTGGATAGTTATTTTTAATATGTGAATGTGATTAATTTCAAAGCAAGCAAGCCACTGCTTCCAATACTGTAGAGAAGCTATTGTCTTGTATTTTGCTTAAACGAGATTAGGTCACAAATTCCTGTTACCAGTCTGAATGCAATATCATGACAGATGGCAGAGGGGAAAGAGTGGCTTTCAAATCACATGCAGCAACAGAGCATTTTATAGTGTCATTATCTGTAACAGGAACTAGAAGTTACAATTGTAATTGAAACTCCCATGGTGAACCTACCTGCATATTTTATATGATAATTTGGCATACTGGTTTAACAAGACAAACTGGACCTAGTCAAGCACAATTGAGTTACATTTCCTGTGATGATACTTCTGCTTTACTACACACACAGAATCATCAGAGAACAGAAACACTGTTACAGGAATTTTATAACATGCATCTCAGAATTTCCACAGAAGTAGAATACTGCACTCTTAATAGAAGCACTATATTTATTTTATTTAATCTTAGCATTTATTGCTGCTCACAGCAATTCAGGGAGGGGGAGTGGTAATTACAGTATGCAAATTTAACAATGACAATTTGCCTTTCCAGCACTTCATTGCAAAAGCCTGAAAGACATGAAGTAAAATTTTGAACTTATACACATTCAACAACTTAGGTCTACATACCAGGTAACTTGAGCTGCCTCAGCTCCTGGACATCAAACTAAGTGTTTTCACTAACTACTTATTCATCCTGTCTATACATAAGTCCTACAGCTTTCGGAAGTAAAGGGTATTGCACACATTTATCTAACTTCTGCAAGAGAAACTATCCCAAGTGATTTCACTCTTACCACTGGATAAAACAATACAAAGATGAGAGGTTTCTGTTAAATGCTTCCTGTACCTACCCATGGGGCTTTGCTGCTCTGCCCACAACATAAATGAAGACACATAACATGTGGATTCTCTAAGGTCAACAGGAATTAATGGAAAAATGCGAAAAATGCGAACTCTCAGGATACTTATTTTATGCCAAACTAAGAAGAACTGTACAGTCATCTTCATAGAGAACTACATGTGGCAGTGATTAGAGAATCAGTGACAAGAAAAGGGAACAAACTTCTCTACAAATGCAACTTACAGTTTGGTACAAGAACTATTTTTGTATCTTAAATATAAGGAAGCCACATCTACACCTCTTAC
>CM031859.1:59149749-59313323 GCA_018697195.1 Certhia americana | reverse complement strand
TGAGACGCGAGACGCCAAAAAAACTTGAGATAGAGGAAAGATGCTGGAGAGGGAAAGGAGATGAGGAGGGCTGGGAAAAGATGAGGTAGAAATAGGGGAATGCGAGGGGAAAAGAAAGAGAGAGGAGAAAGAGAGACGGAGATCGAAGAGTGAGAGGAACGAGAGGAGAGAAAAAGACAGAGAGGAGAAAGATGCGAGGAGAAGAGAGGGGCGAGGGAAAAGAGAGAGAAAAGATGTCTAATTGTGAGAGAAAAGAACTTACGAGAGAAAGACGAGAGAAAGAACAAGGCTTACTGAGCTCTAGAAGGAAAGGGAGGAGGAAAAACATACAAACTAAAATATACAGAAAATATACAGTATACTAAAATTTACTAGGTTTTATCTATGTTAAAAGGCTGCAGGTTACACAGGCTGTGAACAGATTGGGACTACATTATGGTAGTTTTTGCATTACAGCTGCTTACGGGACACTTATGAAAATTAATGTACAGGGAGTGTTTTTTACTTCTCAATAAGAAGAACTAACTTGGGCCAATATAACTAACAAAATCTAAATAATTCAGATAAACACTGTCATTAAAAGAGAGCTGATGTTGTTCACAACTTTTAAAGTGTTTTAGGTTAGATAAATGAAAAAATAAGTTATGGTTCAGAATAGGGGAGGAGAGATCATTGCTGTTAAAACAGCAATGTTAAATCAGCAGCCTCTGAAACTGAAACACAAGCAAAATAAATGCAAATACATCAGTAACTAGAGAAGCACTAGTCTTGACCATAACAAAACGCCCCACACTAACCCAGCTGGAGGAGAGTACTCAGAATGAATTTTACATTAATGATTGTATTTCCATGCATACTTAAACTATGAAGGCTCCAAATGCCACCAAGATAACAACCTGCTATAAGAAGCACTATCTGAAAGTATGAAACAGAATACCCTCTACAGCTACAGCCCCTGGAAGAAACTCAGCATCAAAGATATACTATAGGAGAAAAACACATGATGCATTTTACATCAAAAATGGCAATCTTTTTGTTCACTCTATTTGTTAGGTCCACTTGGTTTAACCTGACAAAATTTATATTCATTTCAGTGCCATTATTGCCAGTATTATTCCAATACTAACAGAGTCTACAGGTAACTTACTTTAAGATATATATATATATATATATATATATGCAACTCTAACAAATAGAAATAGCATAAGTGCTGATATACTTACTCACTGGCTGTTCCAAATGACAGTCTAAAATTAGCACCTTGCATTACCCACTCAGAGGAACAGTGGATTGACAGAGAAGAAAGATTACTCATTCCCTCTGCTCTCTATATCCAAGGGCTACCAGGTCAAAACAGGATGAGACTCATACAAAAGCAAAGCCAAGCCTCCATCCTTGGCAACTAAGGCTTCCTTAAAATGTATTTTCTTGAATAATATTTTAAAATCTTTTCAGTCATTAAAGCGCAAATGTTATGGGCAGATGCAACATTAAATTCTCCTATCTGCTTATCTTCTTCTGAGTGTGTAAATAGTCACCTTGAGTCAAAATTTTCCCTCATATTGTGTTTAATTAGCTTCACTGCTTCCTCTGATTACTTTGATATCCCCAGCATCTTCTCAGCTAACTCTTTAAAAGAGCAGCTGCAAAATTTACCAAGGCAGCCATTGCTGGAACACTGCTGATGCAAGGAATGAGCTGGAGAGAGTGAACTGCCAAAGGTCAGGTGGAATTCTTCTCTTCTCCTTAGGAAGTATCTATGTGCTCCTTTTCTACTGTCACCTTAAATCTGTGGCAAACCCAGGTAGGGTACAATAGCAAAGTGTTGCTGTGATTACTGAGCCTTTCTCACTGAAGAAAAGGAAGGAAAAGAAACTACTTTTAATTATTGTTTTTTAATTACTTTTCAGGAGATTATCTAATAAACAACAACAAAAATCTTCTTAGGAAAATAGACAGGAAACAGAACAGTCAATGATGAGTCAATGATATTTTCTTATCACCAAAAAGTCATGGTTTCCAGAGTAGGAAACCAAAAGTCTCCTGTTTGACTGGAAAGCAAAAAGGGATGGGAGAAGAAGAAGAGTTGTTTGAGTAGGCATTTGTCTTCTGAGTAATGGTTACGCATTATGGGGCTCTGCTTTCCTGGAGATAACTGAACACCCGACTGCCCATGGGAAGCAGTGAATGAATTCCTTATTTTGCTTTGCATGCATGTGAAGCTTTTGAGTTACCTATAATGCTGCCTTTATTTCCACCCAAGAGTTTACCTATGTTCACCCTTCTGATTCTCTCCACCACTTCTTTGAGGGGCTAATAAGCTGCTGAGTGGGTTGAGCTGCCTGCCAGGGTTGAATCACAACACTGTGGTTTACCTGGTGTCCTAAAAATAGAAGCACCACATTCACATTTCAACTCAGCCAGACCTATTATTCTTAATAAAGTTTGGTACTGAAAGACTACACAACAACCTGGTTTTGTGTTTTTTTCACTTATTGTTAGAAAAATGGAAGGAATTCTAAGAATGAAAACAACTTCTAACTTAGGGAATTGGGGAGTGGGGGCATTGTGCAACCATGTGTACGTTAGAGTTACAATGTTTTTAGAAAGCAATTTCTTCAATACAATAGTAGTAAGAAAAAAAAATCCTAAAACATCCTGTTTATTAAAATTGTTTTTATAGATTTCTTGTAATAAACTTGCAACTCTCCCATGTTACTCCAAAATATAACAGATACCATCAAATGTCAGCATTTAAGAATACTGCTATTTTCTTACTCAGTCTGCCAGACTAATCAATCTACAAACATTTTAGTTTCCACTACTGCGCCACTTCCAACATCTATTCCCCTTACATAATTTATCATTTTTCTTAATCCTCTGTAGCCTGGATCAGAGTTTCGTTTAAGATTAAAAGCTTTGTATATTGACCTAGTTGGTCATTAAAGCACTTGAACAGGCTGTCACTTGCTTGCAACTGTGCATCTGAACTCAAGCCAAAGTGCCTCAGCAAACTCATGTTGAAAAACATAAATGTTATCCCAGCCAAATTCAGAGTAATACATCTAGAAAGAAGGGCTATACACACAAAGTAGGAGATTGTATTCTTATTGAAAGTGGCTCAGAGACATGTCAGTATGCTGGAGATGAGTGACTCAGCCTGACCTACTGATGCAGCACTACTGAAACCCATGCAATCCTTCACTCTGGAAATACCAGGTATTTCTACACTGACACAGCAACATCAAACCTGTTTGACACCACGCGATCAATGTACACAGGAGCAATGCACGACTTCACAGACACAGCACGAGATCAAAGTCACTGCAGAAGAAAGCTTGCTTTTTATTCTGAGAGCTAGAAAATAGGGTCTTGCATCACACAGACAGAATGAACAGACAGAATTTCTTAATTAAGAAGACAATTAGCCATAGAATTTTTGCAAGGAGAAAATGTCTGCAACCAGAGAGCTCTCTGATCTGGGAGAAAGGCCTAACAGCCAAAAGTGGAAGCCAGAACTGCTTCCAGACTGCTTAATGTACAAGTTAAAATCCCAACAGCAATAAGCCACTAGAAAAAAACTACCAGATATATGTCAGAAGCTGAGGAAACCACTCTTCAAATCAAGATTACAATTTTCTAGAAAATACATATAACCAAACAGCAGTTACCGAACTCAGTTAAATAGAAAAAGACTTGAGAAAGTGAAAATAACTTTTGGCATAAAACCCTGACCACATAGCAGAATTGTTCCTCCTGTGAAAAAAAAAAACCAAACACGAAAACTGAAGACCCAAAGATACTGGCTACAGTACACTTCTAAGAGTAGGGCACTGATGCAAATGTGACTAGCTGTTTTCATGAAGTTACTCTTTTCCAAAATCTATGAAAAACCCTGCAGTCTGTATGCATTACAGGGACAGTACACTGTTATCTTGTGTAAACTGCAGTGTACAGCTTTCAAGCTTTTCACGCCCCTAGAAATGCAACTTCCAAGACCAGATTGCCAGAGTAATTCTCTGTTATTCAGAATATAACAGATACCTTTATTTTAATCTTTCCCTCTATTTTAATGCAGGAAAGACCTTTTTCCTTCCCTTCTCCAAGCACAAGCACCTTGTGTTATGCACAGAATAAGCTCTGACAGATACCTCTATCAGCATTCAAAATATTCTGTGTACTACATTTGTAAGTAATTCTTCCTAGATCAAATTATGTTTCTCCTCTGAGAAACAGTACTCTCTGATTTGGCAGCAATTAGCTGCTGCAAGTATCTCAAGCCTCCTCTAATGCAAAGTTTTGCTAGAAACACTACACAGGAAGAAAATGGGGCAAGGGTAACAGGCAGCACAGAAGAGAAGTTCCCCATTCTGCACTCAAATTACTGCAATTTTTACTGAGGCAAATCTAACCTATCATCAATAGATTCAGCTCAGTTTTACAAGAAAAACCCATAAGGGATTTCAAGAGCTCTGCATTTAGCCTTCCATATTAACTAGGTATCAATTTAAAAAAAATAAACATTGAGACAGTCACAGTGAGGTTTGGAGTTCTCTAGTGAGAACATGTGATCACAGAATAACAGTCCTGGCATTGTCCAGCTGACTACAAGGAAGCCCAAACCAAATACTGTATGGTCAATGAACAGCTACGTTCACTGTCATACAAAAATGTCCTGTGTAGAGTTCTCAAAAGATCTCTCTTCATGTCAAAATCCTGTGGTGCAATTAAGAAAACTAATAACTAATATATAACAGACCTACAAACCAGGTGTCCCCCCAGGTGTTACCATAAGTAAAGCATTTACTTTCCAACACAAAAGACCTTTGCATGCTGCTGTCAGAAAAAAGGCAGATTTTGTTCTTCTGTTGACCTATGGACTTCAATATATTTAACTTCCTACATGTGGGACATGCACTAGTCTGTAGATTATAATAAACAGCTTGTGTTTAAGATAATGTGTCCTCAGATATCTAACCTGAAACTAAATATTTGCTGCTTAACAAACTGGTGCACCAGGCAAAAAGCTATAAAGAGAGGGACAAAAATATTCCTGCAGCAACCCAAAGTCAGCCTCTTCTCCAACTGACAATGCATGAATTTGCTTCATCTCTTTTAATCCAAGAAACTACTCTTACTCAAGTTCTGAGAAAGAAATATATCCATTCATTCTGGCTGCTGATGGATAGATCACCTAATTGTATTAGGCATAAAAAAAGAAAACTTTGGTTCCTTAATAAGATTGCTTAGCATACTAAAATGAGTAGCTTGAAAATAAAATAAATTTTCTAAGAGTGCACTTACACTTACAGAGACTGAAGTAGTCACATATTTATATCATTGCAGACTGGAAAGAATAAAAATGCTCCCTTTCTGAAAGTGTTAAAACTACTAAATTTTCCAGTAGTGACAGTATCTGAGCAGTCACATGCATTAATATTCAACAAAAGTGTTCCCTAATGAAAACACAATTACTTTAATTAGTACTTTCATGAAGGTTCACAAATACAGTACAGCAAGCAATTACATCAATAAAACTTTCCATGCCCACAGCGCCCAAAAAACCGCAAGACATACCTGATTACTGCTTTTGGCAGCAGAGTTAGTCTGAGCTGTGTTTGAAGAAAGGGAATCAAAAAAGGCTTGGTCAGCTAATGAGTTACCACAGCTAATGCCATCTTTCGCACCTTCGGTTATAATCTGAAATGGGAAAGGTTGAGAAAGATTTTTTTTCATGCATCAATTAACCAAATTATGATTTATCATATATAATCACCCTAACACTCATATCACTAGACTTTAAGATGTTTCCATACAACCTTTTTTAAATTCAAATTCAATTGAATTTTTTACAAGAAACTGACATGATACTTTGAAGGATTTACTTCCACACCAGATGGAACTAGTTTGCCTTACAACTACACCATGCAAGACTGTTGTGGCAGTGAACACCTATCTATAAATTCTTTAGGGATTAAAGGTTTGTTTATATAAGTGCCTGGAGACTGGTAACTCAGTGCTCAGAGGGTGGATTTGGGACAGTAAATTTAGAGATTCAAAAGCTACCAGACCATGAACCAACCAACTGAAGCAAAAACACAAGGTCATGTGAGCCAGCATGATCCTGTTTTCCTTTCCCCTCCTCCCCCTTTTGTTTTTTTTAGTAAACACAGCACTGGTGAAGGAGGAGAGGCACATGCCTTAAGAGGCTGCAGGATTTACAGTCAATGTCTTCACCCACCCAACCAGCAATCTGCACACATGCAGACACCTGGCTGCCCAAGGGTGAACAAGATTCCAGTCTTTGCACTGAGATCCCATTCCATCCCCAAAACAATACACTGGTGTTTAAACAAAAATCAGAACAACACGCACTGAAGAGACAACAGAGGGTCTCAGTTAGAAGAAAAGCAGAGTAGTCCCTGGATTTGGTAACCCACATCCTGAGCCCCAGAAATGTGGCTCCATTCCAGGCTTATGAGTATATGGCAGGTCTGCCACAGCAACACCAGTGTAAACTTGCATTCTCACTTTACTTCCATTTTTCTATCTTCAGACAGAAAAAAACCCAGTTATTGGATTATGAGACCCCAAAAGCCAAAGCAGATTCAAAACAACTCGTGTTCTGCAGATAAGCTGTATTTACTATAGACAGCTTCCTGTTGCATTTCTTGGGAAACCACTAAGGAACTCAAGAGCTTTGGATGGCACATTTGCACTGGTTTCCAAAGACAGCTACAATTGCTGCAATGAGATTATTATATATTCCAAGCTTTCTGTTTAAGCGTTTCAGTCTGGTCAGCAAACCAGAGGACAGCCTGTTCAGTAGTTCTGCTTTCTTAGTGCAGAGCAGTGTAGTCACTTACCTCAACATAATCTGTTGGAACAAGCCCTCTCTCGCCTTGGCTGTTTTTTCCTTCTAACCAGCCTCCACCAACATCCTAAAAGAAGCAATATAGAAATAATTTTGCTAGATGGATTCCACAACATGCTTGAAACAGCTCAGCAGGAAGCATAGTCTTGCTGTCAAATGTCAAATGCTCAGCAGGAAGCACTGTCTTGCTGTCCATGTTCAAAACATAGTTATGACTGTGAAACTGAACAAACTCCCTCAAAGCTGCTGAAGCAGCAGATACTCGTTTAAACAATGCAGACCATGCTGGTTTTACACAGCTATTCTGGACTTTAGATTTTAACAAGCATGAAGGGGAAAAATGGTTGATTTTTCAGCGCTTTTCATCAGTTATGAAACCACAGTCAACTGTCTGGTCACAGACTGCATAAAAACACAGCTATTAGTATGTCAGTTTCAATTAATTAATTTTAATCAATAGACTATAAAGAAACAAGACTCAAAGAATTAAGCCGTTGGTGATATCTGTAAGATCTCTGCCTCATTTATTGAAGGTGCAGAGACTTGTGATGAGTGAGAGCTATCACCCACAGAAATATTAGGGCTATTCTCAAGATTAAAAGAGCCATGTACCATGCAAAATCTGGACTCATTCTTTCTGCTTCACATTTCTTTTCAGAGGCAGTCTTATGCTATTAGTTTAGAAAGAACTAACAACAGTTCAGCTCTGATCTCAGTGGGACATCCGAATATTGTTTGGGGTTTTTTTAAACATATATTCTACATACACTAAAGAAGCTCTGTAGACCTTTGCAGTTAAGCAAAGTTAATTCCAGGACAACATAACCTGGAATAAACCAGCCCCATTTTAAATCAAGCTGTTGAGGAAACATGTCACATCAAGCTAGTTCACAGATGAAAATTTGAGACACATATGCTAGACAGTGATTGCTGAATTTTAGGTTTTCTTAATTTGCTTTTAATTGACGTATTTGTTTATTCACAATTTTTTTCTTTCACTTCAAAATTTTATGTAATCCTGCACTTTACAGGCACTCTAATAAAGAGAAGCCTGCTTATGTATTCAAGATTTTATGCAGTAAAGATCAAGCAGATAGAGAAATAACAACTTGCATTTATTTTCTCTTACATACCTAAAAGCTTAATACTCAAGAACAGAAAAATAATTACACATCTCAGATCATAAATTCAACTAGCTTGGTTAAACTGCAAGAGCAATGATATCTTGAGCCAGAAGTCCTATTTGCACTGCTACACTTGAAAGCAATTATCACTGGACTTGCATGGCTTACGATATTGCCATCTAAACTTATCATATCAAAAAAGGTCAGGAGCCTTTGTGGCAATTTATCACAGACAGCATAAACCAAAGTTTTACTTTGTTTTGAGCATAATGCCTTAAGTCACAGATGTATTGGTCAGTGAGAAACAGCTTTAAAGTGATGATCTATTTATTTGTATTTAGTCTTACTTTTGTGAAATGGCATTAAGCTCCCCAATTCATTCAAAGTGTTACCCCGCCATAGCACAGCACACTATCCAAGAGGGTGCTGGTTCTACTAAATATCTGCTTCAAGCACTAAAGATCAGTGGAACTAAATTATCAGGCTTACACATGATTAGGATCTTCAAAGAATTAAGTTAATTCTGAAGAATCCATGTGTTTTATACAAACTGATAAATAAGACCTGGCTTCATGATTGGGTGGGGTTTGTTTATATTTGTTTTAAAAGGCAAGTCTTTTCACTAAGCCATATCATCATACAAAAATCAAAGCCGAATCAACTAATACCTTATTACCAAGGGTAAGAATTATACAGGACAATTAAAGTACACTGAAATTAAAAATGTGGACATAAATCAAATGTCAGTGCTGAAAAGTCCTATTCATCCTGATAGCATTGTGGTAGTATTGTCACCACTTTTCCCCTATACCTTGTCCATATTTCTTTAATTATGAAAGGACACAAAAATTCAGTAAAAACTTTTTGTTGTGAGTTCTTTACCAAACTTGGAATGCTGAAGTCATTGATTAAGAAACTCAAAACCTAGAAGTGAGTTGGATGTCACATTTAAATGCAAGTGGCAAGCACCTGAAAGATTACATACACATAAAATGTGCAATATTAGGCACACAAAAATAGTCAAGGCATTCATATGTAAAGGCTGTCACCACTTTTAGTTCCTTCCTCTTACTTGTCTCTCAGCTCTGTTTAGAGGAAAACCAAGCTGAGCACATTCTTTAGTGTGTGGGCACAGTTTGAGAAGTCCCCAACCTCCAAAACATTGCATTTGTTTCCACAAGATTATTAGAAAATTCTTTGTATTCTGTTTTTTTGCCAGGGAAGGGTAGCCAGGGGCTTTCAGATGTCACCAGCATCATTTTCCTTCCATCTGTTGATAGAAGTAGGTCCAGGCAGTGCACTGACGCTAATTGCATCTCAGTTTTCTTACCGGGTTGGTGATTGTGATGATCTCCCCTTCGCTGACCGTCAGCTCATTGTTTCCAGGCTCAGCAGCAAAATCATACATAACACGAGCCTGGATGGGGAAAAGAATATAACAGTGAGGCTTTCAGCTTGCGTAGAAGATTTCACGAAGGAAGTATCAGTACGAATTATCCTTAACTTAGAGAAATAGTAAGTGGGGTGAGGCTGGATGTACAAAGAGCAACTCAGCTCTTTGTAGGAAGCTGACATTTCCTAGATTTGAACTGCAAACTCCACAGTAATAATAACTTTATAAGATAAAAATCTCATGTGGAGATTGTTGGAGATCGTTTACCACAAGGATTTAACACTGGTTGTTCTCTGTCATGTCCAGAACTATATGTACAGTGTTTTCCAGGGGAAGATGGAAATGTTTCTAACTTCAGCAAACAATTCAATTTTTTTTTTTTATACAAGACATATTCCAACTCCAACTTGAGTAAAGGGAAGTAGTTTGTACAGCAAGCAATTCAGAAAAAGGAAACCAAGTAACTGCAGCTGTAAGCAACTACTGCTGTGCATAAAATGTAATGCGTAAAATTATGTTTTGAGACTCTGTATGGGAAGGACTATGCAAATGCAGAAACAAGCAGTGAGAGTAGGCTTGTTATATCTGGCATGAGGAGGGAGGGAAAAACAAAACCAACCTAATTTTTTACATACACAAAGGCTTTGCTGTTCACTGACTCTGCAGTTATATTACATAAAGAAATGCTTGAAAAATTTGGGTTTACTAATACCATCATTCAGTGTACAGCAATGAGTTCCTTCTTGTACTTGCAGAGTGAAGGGAAGAAAAAAAAGAAACCCTAAACATATTTTCTGTCAAAGGAGACAATAAAATAATTTCTGTTGAAAGTAAGCTATGTGATAGGGAAAAAAGGTACCAAAGACAGACATTCACCATCAATCTTGTCTGTCTCAAAACTGCAGGTTGTTACGATCCTCACCCAGACACAACTTCTTATATAAAACTAGAGGAAAACAGAACCTCTAACCCCCACATTTTAATTTCATGAGTGTCATGTGGAAATACTTCTGGATAGTCAGAAGATACTTTATTTCAGTGTAAATAAAAACAGAGATGAGAAAAAACACATTTCAGCTGTTCAGCTGACAAATCCGATCCCAGTCGATGTGCACAACAAATCAAACACTTGGTTTTCTCCACTAGAGCAGCACAACATTGCAGAAAACCATGTGTCCTAAGCACTCTGAATGTTCCCTTGCATGAAAACTTTTCCCTTAGAAAGGAGGCTTCAGCACTTTCAGAATATGCCATGCAAAACAGAGATGTAGAGGCAAAACCTGTGTTTGATAATAACACTGACTGCTTTTTTCCAGCAGCACATCTGGCCTCCACGGAAATACAAAAATAAACCGCTTCACTTTCCTGAAAAATGAAATGAAGAGAAGCAGCACACCTTTTGAAACACAAGAACATTTTAAGCAGAGGTGTAAAAAGCACCACTCTCCAGTAGTAGATGTGGGTGTTGAACATGTCCTTTTTACAGCAGGTTACCAAAATTTATCCACTTTCTGCAAGTCAATTTAACAGCACTCAGATGCTGGGCATCTGAATCATGGGAAAAGCAGATTTCTTAACCAGGGAGTCTTCTTAGCCTTTTTCAAGAAATACACCATAGTATTGTATTCTTACTTCTATTCACAGGAATGATGAGAGTTTACCAGGACAATGACAACACACAAATTTTATCAGCCTTCAGAAAAACTGGCAAAACGTCCCCAGTAATAACCACATTGGAAAGTTAAAATGTATTTCTGTCCAACAAAAGAAATGCAAATACTAGATTCCCCAGATACAGCAGTGAAAGAAAAGTTACTCAGAAAAAAAAGAAGGAAGTATTCAGTCTGTAGAGAAGGAAAAAACAAGAGATAAATAGAAGATAATAAAGTCATTATGCCAAAGTCCACTAATTCGCCTGCTCTGGACGCCTGTTTCAAATGTTAGAAAAGGTAGAAAATGGAGAAAAACTTACAAACAAACCTTGCTAACTACAGTTTAAGAAATCAAAAAATGAAATTAAAAAAACCCCAACATTTGCAATGCTACAGAAATCGATTTTTACAGAGCATTAAGAATTTGAGGTCCATCTGAAACCTGGTCTGTATATTGGCATTTCAAATACATTCCTCATCTTTTTCTGCCAATACTCTCCATTTCACCTGCATTTCTAGATCTCTTGCCTAGGCTGGAAATTAAGACCTTAAGAACTTCTGGCAAGTAAGTTTTAACACTACCCTCCTACTGTTGAGATTTAATGGGGGAAATAGTATAAACTCAACCAATTCCAAAGTAAAACTGTAACTAAATGTTTTTGCCCCAATTAATAAGTGTATGTTAACAGTGGAAAAACACCTAGCCTTTCCCTGAGCAGATACGTCAGCCCCAAACCTATTTAAATTTGTGACAATCAGTTCCAAACTACTATAAAATGGAAAATGGTTTGACTTTCCAATAAGCTTTTTTCCTTCTTACTGGCCACAAATATTGTGTCCAAGTAGCAGATAGAATTTAAAAGATAGACCTTTGCAACTCATGCAAAATTGCAAATGGGCATGGAAAAAAGCATTTAACAAGAAAAGGATTTTATTTCCTTGGCACTGCAATACACACTCTGAATATTAGAGCTAAGCTTAGGGACACTTAGAATATTCATAAAATGGGAATCTCTGATGAATTCCAGACCACATAATGAACACCATGAGAAGAACTTCTTCAAAACACAGCTTAGGAAAAAAAAATTGTTACAGTAATTGTTGTGTTTCATATTTACTTCTGATCATATAGAAAAGGATCAAACAGTCCAAGAACTACAGGAACTTCAGAAATTAAAAATACTTTGCTAGTGGAATAAAGGCCACTGCTTTATTTATAGAACACTGCAAACACACAAAACAAGAACCATTAACAAATCTATTAGCTGTAAGAAAACTAATTTCTTCTACTGGTTGCATGTATATCTCCCCTCTCCCACCACCACCTCTGCTCCAAGATACAAATGGTTCTGGATTCTGAAGTTGTTTTGTCAGTTTCTTTGAGAAAAAAAAAACCCTGCTAACCCCAAAAGCTTTAACTGATTTCATTGACCAGAGAGCTGGCCTGGTTGTTGAACTGTAATCCACTGTCTCCCTTAGCTGAGGTGGCAACAGAGCATCTCCACTGGGAGTTTGGAACACATCCTGACGTTCATCTCATTCTCCCTCGTGTGAGGAAAGGCTGGCACGGATTAAGCAGAACCCTGCCACAGCACATGACAAGAGGGAAAGGGCTCTCTGATTCCCAGCATCTCTGCACCTCTGGCATACATTGCCATTTCTCCAGAATGAAAAGGAGACAGCATTTTTGTCTACAAGTCCAAAGTGGGGGAAAACAGTAAGAGTTAAAGGAAAATCAGCTTTTCAGCAGTACAGATATAGAAATTCAGATTGT
This sequence comes from Certhia americana, assembly GCA_018697195.1. NCBI lineage: Eukaryota > Metazoa > Chordata > Aves > Passeriformes > Certhiidae > Certhia > Certhia americana. Next base: position 59,300,506 of record CM031859.1, on the reverse strand, counting down.
AATAAAGAGAAGGAAGTAAAAAGGAAACTGGCAATTCTCAGTGTTATATCAGCATTCTTTGGAGCTGGTTCTACCTGCTGTAGTTGCACAACTGGACTGTAGTTTCCCAATTTACAGATTTACTGACTTATTACAGTGTGAAGCCTCCCAACATGGAGAAGTTCTAAGCATTGCAATCAATAATTATTACTGTCTTTTTAAAATTTTGATAGAATCATGCCTAGGAATATTAAAACATCAAAGATTCCCCACACTGAAAAGCAGTATCTAGATTAGTGAAAGTATTATTCCTCTGCAGGCCTGGACCAGACTTAGCTTTCCTCCATTACTTTTGTCTGAGTTAAGTGCTTCCCTCTTCTTTCTGTAATATTAAAAACCGAAAGGAAAAATACCCAACAACAAAAAAAAACAGAAGCATTTGTCAACTTATGTCTGAAAGCAAATGTAAGACTATGCAACTCTACCTGTCATGGTTAAGGCTCTTCAGCGTAAATGAAGCAGGAAAGAAGTTGTCTATTAAAAGTCATTAAAATTAATTTCTAATGGAAGGCTGCACTGTTGCTTCACAAAGTTACTAGATGAATATCCAAGATCTCTGCCAACATCCTGATCCACTGGCTCCTGCTGCTTGCCCTGCAGAATCTTGAATGAGGTGATAAAGCAACAGAAACACCTATTTCTCATGAGAAGAATCTTTCTGCCTTTTTCAAGATGTTTCACTCAAGGCTAGGTTCAGATGGAAAAGCACCTTACCCTGTTACTGAACAATGTTTCCTGATGTGCACAGGGCCACACTTGACAGTTCAGGTGCAGCAGGTTAGCTCTATCATGGAAAAGGACAGCAAAAGCCCCTGGGTATTCCTCACCAGCCATAAGCAGACAGGCCCACAGCTAATGCACATGAGGTGTGCTAAGAACAGCTTTTACAGAAGCTTCCCTGCCTAAGCCTTCCTTGAGATGAATGATCAATGACTCACATGGAATGATTACTAGGGTTTTTTTAAGTTCACATTTTTGAAGCAAAATGTTTCTGTAATGCTGAACTTCCTGACTGCAATGCAACAGTTCTATAAAGTATGCTTTATAGCACAAAAATTGGAGAAGTCCCTAAAAAATTTGACACGCCTTTGAAAAGTACACCTGTGCTTTCCCTATGCACAGGACTTCATTTGTATTAGAAAGAGATCTAATGTTACACCAGAGTCATCTGTTTCAACCATGTGTTACAATTTAGGAAACTTGTACCACAACTGCTTTTCTTGGTCATCTGGCAGTGGCAGATAGTACAAAGGAAATATCCATAGAAGTTTCATAGCACGAAATTCCCGTAACTGCACGCATTTCTCTTCACAGTTAGCACTTCAGCAGTTCAGTGCTTCAGCCACCTTGCACTGCTCTTGTCAAGAGACAGGGATTCATGGGTTTAAATTGCTTGGTGCCACTGTCAGAAATTACAACAGCTGTATCACATCACATCAGCAAGATGGCAACACCTCATGCTGGTGACAGCAGTTCCCATATTCACAGAAAGAAGATCAAATTCTGGATTTCTCTTCTGGAAGTATAGGAGGCAGATAAGTGCAGATTTCTCTGAAACCTGAATCCACTGGAGGAGCAGAAACTATAATTTGGGAAGCCTGGCAGAATACCAAAAATGAAATTTAAAAAAAAAAAAAGAAAAGAAAAATTTAAATAAAGAGAAGTTAATCATTACCATTGGCCCTAAACAAGTCAAGTCCTGACATTTTAAATGTCCGTGTCAGTAAGAAGACTTAAACTTTTCTTCTAGGACAGGAGCCTAAGCTTTCAGCTGGGACAAACAACAAAAGTCTTTTGGTCACCTCAAGTAACTCCAGTAACACATCTGGTATGAATAAACTTCAGAACAGTTGGCTACAAAAACTGCTTCACTTAGTACAAATACTCTTCACAGTCTAGTAAGCACAAGCCTTTGAAATCAGCTGCTTGTGAAATACTGATAGGTAGTATGTTGAACACACCTGGAAGCACAGAAGAGGAAAATGCTTGTATTTCTTCCCAGACTTCATTTTATTAGTTATCTTCTAAAAGTTTTTTGGATGGGGTCTGGGTTTTGTTTTTTAATACATTTTTTGTGAGAAATCTCTCATTAGGTTTCTTTTCAGAATTGCATTTCCCCACATATACTGTTTTTCAAAATATTCATTCTAAAGGGCAGTTCTAAGAGAATAAAACAGAAATAGCATAGCTGGGTTACAGGTTGGGATATCAGGATTAGAGAAATTAAGAAAGCAGAAAGAAAGTAATACAGACAAAAACCTAGCTACAAATATATCAGGTCAGAAATCAGCAGTATCTTTTGATTACATCCAAAAGAACGGTTGAAAATGAAACATTTAATCTAGAAAGTGACAATACTCTTCCACACAACAGGCAATTAATTTAAAACTTTTTTTACATTTTCTGTTCTGTACTGATCTTTCACAGCAATTTGCCCTGTGATTGCTGTCTGTATAAAACTACTGGGTTTTAGGTATTTTACTGCTTAGAACAAGTGCAAGATATCTGACCTGCTATCAGCTGAAGCAGAAGCCTTAAAGCCCTTGCTGTCTTCACTGTGCCAGTGATGCTCCAGGGAAGACACAGGATAGGCATGTATGTAAATGACAGCTTAGCCATTGTTTTGTCACACCATTCACAAACAGGCTACTTAAGCTGCCATGTTTTAATCAATACATCTTTGAAGAAACTTGCCACAGATCAAAACACATGCTAAGTCCCATTGTGAATATTATAGGGAATATTGCAAGAAGTTTAGAAGAGTTTTAAATGCTGAGAAAAACAGTAAGAATACAGACAGAAGCCACTCAGGTCTTTCCCACCTCACACCAGCTTCCTTACAAAAGCGGCTAACATTCAGGTAGATTTAACCATTTCCCTAAACTTTATCCTGAAATCTAAACTTGTTCAAAAGCTAAGTGCCCCAAGTCTGAAGAGATTTTCACTGCATCATCTGCAACACTGAATCACAGAATGATAGAATGGTTTGGGTAAGACAGACTTTAAAGATCATCTGGTTTCAACAACCCTGCCATGGGCAGGGACATCTTCCACTAGACCAGGCTGGTCAAAGCCCCATCCAGCCTGGCCTTGAAAGTATAAAAACCATTTATACTACAAATAAAAGAAACATCTGGGGCTACGATTTCACAAAAAGCGCCTTTTCATTTTAGTCCCTCTATCAAACTCTATCAGACTGCAAGGCAAAGTGTGCATTTGGATAGCATATGCAGAAATATCAAGTGATTCTTCAAGTGCTGTGACTCAGCCTGGAGAGGCAGCTACTCCCTGTCCTGCCTACAGTAAAGAAATGTCCACATGTACCTCTCACTCTCTCTCAGCCTCTTAGGCTTTCCTAAGAGACAAGAAACAAACAAAAAATTGACAATAGAAATGTAAGAGGACACAAGGGACACTGTCTTCTAAGACAGACTTGTACAGAAACAGTACCTTAGGAATTCAAGAGATTTTACGTTATATTCGCAACTGCGAGTAAAGTGATAAAGATTTATTATGAAGAAGAGGAGACACCAATGTTTATCTTTTTAACTAAGATAGAGAAACTGGAGAAAATGTGTATTGCTTGTATTGTGCTAGGCATCCTTTCTTGTGTGTGTGCTCAACAACATCTGTCTAGAAAACTAGCTTGAAGAAACTGGAACATTTTATACTATGATTTTATTAAACAATAAGCAAAAAACTAAAATTCACTTGTATAATTAAAACCTCACTTTAGTATAACATTTCTTTTCAATACAATTTTGTTTTGCTTTCAGCAACATCAGAATTAAAGCAAACTCACCCAAAAAGTGAAACTAAGTTCAGTAAAGAACTCCATTTTTGGATGTTCAATAGAGGTTACAATGTTCAGGTATCATTACTCTGAGTTCCCTCACCAGCTGTAATTGCTGGATCCTCACATTACTCTACAAATTCACATTAAAAATGTTTCTTGACCTGCTGGCTCACTTTCCTCTGAGGACTTTTTCAACTCCAAAATAAGTTTACTAGCCTGTAGCTAATCATCTGAAGTCAACAGTACTGACTATAAGCATATTAGAAGCAAATTAAACACAGACAAAAAATCTAAGAAACAAGGACTTGCATAATTTCTTCCTTCTAGTAAAATATGCTTGAGACAGATGCACAAGTCAAAACCTTCATGCACATAATATTTCAGGCAGGTATTTAATTAAGTATTTACACAAGATTAAAAGGTCTATCTCAAATTGGAATAGATAACAAAACATGAAGAGTTTCCAAAAAGTACAAAACACAAAGTCTGAAGCCTTTATAGGGTAAGGAACAGGAAGGCAATACTCAATTGCCCCAACATGCATGTGGTTTAAACCACTGGCACTTCTATAATTAGAACAAAAGTGTAATAAGCTTACCTTGAAATCATTTCTGTATGATTTTTTGTAAGAAAGAAGTGTCTAGGCAAGTTTTCATGTGTTAAAGAGACTCAGAAATGTTTCCTGTAGTAAAAAAGGCTTACTAGCCTCTTCAGCAGCTCGGGCTTTCCCCATTGAGGACAGATTAGCTCTTCAGATCTACCACACAGGACTTCACTGTCTTGCTGAAAATAATTTTTTGGTCATGAAAGACCACCTGAACTCAGTTCAGGCTAGTTGCACTCATTTTTTGTTACACATTTTATTTTTGATTCACAGAATATGAGCTTCTTTACAGCTGTCTACCTGCAAACAAACACCATCACACCTCGAAGCCCACTGAAATGTGCTCCTGGTCAGCATTACAGGCAGAATGCACACCAAGAACTTGCATTCAAGTGAATTTCTACACAGGAAGCCAGCCTCTGGTCCAACTCAAGCCTCTGGGACTAAAAGTCATTGATGCAGAATGAGGTCTAAAATAGTTATATGACTAAGACCTCTTAAAAGCACTAGAGTATAACAGATCTTAAAATCTTAAGGTGTTGAAAAAAATTATAGTTTCTTTCCATGCTGTTATAAGGCGGGTGGGTAGATAACCATACAACAGAGCGTGAAAAAAGCATAGAGAAACTGCAGTATTTTCCAGATTTACAGCAGAGTTTAAAAATATTGAAGTCTGACAATTATCTGTAAGCAGTTCAGTGGTTTAAAAAAGCGTCATATTTTCAGAATAACTATCATGCACTATTAAAAAAGGTGCTTGGTTACATTTTTGTGTGTTCGTACTGACTTATTTATGGGGTACTGTCAGACCCAAGAACAGAATCTCCATGCACGCAAGCAATACTGAAGCAAGGGAAATTCAGTTGCAGAAATACATTCAAGACACCCATGTGATTTAGAGATATTTCCAAATACTGACTCAGATACTTCCCTGAATCACATCTGAGCTTTTAGTTGGGTTAAGCACCTGAAAAGTTTTTTCTTGTTTAAAACATTACTTATAAACTAGTTACCACTCAAAAATGTACTGCAAGGCTTCTACCATGAGTGAGGAGCTCCAGTGATATAAGCCTTTTTTCAGAATCAATTTACTGCACTGCTCTAAGTGCCCAGCCTTCACCATGTTTTCCTTTCTGAATACTAACCTTTTCCAGATCCTCAGATAAACTGGGGACTCAACAATTTCAAATTTGAGAACCGTAATTCCAGTTTCACCATGACTACAGTAAGTAATAAGTGCAGCAAGTACAGCAAGGGTTTGTATTTATAGGTGTCAGGCAGGATGCATTTATCTCAAGTGTGATTAAAACCTCTACCTAGATTTATCATTGCTGTGTCTCTGAAATCAAACTGCAACACTTGCAACTGTTTGCTGGACCAATATTTAATGGCATGTTTCAGAAGCCTGCTGTGCCAAGTCCCCTGATGTTTGCCTGAAACTTTAGGACCATCACTTGCACCCTCACAGTTCTGTCCCCAAAGAACAAAGCCAATAATATGTGAAGGTTTCAAAAAAAGCCAGCAGCATTCACCAGAAAATCACCACATTGTGACCTACTCATTAAGACAGCTTGTAGTCACACAATAGTGCTGCTTCGAGAGCAGATTAGAAAAAAACAGTAATTATCCTAATAACTGGAGAGGCACAAAGTTTCACTAGTGAACTTCAAGCCCTTTCAGACTCAGTACACCATTATACGTTGTGGATCTCAATGTACCACATGCAAAGGCCACCCTAGAAGCAAATGAATACATGGCAAAGGAAACTAAGTGCATGTTAAAAAGATGCTGCTTCAAATAAAACTTGATCTGTAAAATACAGAATGGAATAGCTGTACTACTCTGAAGTCCCAAACACTGGTAAATATTAATAGGAAAACACGTGCTCAATAGCATGCTCACTGAAAGAAGCCAGGAAGGAATCTCAAATGCAGCAGGATGAGCTCTCCACATGGAATTGTGCTAAAGTCCCTGTTACTTGAGTAACCGACATTAATCAATATACTAATATTTTGTTATCTTTTAGTTCTTATTAGAAACACTACTTAGTGAAAGCCTATGTTTACTTTTATTTTATAAACACAAGTGAGGAAACTGTTAAATAAAAAAAAAGCATTGCCATTTTATCAGATGAAGCTTCTTTACTCTAGAAATGGGCAAGGTTCACATTTTTTGGGTTCTGATGTGTCCAAGGCTACGGCTATTTTAAGCTTTTCTATTGACAGTGTAGAAAAGTACAAGACCCTGTAAGGTTACAAACTTTATTTAATGACAAATGGCAGCTCAAATAAACAAAGCTCAGTCATTAGACCTGGCCAGAGAACACCCAGCACTTGAACTGGACATTAATTACCTGCAATTTAATGCAATGTGCACACTAGCAGTATAGGATATTCCACTTTAAGATAAAGAGTTGAAAAAAGAAGAAAAAGAATGCCTGGACAGATGCATTTAATAAAAAAAAAACAAAAACAAAGCAAAAGATATAATGAATGACAGAACTGGATTAAGTCATGCAACATTTAAAGTTTGACAGAACACCTCACAAACTTTTCTTGTACCAGCAATCTTTACAGTGACAGAAAGTGTCAAGGACGTCTGAAAAGAAAGTTAGAACTTCTGCTTCCTTATAAATTACTAGAAAATTTGGCAGCTTGACAGAATGTGACAGAGCTGTTGATAAAAAGATTGTAATTCAAAAACCTTCATACAAACTTCCAAGACTGTGGTCTAGTTATTTGCAGCAAGGAAGATGCTTAATTTTGTATTCCACAAGCAATCATTTTCAGAAGAAAGATATAGGGCCATTAAGTAAGGAAATTACAGTACTGCTGAAAGAAGTGTGCTGTAACTAGGTAAGCATTAATTACATTATATTATCATATGTAATTGCAATATTCAGTTACTGAATTAAACCTTGACCCCCCAAAAAAAAGAATCAATGCAGTGAAGGAAATAAAACATTTAAGCTTCACTCTCAAATCTGACAAAGCCAAAAGGTGAAGTGAATCACATCAGTCATTGCCTTACTGCTGAGGAAAGAGGAACACTAGACTTTAAATAAGAACTAAAAAAAAACAATAAATGTAATAGCCTTATAACAATTGTCTGTCTTCTGGAAACCACTTACATAATCACCACAGAGGAAAAAAACCAAACCCATCATACAGAAGGGAGGTACAGTTTAAAGCTATTCTAAGAGAATTTTTATAGCTGTTCTTGCAAATTAGCCATTTTGTTCTATCAACCACGAAAGCAAACACTTCACTTGAATTGAGATGACAACTTTTTTCGCTCTGAACATGGAGAACTGCAGTCTCAGAAGGCTGGGAAAAGCAAAGCAAGTCCAAAACCTACTGTGTTTAAACAGAGATACCATATGAATACACAAAACAAAAGCACAACAGTTCCCTTGCCAAGGAGGAGCAGATGGCAACTCAGAGCAGAAGTCAGTAACTCCATGACAAGTCATAAGAAATAAGACCCATCAACCAGTTCTTCACCAGTCCCCACTTTTTTACAAGGGTGGGACTGAACGATTTCACCTGGGCAAATCCCACTTGGAAAAACCGTGGGCCAGACATGGCTGCCTCTTCCCAGAAGCAGCTGTTTTGCTTGGACTCCCCAGAGACCTCCCACAAGCTGCACTGCCCACCTTCTTATCACCATTTCCTCCTTCCAGCCACCTATTTTGCACACTGGAAACCTCTCCTGTACAGCACCTTCCTTTAAAGGAGCAGGGCCTGAGGGAAGACCTGCTCCAAAATACAGGAGGAAATAACGCTTCTACCCACAGAAAACATGTTCACACGCAGAGTTGCTGGTTTGACTTGACCCAGCACTCTTCTATGAGCACACACTGTGTTAGCAGCACTGCCCAGGATGGCTCATGTGCCCTTCATACCATGCCATGTCCTGAATGTCTCCTCACAACTACACAACAGCAGTACCAAGCTGTGTAACAGCAGCTCCCTACAGGAAGAGCTCTTCCTTGTGCCCTTCTCCCCTTACTGTGGGTCTCACAGAGGACTATCTGTCAAAGTTAAATGATTATGGTGTTAGATGATTTGGGGTTTTTTATTTAATTTAATTTTTATTGTTGACAAAGATTTCTTATTCATACGAAGCTCAAAGATAAAGACTGTTTTGGAAAGAAAGTGATAAGGCTTAGGGTTTATATAAAATTTGCCAGTAAGCAATATACTTTTTTTTTTCTCTCTTCAGTAACACTTGAATTTTGCTTATTGGACTACTACAAGATTGCTCTGTTGTTTGAACTTTCTGTTACTTGGGAAGCTCCTTTCCAGTCATAAACTGCTGAGAAAGCAGGAATACAACTAAAGAAAATCACAAGCTCTGATTTTCAGCCCTCAGAGAAGTGTAATGTGAATTTGGATGAAATTGTAATTGTGAAACATGCCTTGAAATAGAAGAGGTTTAGCTTTAAATGCTGAACACTGCAATAGCTATTTACTTAAAATAATTCTAGATACCTAAATGCTCATCTGTCCTACTGCAGGACTGGTTGAAACAAATCACTCCCACTATTTTACAGTCTCTTCTCTATTACCTACTTTTAAAATGTTTTGCAAGACTGCTTCCAACACCATCAATGTTACAATTGCTTATAAATTTAATACAGGAGGCAACCCACATATTTGAAATGACAAAATCCTCAAATGATTTTTACCTTGGTAATCTCTGTAAACTCTGAAATTTGCGAGATGCCCTAATCAAATAAGGAGGGGTTTATTGAATATCCACGCACTCTTGGAGGTTTTTCAAAACCTGAAAATCTGAGTAGAAGATAATTCAGCAGAAAACCTTGAAAGAATAAATAAACCTTTTTATAAAGCTACTGTTAACTATAAAGCCTTGTTGCTGAAATAACACCAATATACAGAGTCATTCTACCAGAATGAAAACCTGAAACTCTGAATCTATAAACCAGATGTAGCTTATGACATCTGATACCAGACTTCCTTCTCTTTGGCTGCTGTAATCATGTTTTTAAATGATGACCCCTGGTAATGAGTCTCTGATGACTCAATGCCTAGGTGCTCAAAATAACTTTGAAAAACTGAGTCAGAGGAATCATTACTCAAGCACAGCATCACACAGAATCTTATCAGTTCTCCAGCTTTTCAGCACAGAAATGAGAAACCTTAAACTTGTAATTGCTGCAATGAAACATAAACCATGTATCACTGAAACTTTAAAAAGATCATAAGGCCTGTCAGAAAGACAGAAGAGAAAACCTGTGTCTTCATAAAACAACCGTGTCTGTTCTTATGCTCATTCTAAAAACTCACTCCACTAAAAGGTCAGAAATATGTGGTTAATCTGCATTCCCAAACATTTTCACCTTCTCTAGTCATCTTGTTGCCCCTTAAAAAACAAACCACCAAACCAAAACAATCTAAAGATCCCCAAGAAGTATGTCCATATCTACTTAATACTAGCCTAAAACACCAAAACATTTCACATCATTAGACCACAAAATCAAAATTATTACTTCACCTAATAATTTTGTGCCATCACATCCTACATATATAGATCACCTGTGATCTCATTTTTTTGTTTTTTGTTTTGCATTATGTCTTGTTTTGCTGAATTTAAATAATGGAAAATGTTGAATAGATTATGATGTGATCTGCATAGAAGAGGATCATCCCAACTCACAGATGTGCTAAGATTTATTAACTGAATCTTTCCTAAAGATGAGATTTAGGAGTCTACTTCCAAAGTTAGGACAATGATTGTACATTGACAAAGATTAGGACAATGAATGTAGATTAACAGAACACAAAGTCTGGGTATTTTGGAGGGTTTAGCACAGAGGGGTGCTTCATTTCCCAGCTGCAAATCTGAACAAAGAATTGTGTCTGATCAACTCATAATGGAAACGTACAGATTAGTGACGGTATAAAGGAAAATGTGGAATTTCTTTGGGAAGCTTTACACTACTAAGAGTAATAGAGAATGAAAAAGAAAGATGAAACGAATGATACACACTTAAGAATAATAGTCTTTAATTCTAATGTGTTGTTACCTTTCCCTACCTGAAATCTTCATATATAAATCATGACCTTCCCTCACCACAACTACAAGAACCATGCTGAATTCAACTATACCTGGCCAGTGACATTCACAAGAGAAAATCCAACATGATTAGATGGACAAGAAAGCCTGGAACTGCATTTCCTTGTTTTAGAAGTACTGTTAAGTGGTATCTTCTTGAAAGAACAGAATATTTAGTCTAAGCTTTCATCTCAAGGGACTTTCTCCCACAAAAAAGGGCCCAGTCCTAAAAAGAGAACCAGATGAATGAGTCCTCAAAGTAGACAAACTATTAAACAATCAAGAACATAATGGTGGGATGCAAGTGATCCTAAAATTATAATGAAAAAATGTTGGTATTGACAACAAGAGGGGCCTAACTTCATGAAGCTTATCAACAGCTACATTATGAAATACCTTTCTTGGGAAAGTAATGTCACCAACATCAATGAGGTTACACCAATAAATCAATTCATACTTTCAACTTCTAAATTAAAACTCTCACCACATGTTAGCAGCACAGGTTCCAGAAGAACTGTCTTGCCCATAGCCTGTCCAGTTCTCTCAATAACATCATTTCCTTCTGAAATCGGGCTTAACAAAAGGCAAAACATCAGCCTGTTCAAGAAAAGGACTTGCCTACATTTTAAAATAATAAGTTTAAAAATAGGCTAAGGTAGGGAGAACGTTGTTTAAAAGCCAGCATATTGCTTCCTGGCATTTCTAACTCTCCCTATTCAATGAAGCTCAAAAACAAAAGAAAGGATATGAATAAAGCTGGGACTTGGCAAACTCTAGAAGGGAAAGGATAGGAAAGGCCAAAGAAATCACGACGGAACAAACAGAAGAATGACAATCTCATCTGTGGCTTTTGTAATCAACTATGACAGAAACACATTTACCAAACTGCATCTTCCTTGTGACCATGTTCCGAAAATGTTTTTAGGCTCAGGCACTTTCTGACATCATTTGTGACACAGTTAAAAATAAGGAATTAGTAAGGTTAAGTCTGTTTCTGAATGAAGCACCCAAAATAAAAGTATCTAGCTTAAATCAGTGGTTCTTAAATGTGGACATGAAATTGCTTTATTTCTGAAGTTATGTTCAGTTAAATGACTGTGAAACTCCAGAAGTCTCCTAAACAATCTTCTTTTCTTATTTTGATAGGGTTTAACATTTGTTTCAGTTTTTAGAGCACATAACCTTGAGCAAATCACAAAACCCACTGCCAAGCTACAGTGAGGATCTAGCCAACAAAAGAACTGCCTCCAGAAGCCTCAGATCCTCCATTTCCCACATACATTTCCACCTTTCTCTGTGAAAGTCTCCCCCTCCCAACTATACCACCCCACCCAACCTTCTGTATCAGCTCTGAGCAAACATTCACCTACTGCAACTCCCTAGAACTGGTGAAATGGCCCCACTCTTTCCATTCAGTGAATTATTTTTTGCTATTTCAGCAACTTACTGCAGCTTGAAAACAGGCCTGACAACTGTAGGAGAAGACTCCTGGGATGTACATACAGCATGAGACAAGGAGCAAAAAAGGAGAAGGAGCAATGTCCACTGCTAGTTTGGCTCACAACATCAGACACAGCCTCCACAGCCTTCAGAATGCTTAAGGCCTACAATCACCCCAACCTGTTTCGGCAACAGACTACCTACCAAGCTGCCAGCTAAAAAATATGTTAGGAAGGCATCAATAAAGGCTTCTTGATATGAAAATTGTAGTCCTTTCCCCTAAAAGCTTTCATTGTTTCAATAAGAAATGCATTGATTTTGAATGGTATAGAGAAGAGCCAGCATATTACACAACTGTATACCATGTCTTCACACAGGAAAATTCTAGGAATTTAATTGCTGCGGTTTATCAAGGTGGGAGCAAGAAAACTGGCCAAGGATTGCAAGCTAGCTATGGAAGAAATCCCTATTTGCATCCTGCATCCTCTAACATAAATCAGCACCTTGATTCAAGCATTTGTAAATCTTGTAGAGAAAATGATAAAGCTGAAAACAGAAGCTGGGCAAGTTCACATTCAAAACAAAGAAGCATCAACAGCTAGAGAGTTGATGGTTGTAAACCAAACAAAAAGTCGGACTGGATTTTCCATCATTGAAAGCATTCAAATCAAGACTGAATTTGCCTCCAGCCTTCCTTGGAATGTATATTCTAGTTTAAGGAGGAATCAATTCAAGAAGCACTAACAGCCCGTGCAGCACAGGTCAGGCCAGACTGTCACCCTTATCAGTTATTATAGGATTTGACACCAATAAATTTCAAAAAAATTCATACTCCAGACTACTTACAGTTTAGTTTTGTTAACATTTCATGTAAAATACAAATACACCTTGCATATTCCTTTCAAAAAGAGGCAATTTGTGAAGGAGCACAAGCAGAAGGTGACAAATTTGTCACCTACAATTTAAAAAACAGAATTTACTTTCCAAATGAAATGGTGACTGGTTAATTGGCTGAGCTCCTAAAAACTGTTTTTTCAGCCAGTTACTCCCTTACACTGCTCAAAAAAACAATGTATCCTTTACTATAGCTGACATTTGCACAACGTGAACAAAATAAAATCCTGAACAGGGCAGCTTGCAGAGAGAGACCCATCTCCTGGGTAGAGCTCGCAGAAAATAAAGTAAGCTTCTCTCCAGTACTGCTCACAGTTACCAGCATAACAAAACAACAGTGATAAAATACCAGCTCTTTCCTGACTATCACTTTCATATTTTAGCCTTCAAGTTAAAGTACATTACCAAATCTTGCAATGTGTAGAATGAAAAAAACTGCACCACCTGATTTCAAGCCAGTCTGGATTAGGAAGTCAGAAATTATACACCCTTCCATCTGGGGCCATAATGTCTCCAAAAAGTATTTAAGGAAAAGCAAAGTGAAAGTTTCTAAATGTATGAATAAAATGGATTGTGTGTTCGGCACAGAACACATGAGGATACTGCACCTCAAAGTCAGCAGAGAAACAGTAAACTGGTTTAGTACAGTTTCTGCCTAACATACTCTGTATTATGTAGTATATACACAGCAGAAGTAATTTTCTTGCTCCCTACAATAGTTAGATTGATTAAAAAATATTCATACACACCTCCCATGAATTACTGGAACCCATCAATGTTAAAAACAAGTCTATCAACAATATTCTACAAGCTCAACGGAAACATAAATTTCACTATACTGACTATATTCACTGTATTTTTAAACTGCCTCAGCGATTTTGTAACCTAAAATCAAGTTCTCGGTGCTTTGGAAAAAGTTTATTCAAACATGAGCCACCATCAGCTTACATGGATATAGAAACAGCTACTTATACATTAAATCTGACACATTCAAGATGTGGGATTTCTTCAGCACTGAAAAGAGCAACATAAATAGTGCACTGTATGAGAACAGCCTCAGTAAAAGGAAGTTTTTTAAACTGCTGGCCAAGCTAATGGAATCAGGTGACTCAAAGTAATACTTCAAATACCAAAAAAGTCTTCCTGAGATAGTTAAGTCACAGATGAGTTGCTGGTGCATGTTAACTCACACCCACACGAGCAGGGATGCTTTCATCAACCAATACAGTAAACAAATACTGTTTATTCAGAAAGAGGACACTTTCAGATACGATGAGCTAATTTTGACAGTTGCATTAGCAGCAGACACTGTTGAAGAACTGAACAAAACAATTTAACTTCCTGCCTCTTTTTGGTTTAACTTTTTTTTGGTTTTTTTTTTTTTTTTTTTCTAGTGAAAAATCAGAGCTTACTATTCAGAGGTTGCTCTGGGCTCCCACCAGAGACACGGCACAGCCACCCCCGGATGCCACCGAGAGGGTCAGCATCAGCTGCCCGGGGCGGCGGGGGCCGAGCGGGCCGGGCCCGCCGGTGGCTGCGGCCTCTCCCCCCGCCCCGCCGCTCCCTGGGCTCGGTGGAAGCGGGGCAAGGGGCGCACGGGCTGCAGGAGCAGCACCCTCGGCCTCCGGCGGCTCTTCGACCCTACGGTCGTTCCGCCGAGGAGTGGGGACGCAGGGGCACGGGCACAGCCGAAGAACAACTTTCCCCCGCCCCGGAGTCGCCGCTGCCCGCCGACCCCGGGTAGGGGCCGGGCAGCAGCGCCGAGGCCCGAGCGCGGCGCTCGCTCCGTGCCTGCCGCGGGTGCGGGGAGGGACGGGCTGTCCCGGCCCCCGGCACGCAGCCCGCCCGCCCGGGACCCCCGCCCGCCCAGCCGGGCCCGCTGGCGCAGAGGCCGCCCCGGCGCCGCCTCCCGACCCCCGGGCGCTGCTCACCTTGGTGGCCATGGCGCTGCCGGCGCGGGCTGCGCTGCCGCTCTGCCCTCCCTCCGGTCTCTCCCTCCCTCTCTCCGTGCCGCGGCTGCTCGGTCGGTCGGTTGGTGTGTCCGGCCCGCCCGCCGCCGCCGCTGGGCCGCGCAGGCGGCTCCTCCTCAGCCTGCCCGGCCGCCGCCGCCTGGGGGCCGCTGTGTGGCTCAGCAGCCGAGCGAGGCGCTGGGCAGGCGGGGATGATGTGGCCGCGCCGCGATGCCCCCGCCTCGGCCGCCCTTTCTGCCGGCTGGGCTCGGCACCGGGGGCAGTGGCGGGGCTGTTTGCCCGCAGCCTTTCCGCCAGGGCCCGGGGGAGGGAGGCACCCGCTGCGCTGCGGTGATCCCCGGGAGCTGCCCCGGCCGCTCCCGGGGATGATGCGGGCGGATGGACGGACCTCGCCCCCCCACCACCCCCGTGGCCTCGGGGCTTTGCTTTGTAGTCGGAGTTTGGCCTCAAATTGGGGGAGAGAGCCTTCAGGAAGGCGTTTTGTGCCTCTTGGGTGCCTTTGAACGGAAATTTCAAAGCAACCATACGGCAAGGAAAGCAATTTTTTCCTCGGCCAGGCTCCATCTACGCCTGTCGGGGCGGGGTACGTTATCCCTGACCTGTTTCGGCCAGGCCTTGGTGTACAGCAGTCAGCAGCAGCAGTAGAAAGCACCAAGGAGCTGCTTAAGGTCGGTGGCATTCATGTTGGGCACTCTATGACCATCTCATAAAATCTACCTGCGACCCCACTTCCAGCCTGCAGGAGAGATGAGATGGGAGGCTAAAACAAAGGGAATTTGAAAATACAGAGGCAGTGATCCTGCAAGGTACTGCACCATCCAAAAAGTGCAGCTTCTCATTGATATATATATAGAGGTTGGCCTGGAATCAGGAGACCTTTCCTTTCTGTAGAAGGAAATACACAGTGTAATTGTCAGTGAGAGCCCTAGGAGGCAGGTAGGCTATAGGGAAATTGCATGGAACTCTACAGATATATTTCCTTGCCCACAGAATTACAAGCTTTTTTTCTTCTATTGGCATAGTTTCTCAGTGAGGGCTTTATTAAAAGAGAAAAATACCTTCACAGGTTTGGTTGGTTTTTTTACAATGGAAAAAATTTCCTAGCTGGACCTGTGAAATAGTTTCCATGGAAAGTGAGGATGAGGAAATAAGAGGAAGCTGGCTGCTCATTTGCCATCACTTTTTGAGTGATTGAACTGATTAACTTCAGAAGTTTTCAAACTCACTTGCTTCTGTTTTTTGCTTTTGCAGAATTCAATTAAATACAACATTTCCAACTTCCTCTCTCTGTAGCAGCAGTAGCTAAAGTGAAACCTCTGTCTGTGGCTCACAAATGACCTTGTAGGACATCACCTTTAAGTCAAAGTATTGTATTTGGCATCAGTTTTTCCATGTGGTCCATCAAAGAACTGGCATCTCATCTACCTTACAAGCAAGATTCCTGGAAGCTGGCTTCATTTCTGTACTGTCACCCTGCTCTTCCACCCTCTCAGCAACAGTCTTTCCAACATGGCATGTTTTGTTCCAAACCTCCAGTGAACCTCGTATAAAAAGAGGAGAGGTATGAAACCCAGAGACCCAGCACTGTCTCCTTTAGGGATCCCCAGCTGATAGGCCTGTGAAGCACACTCTGTCCTTTCTCCAGATGCTGCTTTGCTATGTGAAATATAATAAACTTGTGGCTTTAGCATAAGCTTGAGTCCGTGTCGTTCTTTACCTGTGGTCAGCACAACTGCCAGAAAAATTTAATGTGCAGCTGCTACCCAGTGTACTTTAGCAGAGCTCTGCTTGCCATCTGGGGAATGAAGAACACAGTCATGATTTATTCAAACTCTCTGTGTGCTCCCCTTCACAGTTTTCCACTGTGAGGTACTCCTGAAAATAAGTCTTATTTAAAAAGTTTGAGGGATGAAGGAAATATTACCATTTCTTTCAGTGTGAGAGAATATTCTGAGAAAAAAATTGGTATTTATGGGATCTTTCCAATACTATTTGCAATGAACTGCTGTTAATTCTTGACTCAATGAAGTTATTCATAGGAATCACTTTGGATTGCAGGTAAACATATCTCTTCCTAGCAGTAAGCTTTATTAATTCTTAACACAGAGGGCCAAATATCCACAAAGTGATAATGAAACCACCTAAAATTTCCCAAACTTCTGAAATTGGTTACTTTTCTGCTACCAAGCTTCATCTAGTTAATTAGGGCTGGATGTTTGCTTAGCATTAGACATAAAAGAAATCTCAGTGGCTTCACTGGGGCTGTTTACATATAAAAGCATTTGAAGTTTTCAAGTGTGGTTCTCTGTGTAGAGCTTATCAATTTTCAAACACAGTTGAACTCATTATTCACTTTGTACCAAAGCTCCAATGTATGCTGTAATAAATATCTCCACCTCAGAAAAAAACAATCAGTAACAGAAGAAAATGCCTTACCCAGCACATGAGAGACTTCTCTCTACAGATTTCTACTAGGTTTGTATTTTTGCAGCTAGCTGGTCTGCGGTGGTTTCCAGAAACTCAGAGTTCTTGGAGAAGTGATCTTCTGCAGAGCTTCATCAAATGAAAAGCTCCTGCCAATAGTGCTATGCAGCTTTCTAAATTAAAGATGGACTTTGAGAAGGTACATGGAGAACATTTGCTGCATATGTTCCCTGCTCAGCAAGGCTTGTCTGTAGCTTCAAGCTCACAGGAAGTCAGTCAGTGACCTTGTATGTTCTGACTTAGGCAAACTTGGTGGGGAATGATAAAGAAGCAGTGTTCTTCAGATAACCTTCAAACTGAAAACCATCTGGAGAAAGAACTACATCTTGTGTTTGTAAGTTACTGTCCTCTGGAGCTCCTTGAGGTGGTGCACCTTGGATTTGTCCCTGCTGGGAGCCTGCGCCCCTGGCAGTATCTGGGCGATGCACTGCAGTGACTCAGGTGGCCCCCAGGCATTTAAGGCAGTTGGTAAGGCATTTTGAGCAACAATTATCACTAGTGGCAACAATTTTGCAAATGGAGCAGGCTGTCAAATACATGTTTTTCCGAAGTCTTTGCAGGGGGCACACAGAGATTATATTGTCCTAGGTCTTTATTTTCAAAGGTGTTTTATTAAGTAAAAAGTGATTGAATTATTTTCTTGGTTGAAAGCTTAACAATGTGGTGTGCACAATAACGTCAGTGCCACACTAAATGCTTTTAGCTCCAGATTTCTAACTGCATTAATCAGGAAAGCCTAACAATGACTAGGGAGCAATTACGAAAACATTCCAACTATTTCTTATTCCTTTTAATTATCATGTTTACCTCAGTCACCTGATACACACCTCTTGTTTTAAGAAAGGGTAGAGATTTTTCACATTTTCAAAGACTTAAAATTAACTGTACAAGCAATTACTTGGTTTATGAATCAAAAAGAGAAGTACTGTATTCTTCATCTTCAGAAGTCATATCTGCACATCTTCACCCACATCTCCCCAAGAGGTTCTTTGGGCATCATGTTTCCTCTCAGGCGAGCAGCAGCTTCTCTTTCAGAATTGTGTTAACACCATTTCTTCAATGTGTCTGAGGAGTTTGCCAGATAGCAATATAAAATATTGCTTCCTCCTATCTTCTGTCTTCTTCCCTCCCCCAGATTTGGTCAGAAAATGATAGGAGCTGCCACAGGCATGAAACCTAGTGTTATCTGCACAGAGCAGGAAGGGAGCAGCTGCTGAATCTCATTTGTGCATCACTCTGTTCAGCAATGTCCAGTGACATCACTTGCAAATGTACCTGCAAAATACATTTAACAAAATGTGTTCTGAGGAAAAAAAAAATTTCTTTTCCTTTTTTTTATGTTGGCAGCTTTTGGACACAAAGGACATGAAATCTTGAATCATATGGCATTTGCAGGAAAGCACAATTTTACCTCTCATTTACCCAGAACCACGTGTAGCAGCTTAAAATCATGCTCAGGAGATTACAGACACACTTTCCAATCTTACTCTGCACCTGGTGCTGGAAGATCACTGTCAAAACAGTAAGGCAGCCAGTCCTGAATACTGTTGGATTTTACGTCCGGACTTTCCTGGAAAAGCTGCTTTCGAAAATTGCATCCAAAGTTGCACCCAAATTCCTGTGAGTTTTCAGTCTCTGAATTTCTCTCTGAATAAGCAGTTCTGAGAAAAACTGTGCTTCATGCATTTGATTGTGAATTAAGGATTTTATCTTCTTAGAGCTGATAATCCAATACCATTATTATCTGAACTGTGGCATATAATGTGGGCCCTTTTCGTGGTAAGGTCTGGTTTTATATAGTTACATTTCTAATAAATACACAGCCAAGATTGGCTTTGTGCCGTGTATGAATATGCTCTTTCCTTTATGCAGTGGGAAAAGTGCAATGCCAAGATATGCCAAATTCTTTAATTTCAGAGTGTTGGCATTTTTTTAACACATCTTTGTGAAGCTAAGAGTTTGAAGTCATGGTGGACTCCCTGGACTCAATTTTCTGTTAAAAAAATCTATAAAGACAGCTGCTGGCCATTGAAGATGTGAAAAAGCTACTATAAAAGAAAAAGAAAGAAAGAAAAAAAAAAAAAGGGTGCATATTCCAGAGACAAGATGTTGTTGCAATGTGCTTTCAGACATGGTCAGTTTTTTGAAAGCACCTTTTTTTGTTTTCTTTTTTTTCTTTTTCTTTTGTGATGTCGATTGCAAAGGTCATGTTTTGGTGCAACTTTGATCACATTCAAGGGAGAGAGAGATGTGTGGATTAAATACCTAGTGCGGATCCTTATGGATGAACACCATAGCTGCAAGA
This sequence comes from Certhia americana, assembly GCA_018697195.1. Lineage (NCBI taxonomy): Eukaryota > Metazoa > Chordata > Aves > Passeriformes > Certhiidae > Certhia > Certhia americana. The sequence goes on along the minus strand of CM031859.1, from coordinate 59,280,893 downwards.
GTTTGGAGCTTGCTTGGTCAGGATGATCTATTCTTTCTTTAGATAATAGTGGGGGAACCAGGCTTTTTCTCCCTTTTTTCTTTAACTGTAACCAATGTTTTGAGCAATTCTGGTATTCTTTTTCTCACTTTTCAGCAAAATAATCAGTGATAGATGTCTGAAATTTTTAGCAGTATAAGCTTTGACAGAAATTATACAAAAATCATGCTTTCTTGTGCAAGGGATAAAACATTTCTGAAAACACTTAACACTGTGTTAAAAATTCCTACGTTTTTGCATTCCCTTCTGAGCTGTACACTGTTTGGTATTATAGATGCTTACATCTGAGATAGGATACTTGTACCTGCATATACATCACGCACTTTAGATGGTTGCCATTTAGATTTTTGTTCATACTTTGTGTTCATTTGTGTACCAATGCAAGGGCTGCTGGATCAATAGGTTTTGAACTCATCTTTCCTGAAAAATAGAATACAGTTTTATTTTAAAAGGGATAAATGTTCCCATTTTCTTCTTGCTAGCTTTAGTAAACGTGACATACTGTTAGCACTATTGATTCTTACCACTACCGACCCTTTCCATCTGGAGTGCTGACTGCCTGTGGCTTATTTCCATTTTTCCTGTTATGGTGGAAGGGCCGTGCCAGCTGCTGTGCCCTCACATCTCAGGGGACTGCAGTCTCAACAAGCAAAGCAACAGGAGTATGATCCACTACTATTTACCTAAACATACAAATACATGCATTATGAACTCCTGGCAACTTTAATAAGCTTTTACTTCTTAAGATTGCACACAAATTGTTTTCCAACATACAAGATAGCTGATTGTGCTAAAGATGTAGTTGATTATTCTCTGCTAACATGTTTAGATGAAGGTCCAGCTGTTTGTCCTCACTGAGTAGCTCACTGTGAGGAAAACTACAGAAGGCTGTAGGATGAACTTGGTCTGAGCCCTTGTCGGCTGGTCTCTGAGTTTCTTTGGAGGGGAGCAGTGGCACAATATGTACACACGAGTGTAGCATCAGGCTGCAGTTTTTTGTGGCAGCTTAATGAAAGTAGGATCGAATCTATGGGAATATATCTATAGGCACTTCTATCTAAATTCAAGGAACAGTCAGTACCAAACCTTTGTATGGCATGCTTTGCTCTGCATTGTGACAGTGAGGACGCAAAGCTGCTGACCCTGTGGATAAATGCTTTGTCATGAGTATATGCTTTTAAAAGTAAATAAAATCATTTGTGTGCTTGCTCTCTTTATAAAAACAAGAATTACCTCTTCATCTGACCAGCGTGTATTTCAAATGTATTGTATCTCTGGTTTACTGTTTGCTCCCCAGTGTGCACAGCATCCACTGACAATTTTTTCCCATGACACAGACAGATGTTTTGGAGCTATACAATTCTGACTTTTCAAATAGTTTGTGATTTTCCATTTCTAACAGTTTATTACTTCGATATATTTTTTTTCTGTTTTCATCGTGGACATTTTTGGGATCTCAGGGTCTCTAGTTGACTGTGTTTCCACATACAAAGAATTCAGTCCTGTAGCATTTGTATTATGAGATTACCAAAAGACTAAACCAGACCTTAGTGTCCTTTAACCCTCAAATATTATTCTGAGCCATTGATTCCTTTAGAAATAATTGACAGTGAAATTATTTCACAGGAAGAAGCTGCTGATCAGCAGCTCCCCCTGCATTCATAAACCCATCTTTAATGAACACAGGTCAAGGTGATGGGAAATGCTTCAAAGCGAAAGCAAAGCAATATTAATTTCCACTAGCTATTTTCTCTATTAGGGTTAGAGTGTCCTGCAGCTAGAGAAAGAGCTCTGCACCCTCTTTCTAGTGCATATTTATTTCTCACTTGTGTCAACCCACATTAGATCTTCAGTGCATAATCTGTCTTCTAGCCCAGACAAGCCCAAGAGGGGATAAAATAAAGAGAGGACGTAGAAGCTTTCATGAATTTCATTATACTATAACTGGATGTAGTCCCTTGATAAGTTGATCTTGTCTTGAGGATCTTGGAATCTTAAGGTGCCTTTGACCCTACTTTTTGTGATTTGTTTCTGTGCATTGTAGCCAATAAAGATCATGGTATCCCAGGACAGAGATTATAAAGTACAAGAGAAGGAAATGAAAGCCTATGCTAGATGATGGGCTACAAAAGAGGCTTTATAGGCTGCATATCTTGCATTGCGGCTGAGCAAATTATGTGAATGTGGGCAGGACAGAAAATTTCAAGTATCTATGGGTTTTATTGTAACACTGCCTCATATTAGGTTTTGAAGAAAAGCATTTTTCTTTGGTTGCAGGGTACAAGATCATTCATTAGTAGAAGTATTTAATAGTTGGCAGTTCCAAGATACTTTATAGATTATTTAAACCCTTTCTAAAAATCCAGTATTACTAGCAAAACCAATGAGTCTACTCAAGCATTTAATTTATTATCAGTGTTAAAATAAAAATTATACCTTAGGGATTTAAGTGCTTCAATTCCTTCTGCATGTGAGATGTTCGTACTATCTGACACTACTTTTCTTCAAATTATCAGAAACAGCCCTAGGGATAGCTCTAGCTCCCCAGGAAAGCAGATGTCAAAAATGCTACAAATATTTCCTGGAAATCTGACTCTTACACTGAGGTTACAGAGAGAAGACAGAGGGGAGCAAATTCTGCTTCTCTCTTTTCCGGAGTACAGACTTTCTTTTTTTTTTTTTTTTTTGATAGAGGGTAAAATTTGTACCTTGCTTTGATGAGGAGCTCTAAACATGTTCTGGAAATTGAGAGTTCCCCTTTAAGTTTACAGAATATTCTCGTTCAAACTGAACTGTTTAAACTGAAAGGGAACATAGCAAACGCAGCACCACTCAGTCATGTGTCCTGTTTGTGGTTAGTCACACAAAGCCAATTTTTTCAGATGCAAGCTCTACTCTTTTTTTTTTTTTTTTTTTTTTTTTAAATAAAAAAGACTGAACACAGCTGCTCTTGACGTCAAAAACAGTCACTGGACAAATACAAAAGTACCATGCTATCAAAGTAACAGCTTAGATTTAGAAATTACTGCAGTGAGCTTACCTAGAAGATGCTGAGACTGCTATATGATGAAGTACCTTTTCTGATTTTCTTGAACCCAACCTGTGTGATTTTTCAGCATATCACATCATTCAGTTTGTCTCTGGTGATGTGTTTAACCAAAAGGTATTTTTTATCGGGAGGCTGCTGGCATTTCCTGTCATTGCTACATCAGTCCAACGGGTTTAGAAGAATAAAAAATTGCTGCTACAGACAATTTCACAAAATTAAATTAAAGTCAAATTGAGACTCCTTAAAATTATGATAACAAATGGAAGATGAAATGTGACTAATATTACATTTAAAAAACCCCAAACAAATGCAAAACCCCTTAAGTACCGCAGTAAGTCATGAAGCCTAATACTTTTAGTTCTCTTTTGTGAATCTTCTGTTTCCAAGCTTTGTTTTCCACCATAAACAATGCAGGATCCACCCTGCATATCTGTATGTGATAGGACTGATGGCAGTCTCTGGCCATCCAATCTACAATTATAGCCTTCTATATGAAGGACTGTACCCACGCTGAACATTTTCCCCACATTTCTAAATAGTTGACCTGTCTGTCAGGTTTCCTAACCATCTCCTTCTTTGCCTTGCAAGGCAAATTCAAAGCTTTAATTCCACATCAGATCCAGAGATTACTTTTCCCTGGAATGTTTAATGGCAATAAAATTGAAGAGTTTCTTAGCACCTTTTTAGCCCACATTGTCTCTGCAGAGAAATGAGCCCTGGGCACTGCAGACCACCATCAACGAGGCAATTGCAACACAGATAAAAATCTGGGCCTTACCTCATCCTGGTCCCTGCAGGTGGTTCCTAACCTGCCAAGAAGTTTTTCCCAGTCCACAGAAACCCACTTTTTAATGCATCCTCCAGGCCACTTCTGTCATTGCTAACCTCTTCACTGTTTTCCTTAGCAATCCCCAACCAAACCCTGCTGAGCTTCTGCTTTGACCCCATCTGCAACAACCATTTGTTGGATGGTTTTTCCCTCAGGCTACAGCCACTCAGTAGCTTCCTTGCACAGAAGCAGTTCTAACTGCAGATTTCTCCTCAAGGACAGACGACTTAAACTCTCCAGCCTCTCAGTCATATGATTTGGGGAAGGATGGGGACAGGCAAGGTGGAACTTCTGCAAAAAAACTGATCACCTAGAGCTAAGAGGTGTTCCCTGACATAGGAATACCTGTTCACCTGTATCCTATGCCAAATGAGAGAGCCAGACGTGCTCCTTTTAAACTAAAAGGATTGTTTCTTTAACTCAGCCATCAGAATATCCTGATCTGATCCAGCAGGCATATCTCTCAGCCATGTAGATGCCATTACTCCATTCATATGGGCTGACTGCCTGGAAACATCTCTGCTGCCAAATCTACAGTGGTGTTCCCTGCTGCAATTGCTGCTGGCTCACTGTCCTCAGCCAAATGCCTCTGGCTGTGTTACAGCCTTGGATTTTGTATTCTGAGTAATTTTCTCTCATTTGTTTTCATGTAAGATGTTGAGTTTCCCTTTGGAGAGTTTTTTTCTGAAGGGAAGTCTTGGCTCCTCTTATGTTTGATTACAGAGCATGTGAGAAGGGACACTTGAGGTTGTTTTCTGCTGAGTTCCTCTGACACCATCCCTCCTTTAGGTGACCCCATCAACTGGCAGTTTTTGCTTGAAGTGTCTTTCCAGTATAACTGAGCCTGATAGCTGTTATTCCAATCAGTTGTGTTCTGCCAACAGACAGTTCAGAGTAACATAATAGCAATTATTTCTCCTACCTGCTTAGTAAAGTCCAGATTTCACAATGTCAAAATAATTGGAATGTTACCATCCATATGAGAAGTTAAACCAGAAGTTCTTGCTGTGGGCTTTCAGTGAGCCAGTAAAATGAGGAAAGGGGGTGCAGTCCTGCTTTAAAGCATTGGTAGATGAATTGCTGTGCAATGAAAGTCTCTGTTGGCTCAGTGACAAGCTGAATCAGCAGAGAGCTGGGGCCTGGCAGGGATGATGCTGCCACTGTTGCTGCTGTACTTTGCCCTCTCTAAGGCTTATTCTTTGCCACCAATGGCAGAAGCATGTGGGGAAGTGCCCTGGCTGTTCTAGGGGCTGAAGGTCATTTTAAATAAAAGCTGAGTGTGTAATATCTTTTCTGTATCAGTTTTCTGTTCTTGTATCATTATTTGGCCATTCTTTCTCTCAAGTAGAAAATTGCCTCCACTGATAAAGGATTTCACAATGTATTCCTGTTTAAATCAGATGAGCACCTTATTTATCAAGCAAGATGAGAGACACTGGTTTTACTACGTAGTCCTCATGGCAGAACAGCTTGTGGTGCTCCCCATAAATTCAGCATAAGTGCTCCCAGCGACAGGTACTGATTCTCTTTTCTGATACCACATGGTCACAAAATCTCTGGAAGTGGCACACTGCTGTTGCTCTGAACATCCATCTGTGCAGACGATACCTGTGCTAGTGCCAACACAAGAGAGCCAAGTGTCTACAGTACTCCTTGGATCACCAGAAATCCCAGCGGTTTGCCAGTCTTCCGTGACTGTTTGTACTGGTAGGCTGAAGGCAGATACTGACATTGGTAAACCGTGAGGTTTTCCTCTGGCTCCATTTTGGCCTGGGAACATCCCCAGGCACACTGGATTTCTTAAGGCATATGCTTGCTTTACTGGCTTATACCAGCGTACACAACCTACCACAGAGAGATCCTGACCAGGAAAACCCAGCATAAAGCCTGAGTTCAGAAAGGAGTGGGATAAACTTCTTGAGTAGTCTTAGAGTTTTGCAAGAGTTTGGGTGAAACTGCACACATCTTAGATGTTTCCTTGTTTGACCTACTGCATTCTGACTACCAGAAATTCCTTTAGATAATACCAGCTAATAAAGACCTTAGCTGAAGAGGTGGAATCAGATTTTAAGTTTAGCGATGAAGAAATAAGTGAGATTTGTCTATTATGTCATCTGAGAAGTTTGAGACACAAAACTTAACTGGGAGCTTATGTTATAGGTCTTGATAGGGTAATTATCTTAAAGTTATGGTGTGCAAAGACATGCAGAGGCCTTTTGGACTGGGTGGAGATTCTGGATTCAGCAACTTAGACTTTAGATTTATGAACTGATGGATACAAATGACAGGAACAAAGTATGGAAATGAACAACAGGATTTAGGGCTTCTCAAGACTGAGACTGACACAAGAACTCCAATTGGCAGTGAATACATGTCCTACAAAATGTCCTAGGATAGAAAGCCAAAAAGAAATACATACTAACAGCTATGCTTCTACAATAACTCAGAACTGCTGTTTGAAGTACTGTATATCTATTTTCAAACACATATAGTTTAGTAGATAAGAGTGTACTTGCCAAAGCCTATGCAAAAAGCTAGAAAATTATTTTGTAAAGTTATCTTCCTTTGAAATAAATTTAAAAGGAATAAATTTATAATAAAAAGGAATAAATTAGTATTAAATTACAAAGAAATGCTAATTGTCACATTTTTATTACAAAGCTTGGCTTGGATAAACTAGCACATGAAATAACTTAAAATAGCTTTTCAGTCATTTCTTTGGTGATCTGAGCTTTGAGACCTGCATAATTGAGTATGAAGAATCTGAAAAGCTGACACATAATTTGTTTTAACTAAGACAAGTTCCATAAATTTTCAGAGACGTTTTGTAGAAGATGCTAAGATTCTGAGGTTTTGGAGGGTTTGGTTTTTTCTTTGTTTTGGGGATTTTTTTGGGAGAAGTTTAAAAATATTGACACTAAAATCTGCTAAATGAACAGTGATATCTGACTCTTTTTGTAAGAAAATGTCTGCTTGTAAGATTTGGGAGACGTCTCATCTTCAAATCCCTTATAAACCAAGAATTTCCTCATAACATTCTTTCAAAATACATTCTTGGCTGAAGTTTTTGAATATGTGAGTACTGTTGCTGGATTTACATTTTTAGAAGCTATTCCACTGACAGAAATGGACAGGAAACCTTATTGTGCAGCTACTTACATATAGGGGAAAATATACTGGAGCAATAAAGGAAATCTTAATATTTGGGCTACTGAGATAAACAGGGTAATAACAATATTTAGCATAAATGTGGAGGAAGTTGTAGTTCAGAAACAAGGAGGTAGTATCTATTTTGGGTAACAGATAAGCCACAGCCGAATGGGAAAGGAAGAAAATGTCGATTCTTCACTATAAAATTTTGTATTTTGTCTTTATTAAACAATGTGCTTACACTCCCATAGCATAGCATTTCCTTTTACATGTGTCCAAAAGCAGGACAGGATGGGGGATGAGGCTTCAGAAGATAGGAAGAAAGGCTGTATAATGCCAATTTTAACAGCGGAGAATGAAGGAAGCAGCTAATTATAGCCTTTTCAGTAGGAGGAAACCACTTGGAAGAGTCTTGGCCCTTCGGGAGAGACTGGGAAGTGGTAGCTGTCAGGATGGCTTTATGGCGAGTGGTCCCAGCAGACAAAGAGCATCTGTCTAGGCAAGGAAAGGAGGTCACATTTAAAAGCAAGCTATCTAGTGTAGAGACAAAGACTGATCCTAATCTCTCAGATATGTTAAACCTGTTTTAAGTAGCTTTTGCATTGGTTTGTTTGGGGGTGGGGGTGCTAACAGCATGTTACCCACTTCCTTTTCAACATGACCTGGTTTTCCTCATCTGGCAGAGACAAAATGGAAATCTTTTTGTCAAAGGGAAGAAAACAAACAAAACCTTGTAAGGAAAACTGGCAATTTATGTCAGAAACAGGTATTTTCTGAATGGACTACAGTTAAGTTTTTTAGTAACATATTTCAAGGAAAGTTAAATATTTAGATATGATCATGATGCTTGATCTGAGAGAGAAGTTCTGCAGGAGGTCAAGTGGAAGCACAGCTCGGAGACAGTAACTGGGCCTTGACCCAGGGTATTTCACACCTGGGAGGAAGTCCCCTGTTTGGGATTTTGGAGAAAGTATTATTAAAGCTAGTGAATATCACAACATAAGATGGGGAGCTAAATAGGTTCATCCTGTCATTCCACTACCCTTCTGCAGTATCTTTCTTCTCAAGCTGCTAAGGTATTTTAGCTTGAACTGCTTAATAAGAAAATGAAATAATACTGTTTCGTAGTAATTAACCCAAGTGTGGAGAAGTTATGTACAAGATTTTGTAACCTTTGCTCAGGTTGGTGATTGCTCACTCATGTGTCTTATCCAGAGCAGTCAGTGGGACTGCTCTTTTGTTTTCCGTGGCCATCACCATGAGTAAGGATGATACTATCCAGCCCAAGTGCCTGGTACACATGGTTGTGTGGGGAGTATGTGGAAGAGCTGGCAGAATTCACCTGACTCCAGTACCTCTGCTGATCAAATAGGCAAAAGTTCAATGGTATAAAAGCAGGAAGTTTGAACTACTACAAAATTGAACTACTACAGTACAATCAGTTTGCAAGTGGTAACACATGAATACAGAAGAAGGAAAAAGGGACCTGTCGACAGGAATGGCCTAAAAGAATAGATCCTATGTAGGGAGACAAAATTTAGTCCACAAAGTCCTTTTGGTGACATTAGTGGTTTTATTGGGTGGAGGAGCTGTTCCCACAAACTGTTCTGTGCCATCCTATAGCCAGCGCAAGTTTTTCAGGGGCAGAGGTCAGTGGACTAGGAGAAGAGAAACAAGATGTCTGTTTTTTAATGAGTTAAAATGTAGGTGGATGGAGTCTATCTCTGAATAAAAGTTCTTGGTTTTGACCTCATTAACCAAGTCTATGTAGTAAACAATGTCTAATGGACAGTATTAATCATGTGATATTTTATGATAATATCTGAATAATATATTTCCCAAAGAAAAAATTTCTATAGGACTTCATATTCTCAGGGACTGTGGAACTTGTAAATGAGAGGAAAATACTGTAAAAGTGACCATATTTGAATTCCAAGTGCTAAAAGGTTAGAGAGTGGTTTAGCCACCAGGTTGTAGCTATCTCACAAAGTGCCCTCTATCAGTTCCACCCTTCCAGCCATTTCTTTGGACTCATGGCAGACTATTTTCCCCACAAAAGATGATATCCCCAGACCAGATCTGCTGCTCTCTTGACAATTAAAATGCTAGAGCAGGTGCTGGCATGGGAGGCAGCAGCTTTTTATCCAGAGCCATCTCTTAAGAGGGAGAATTACAGGAGGCCACAGCCAGCACAGCATGTAATTTCCATTTTCCCTGTTCTCAACTGTTTTTAAGTTTATGATAATGATTTATTGAGGAGGCTTTTAAAACTCAGATACTTTTTTGTCCTATGCTAGACTGAAACAAAGCAATATTATTTTTGAGATAAATGCTAAACATTCATTAGTAAAAGTTTCTGCCATGTTCCAAACCCTTTCGTCTTTGCCTCAGCTGATGGAATGTGTACATTTGGATTTATAAAAGCAGAGAGCATTTTTGACTATAGGACATTTCTTTAAGGACTTAAGTAGCAAATCAAGAAACAATAAAACTTTTTACATTGTTTTAATTTTCAGAAAATTGTAAACAGCTTCTTTTTTTTTCCTCTCTCATTTTTTCAGTTTTTATAATTGCATTAAATAAAGATGAAGTGTTTGCTGGTTGGTTTGTTTTTGTTTTTTTTTTTTTTTTTTAATGGAGACTTTCTAACCTAGTGAGCAAAGGAGTTCTTGAATTAACTCCATTTGGCAATCTACCGGCACTGAGGCTGCTCAAACACTACACTCTGCTGAAGTCTATACTCCTCACATTGCTTCTTAAAACTAGACATTGCGTGCTCCTTATTGTAGCCAAAGAACCCTTTCACAGATTTATCTCAACACTGGGAATCCTCACAGAGTTTTAGTCCCACCAAAGCTGACAGATGCCCCTTTGCTGACCACGGACAAGCTTTGGATCAAGCCTTATGCTGAGCCACAAGACAGAGCTGTGGCTGGGCAGACAGATTAACCTCTTTTCGTGGAAGGGAGTGTGACTCAGTACAATGAGCAGGCAGCTGTTCCCTGCCAACAGGCAGAGCTGTCCTTTTATAAAATTTAAATTGATTGCCCCTTAAACCCACCAGATTTGGAGAAGGCTGCAGAATTGATCATGCTGTCCATGTATTCTCCTACATGGCAATCTGGAAGGTGAAGAGGAATGAGGCCTATATTTCCTGACTTCTTACAGTACCTAAACCAACAAGTAGCCGCAGTGATTTGTCAAGTTTTAATGCAGTTTCCCCTCATTGCCCTCCTCACCCAGTCCTTGCCAGGGGGGAGAGCTGGGGCTTGCTGCAGCAACAGCAGTTCTGCCCAGACAACAAACTTTTGTGAGCAATGAGGTCATGGAAACTCGTGACATCTAAACCCTCATTTCCAGCAACATTGATGCCTGCAAGGTGCCAGCCCTCACTACAATTACAGCGGTATCTGTCTGTTCTCCTGGAGCATGGGAGCACTGTTTATGCAGGGAGAGGTAGATTTGCTTGCTGTGCTAGCTTGTCTCTTCTTTGCTTTTTTGATAACTCATTTTTGAAGTTTATATGCTTGTATACTTACAGCATGACGAGATAACCTATTTTATCCCAGAATATCCCAGAAATATCACAGAGAGCTATTGAGTGTCTATACACAGCTACCCAAACTTACCTGGTCAAAACTTCATACTTTAAATCTCTGGAGTGTGTTAAGATTTCTCAGGCATTTTGTTCAAATACTATATTTAAAGATGAGGACACCATTCTGTGATCACAGAAATATGACTGAATCCATGCTTAAGGTATTTTCATTGATTTTGATGGGTCTAAAACTGTTGCATTCCTTTTAGGGAATGGTCTCTCCTCAAAAACGCCTCCCCCAGAGACTGTAACCTGGCCTGATTTACCTGCCCCTTGACTCTGACCTATGGCCTTTGGCAGGTAATCTGACCCCGACCCCCGAAAGAGATAAAACCCCTGCTCCCCCATGCTCCCTCCTCTTTACCTCCTGGGATCCCTTCATTGGAAATAAAGCTTTGGAATACATCCTGAGGTAAGGGGCCTCTTTTGAACCTCTTCTTCTCCCTATCCTGATGTCTCCCTCACCCAAAGTCCCCCAGAAACTGAGCTAGTAACCCAAAAGGGGGTCAGAAGGGAGGGAAAACATCATACAACATTATATTTGATCATAAGTCTCCAAACCCAAAATCTGAATGTCTCATCATCAGCACTTTGTAGTGACAATGAAGAGAGAAAACCCTCACATTTTTTTCTAGCCACTGCTACTTTTATAACTTAATTTCACTGCAGCTCAGATTACTTTTCTTTTGAAGGTAGCATGTATAATTATCATTTGTTGAGCTAGATGCTAACAGCAGCTATCTGGCCTCAGACATGTAATAGAGCTGTGCTCTTAAATCTTCAAAAATAATTATTTAACCCTAACCCTACAATTAAACTCTACCTGTGGGCTTTGTGTTGCTGGCCTGCTGCCTTTCTGCTTTAGAACAGCCCCTGATCTGTGATCAGTGAGCTTGTTGTCGAGGTCACTTCCACTGTGGCCAGCATCTCCTCACCTGAGGGCTCACGCCCAGAAAAACACTCAGTGATTCATCACTGCAGCCTGAAAAGGCTGAATTATCTACTCAGGGATTCCAAAGCCATGAGTTCGCTGCTATTTCATCACGTGCTCTGCTCTGGATTATAGGCAACTTCCTTTTCCCAGCTCTTTAAACCTGATGGGTCAGCTGGTGTTTAATCCCTCTGCTACTCATTATTCACATATCTTCCCTAGAAGTCTGTGTTTGTGTGTGCCCATTTTAATAATAGCTGGCCAAATTTCTTCACAAAGTGAATCACGCTCTTCTGCCAAATCAGCCCTCCACCCATCAGCAAATAGAGACTATTCACACTGTCGTGATGCAATAACCATAAATAAGGACCATGTGATAAGAGATTCAGGAAGAGCTTGAAAGGCACAGTGATCAGATCATCATGTCTCTGAGAAGCAGCCCGTACTGGAACAAGGCAAATGCATGGGGCTGGTACCCTGTACACACGCTAGTGCTGAATTTCATCCACAAAACAATGTTGTCTGTCCCCTATTTTTTCTCTAAGTTCCTTGTACTCTCACCCCTACAGACAGACCTGCTGAAGAAAATGACCCACTAAACACAAGTAAACCCATAACTGGCTCTGTATAAGTTGTCTGTGTGGAGTATCTGACTACTTTTTAGAGCATAGTATAAAATCTTCGAACAAACACAAGCTCAGCTTATATGCAGGCATTAAATGAGAAATTTTTCAGAAGAATCTTTTACTCAGAGCATAGAAATCTTGATTAAGCCAGCCCTTGATAGCTGCTATGATGCCTGTCACAAATACTTTGGAGGAAGCAGCAATTATTATACACAATAGGAATTTATATAATTTAGATTATAATTAGATTTACAACAGAAGAAATAGATTTAACACATGTCCTTGGGCAAGACACAACATTTTTTTTCTGTTAGATCACATAGCAACTATCAAGGTTGCATCCTGTAGAGGCAGTAAGAACATAAACCAACACAAATCTTGAATTTCACTCTAATGACCTACATACCTTTACTCAACCTTCATTGCTTTATCTGTATGCATCTGCTTCAGACTGGATTTATGGATAATTACAAAATAATTTACAAAAAGACCTTCAAAGATCTTCATAGTATCTTAGCATATTTAAGTACCTCAGAATCATCCTAACTAGCAAATGACATAATCGGGCCCAAACAGGAGCAAAATTCAGGATGTTTGATAAATATTTCTTTTTCACAAGCCTCTGGAGGAAATTCAATGTCAGATGCATCCTGAGAAGATGGATGGTATCCTGCAATTAAGAAGCCTCTATCCTACAAAAAAGGCATTTCCCTTTCCTACCTTCTCCACTCACCAGAATGGTATTGCTTAGTTAGGCAAAAAGAATTGAGAGATGGGGTTATTTTTTGAACAATATCATGCTAAATTTAGGTTAATCTCCTTGTCTGCCTTAGGGCGATATGCCAGAGGGATCAGGAACTGTTATCACCACATTGCTACAGGGAGGGCAAAACATGCTGTGGTGACAGATGGATTCAGTCTGAGGCAATTTTTATTTTGCCATTCTCTGGCAGAGCAGAGGACATTCCCTTGTGCTGCGTGTAATGGACTGGCTTACCCTTTCCCCATACAAATTGGGCAGAAGCAAGGGCTGCTGTACTGAAGTAACTCCTCTTGTTTTATTAGGAGTGTTGTGAAACTGCTTTGTGCTGAATCCAGGAACAATCCTCTGTGCTGTCCCATTGCTGCTTCTGTCTAAAAAAAACACACCATGGGTATTAACATACATCATCTCATACAGCTTTTAGTTCCTGTGCCCTTCTGCCCTCTATGCCAAGCTGCTCACTGGAGATTGAAAACTGAAAACTAGTTCTTATATCCAAATGTTTATCTTGCCACATTCCATTGTAACTAGAAGGCATTCTTGCATGCCATGCAGAATTCCCTGTCAAGCCACCTGCCCAAATTTCAACAGATCAGAGTAGTTCAAGCAGTCCAACATCTTGAGCATGTACTATTAATATTTCACTTCGTGTTACTTGCAAAAGAAGTGCCATATCTCCTACGAGGTAATTCTTGCCACTACTTGCTATGTCCACTAAAGTTTGGCCGTAATTACTAAATTCATTACTAGAAGCAGATGATTATGATTATTGATATGTAAATGGAGCATACACCTTAAAAGTTAGATTTCCTTTTTAACTGATGAACTGAGATTTTTTTTTTGTCTATTCATTTAAGATACTAGAATTAGATCCTTAGATATTCTAAGCCCTAAGAAGAATGGTGTTAGGAAACACTTTCAGCTCTTTCCAAAGTCATACAGCCACGCTGATGCTGATGTGAATTTCTTTGGATTAAGCTATACTGATGATGATTTTTGAAATGACACAATTTTTCTCATAACGTTTTAACTTCTGAGTTCTCAGATTTCCTCATATTTTATACTCTGTTACACACCTAAATTTTTTCCCCCATTATTATGTAGAGTTCAGATTACAGTGAAAACACTCCAGATAGACCTATACAAAGTCTGAAAAAACCCATCCAGTTGCACAGAAGGCCAGCTGGAAAGAAGAAGCCGACTTACTGGAAAACCAGCTGTACATGATCTTGAGATGGATTTCCGAGGGGACAAGAATTTCCATCTTGGATGCAAGGAAACAAAAGTAATTTGGGATAAAAGTTAGAGTATATACTGTCTGTACATTGAAGTCCCTTTAAATAGATACCAGAAGTATTAGTGTATGAGATAATAGATATTGACACATTTAAACAGATCCTAAAAATTTTAACACATCCTAAAAATTTTAAGTTTCCTGGTTTTGTTTAATCAAAATATGTCATAATTTATTTGGACTAGAACTCTAGCAATTGATGTTTTTAATCAGATGCACACAGCTGGACCAGACTTGTTTCAGAACAATATTTTCCATTTGCCTCACATTAGTCACTTTTGGGAAAGATCAGCTTTCTGGGACTTCAGACCATTTGTTCCAGGGTCATCTCTTACTGACATTTAGTCTGTTTAGACAGAGGCTTTTTGACACAAATACTGCATGAAGCATAAATATAGCATGACACTCTCAGTGACTGTCAGCTCCGTGACAGAGCTGGATGCTTCTGCTAAACAAAGCCAGGAAACAGTCAGAAGTATCTTGGAATAAAAAGGCAGGAGGTCAATGAAGGTGACCTTTTAGTCACCTCATATTGGGAGGGCCACGAATGCAACAATTCTATCTTTATTTAATTCAAGCATCATAATATCCTCTGACAAGTTCACTAGATTTATATAAGGCCTACATTAAAATTGTAAAGCAGCTAAGGTTTTAAATTTTATATGCACATTAAATGGCACTGTAAGAAAATTATTTCTTATATTGCCATTCACTGCATTTTAAGGTCTATTGTTCTTTCCATGAGCAACTCCCTCAAGGAGAGGATAGATTTCATTTGTTAAAGTTCCAGTCTGGACTGAAATCTGGCATGAAAACATCCAGATTCATAACTCGAACCATCTGGATTCATAACATTAATAACATTGATCAAAAGTATGCAATGCTTTCAGAAAAGCTATTTTCATCTAATGAGCCAACACTGTAACACATTTTTCTGTGCTTATCATGCTACGAGTGGTGGCCAAGGACAGTGCCCAGAACCTGGATGTCAAGCGGATCTTGGTGTTTTGTAGGCTCCCCCAAATTCCCCAAATTATGAAAGCTAGACGAGCACCCTGCCAGCTATCTACAGGTGCCCACAAGTCCTCCCTGCCAAGGTAGGAGCCCTCCGGCAGTCCCAGGGAAAGCTGTCATGGCCCAGTGCCTTCAGCCGGAGGAGTCTCCTCCTGCCCGGCCGT
Organism: Certhia americana; assembly: GCA_018697195.1. Taxonomy (NCBI): domain Eukaryota; kingdom Metazoa; phylum Chordata; class Aves; order Passeriformes; family Certhiidae; genus Certhia; species Certhia americana. The sequence goes on along the minus strand of CM031859.1, from coordinate 59,265,436 downwards.
GCCAGCCTTGGGGCCACGCTCCTCCGGGCAGCACAAAGCAGCTGCAGTGCAGGAGAGGATCTGGCTCTCCAGTTTATGGCAGGAGCACACACTGGACTCCTTCTCAGCGCACAGGAGCAGACAGACGAGGTTGTGTTCACCCGCGCACAAGCGAGTATTTATTCTGTCCTCTGCAGGCTGCCTCCCTCCCCGGCGCCCGCCTCTCGGCTTCCCGTCTCCTCCTGCAGGAGAGAAAACACGGCAGCAGAAGCCAAGGACTCGTGAGCTCCAGTTCGGCTGCTGGTATTGACTCATTGTTTGGCCTCACTTAGTCATTTAACCTCTCTGTCCCTAGCTCCCTCCCTGGAAAAGGACAAGGCAGCTGGATTTGCCTGGGCAGGACGCAGGAAACAAACCGGGGCTATTTCGGGGAGCAGAGGCATCAGCGCTCTCCCCGGGACAGCCAGCCCACAGCCGGGGACAGAGCAAAGTGCCAGGGGCAGAGTCATCCTGTGACTCGAGGTGTGCTGCTGCTAATGTTTAACCTCCGAGAGCCATTTTCCTGAGCTCCAACAGCGCAAATCCCTGCAGCTGCCATAATGCACTGTACAACGAGCTATTCTCTGTCCTTCTGACCAAGGAAATCACGGCTTACCTCTGCTTACCAACACTGGGATACTCTCTGTTCAGAGATGCTGGCTGGCTGCCACATTCCCCTTGGAAACAGAGCACCGAAAGGGCTGCAGGTAGGGCTAACAGGCCAAGCCTTGGACACAGAGAGGCACTTGGAGGAAGGGAATTGCTCTGCCTTGGGAAGTACCCACGTGTCCTTGCTCACGGCAAGGGACATTGTAGATACCAGCTATCACACCAACAAACTTACTGCACGAGAGGCAAGTAGTGCTGCCCAATTGGCTGAACCAATACAGCATGAAGATTTGTGTCAGTGTGTTGTTGCCTGGAGAATTTCTTCCTAGCAAAATTTTAAATTTCTGTGACCTTTGGTAAGGGTTATTCACTGTCACATCTCTCACACACAATGTGAGTAGCAGTGTAACATCATGGTTTTATTATTAACAACAATGAATAGTCACTTCTCTTTTTTTCCCCCTAATTTCTAGATTTTAAAATTCTGATATGGTGGCATTTCTTTCTCAGCCATAAAAATAAAAAAAACCCCAAGGCTAGAGGTTGTTCATTTATCATTTAGCTTCAGGAGCTGAAGCTTAACAGAGCAATCCAATGGGTCCTGACAAAAGCCGGAAAGCTGCCAACACATGCACTTGCCAATATTAACAGATAAAAGAGATAGGAAAATGTTGGAATGCTCTTTAACTGAGAGGTGTCTTTCTACATTTATTTAGCCAGGATGAAGGCAGAAGAGGGAGCTGTGCAGTTCTGGCCAACATAGTTACTCTAAGCAAAGCTTGAATACTTGCCAGGGCACCAGCTGGCCAACTGCTTTATAATTCCTATTGCTCTTGCAAAGATGTAGCATTGAAGAGCCCAGCAAGGGGACACTTGGGCATGTGTGCACCCCACAGATCCCACACTTGCCGGGCACAATCTGTAGGCAGGTGCAATGATGGGCTCCCACCCACCAGGCAAGGACTGTGCTGGGCGCCTGCTCCAAGGAGGAAATGTAGTTGGAGTGCACCAGGAACAGAAAGACTTGACTTCCTTTTTCCTCTCCAGAAGAGGTCAGAAGAAGTCATTTGGCCTTGGAAGGCACATGTCAACTCTCTGCTCCAACGCAGCCTTACGCAAATGCTTCACAGCTAGTCCTCAAAATAATTTAAGCACCAGTCTTATTTAAGTGCCTGCAAAACTACAAAACCTGCCCAAACAGGTAGCAGGTGCCCACTATCTTTGCACAGCTGGTCTAAACCAGCTGGGTATGGCTGTGCTGCTGTGGAATCAAAGGCACAAGCAGTCCATCTCCAGGACTGAAGGGAGGTTGTGGAAGAGCCCAACCATACCCATCACCTCAGCTCAGGGCCACAGCTAAGGTGGAACACAGCTAAGGTGCAGTGTGCTATGAGCAGGTGCCAGCACATACCCTGGCCAAGTGCAGGACACGTGCAAAGAATTCAGATGTGACAGCAACAGGTTCTGAAGCAGCACCTCAGAAAACAGTAACAGCACCATCAGTGCTTACACATCAGTATCCATCAGTATTTTTACTGATGGATAAATATCCCAAGGCAGTTGCAGCTCAGGGAGTTGCCATGGGGCAAAGCTCCTACACAGAAGCACAGAATCCTATACTAGGTCTTTTAAGGTCCCAGGTTTTGCCACCCCTCGGGGAGGTTCCTTAGTAGGTACATCAGTTCCTGCCCCAGTGAGGGTCTGTGGTGCGGCCTCCTGAAAGAGATTTTGTCCCTCAGCTTCCCCCAGGCCTCTTTTTGCAGAAGGAATGATCTGGTCCCAGGTAATGTTTCAAATCTCATGCCTTCACAAAGAAAAGCCAAAGCATGATGCTTTGACTAGTAAGTCACAGGAAGAGATAACTCACTGTGTGTTTCAGAAGCAGGGTTTGGGCTGAAGCTGTTCTTCACAGAGGCTCTACTGCTCTAAAGGGATTTAATCAATACTGCATCCACAGTAATAGGTGCATTAACCCCCATCAATTTTATATGACAAATAATACTGTATACTACTCCATAAATTCATATACTCTATCAAGTACATGGATAAATATGTGAAAGAACCTGCAACCTGCAATATGAATGGTGTCCAGCCACATACGGAAGGACATTCTGCTTCACAGTGGGTTTGCAATCTGTTAGGACTCAGGTTGGCTCTGAAGTGCTAGTTACTTAATGGAGCTTAACATTTAGGAAGTCAGGAACTGCAGCAGGAGACAACAGCACAAAGTTTGGCAGAAAGGAAAATGAAACTCCAGGATCAAAAATAAAGTAAAAATGGGATATACTAATGATCCTACTTTGTTAATCTGAGGTTATCTCTTGCAAATGCACCCTGAAGAGAAAAGACTCAACCCTTTTCAGTATCTACAGCTTGTCACCTATAGAAGGTGGAATCCAAGACTTTCACCATTAGAGAAATAAACATGTCTTTTTTACTGTTTGGAGCAACTCCTCAGGCATACCTTACAGAACATGGCAAAATGATAAGAAAAAAAGGTCACAAATAATTCCTGGTAAAAGAAAAGCTGTTTCAGAGCACATGGTTTTGGGTGCTTTGCTGAGGGAACACCTTCTACACTGACACTTGACTGAACCTCAAATTCCCTAACTCAGGAAAAATTGGTTGTACTGCATGGTTAGTGCTATACACAACCTAAACCACTGGCCTCTGCTGAGAATACATTGGGAGCACTCATTTATTCTGCTTCTATTCACTAAGAAAATTACTTGTTCAAACAAAACTATTTGGTTCACTGGAATTAGTCCAGCTGGATATCTCTGCAGGAGGCAGAAGAATGCATCATTTAAAAAAAAAAATGCAATGCAAAAAAGCTGGCAAGTGTCATGCACAAAGGCTATGAAAACACTGATTCAGGCAATCTGATTGCTTTTTAAAAATTTCTTTGAGAGATCAACAACATAAGCTACCATAAGGCTTCCAAATCCTTCTTGCCCCAGTCTCTTGCTGCCCAGGGAGAAAAGCCTGAGTATTTCTCCCAGAGCCTCCCAACATTGGTGATCAGCCTTTAATGCCTTCCTGATCACAAGGTCTTATTTTGCTAAATGCAGGCACCAGGAGAGAGGAAAGGAAAAGCATGGGCATAATTACAGCTCTCTGGAATTCAACTACATTACCAGAACCCCTGTGGATATATAGAAGTGTACTCTAAAAGCAAATAACACATCAGAGGCCAAGCACAGGGCTTGGGTGACAGATACTGGCTGTTGCCACCACTGCACAAATATCAGAGGGCCAGAAGTCAAAATGACATTTGCACTGTTTGTAGACCCTAATTAACACTGCAGCTTTCCCATGCAGGCACTGTGAAAGTGCCATGCAAAAAGCCATCTGTCCGTGTTCAGCTGAAAGATGCTCTATGGAGACATTAATGTATATTCTCTCAGCCTCTGTTGAGGAGGGCTTTGTACATTGCTCCATTTAAATGCACACCTGGAGGGTTAAAGCTCCGCAGTTACTTGTACTGCCAGCACAAAAGGAGGTCCCCTAGTTCAGCTCCAGTGATTTAACCAGAGGCAAGTCCTGGAGAAAGCAGTTTCTGGAGACAGATCAGGGGGTCCTGAGCTTTGCTCTGAAAAGAAATGATCTGCAAGGAGTGCTGCTCTTCAGAACTGGCCTTATATCTGTCTCTGTGCAAGCGAATCACAGCAAACCAAAATTCACAGATGACCTAGTACCATAGGCAAGTAATGTACCTGTTTGATTTGCCTCAGAAGGCAATGGAGAAAAGAACCCAAACAACAAAATATATAATATGGGGATCAAAAGTAAGAAAATAGTGCTTGAAAAATAATTTCTGGGGAGGAAACATGTATTGACTAAGCAAGGAAACCCACTACCACATGTATTACAAATTCCAAAATCATAGGGGGAATAAAAAGCACTGGGAATTTCTAGGGAAACACAAAAGCACTTTTTAATATTTGTCTTTTTAAAAAGAATGAGAACACCACCATCCTGGACATTATGAAATGGCTAAAAGTCATCAGGTTTCATATCTTGGGCCTGCCCTTCCTCTGAGATATTATTTCCTCACTGCTCATGGCAGGACATTGTGCATCTTCCTTCTGGTCATTGCAATCAAATGTGACTGGTCTAAACAGATCAGTGACTTGTCAAGGGCTCTTGTTCTCTGTGTAATTGAGCCTAAAGAAGAGGCAAAGTTTCAATTTACAACTTGAAGTAACACATAGTTCTACTTCTGAAATTTGCTCTTTCTATTTCATTACAAAGATGTACAAAGACATCTCTAAATGATTAAAAGAATCCTGAATAATAAGGAAATAAAGAAGCCAACAAGCAGCAGGAACCTTTTCATGTGAAACCGTCCTGATGGAATTAATCTAAATGCCACCCTTTCTGCTCCCAGGGAATTAAATAAAAAGAAATAAATACTAAAATTAATTTCATATTGAACAGATTTGATATACTAGTGGATTTTGGGGGAATAAAACTGTGATATTAGTCAAAAGTTTTCTACGAAACAGCTTTTACTTTTACACTAATGCTAGTGAAAAAGAGCAATAGAAACTATTCTTTTCCTAAAGTTTGTTGAGATGAACTTAACTCATAGAGATTCTTCATAGTTTTCCAGGCTTTTCAGTAAGATAGAAGTTACTCATTTCAGTAAGATAATTTGTATAGAGAAAATGCTTCAGAATGAAATAAAGCTTACTGAGCTGTTGGTATCTCTTCTTGTTCATTTGGGCATTGGGAGAGCAGCTGCAAGCCAAACAGATACAGCTGGTTCTCATTCCCCTGTGTCTGTTGCAGGCATGTATCACTACCTTTGGCTGACTGAAATCAAGTTCTCTCCTCTCGTTGCAATCTATTGGCTTATCAAAATAATCCAAACAATAAAAAACCCCCAACCAACCAAAAAGCCACACCCCAACAACAAACAAACAACAGAAACAAGAAACCAACAAACAAACCAACCACCCCAGCTACAACCTGAAAAATAGCCATTCACATTCCAGTATGATTTAATGATAGGTTGAAAATAACATACATATATATATACATATACATATACACATATATATATATACAAAAAATATAAAAAACCCCACACATATGTTTTATATATATATATATGTTATTTGTATGTAGATATGTTATATATATATATAATACACACACACACACATATATATATATATATATATATATATAATATCTACCCTTCAAAGATGTATAATTTTAGCCACCATGACTATATCTGAATCATCCTGAAATATGGATTGAAAGGACAAAAGAAGGTGCAGAAGAAGGACTGTGTTATGGATATAGACCCATGCACTGTGTTGAAATGCAGATTACAGAAAATACTGGCTTACACACTCCTAGGAAATAAGGATTGTGAAGGCTAATTAATAACAAGGATAGCTACAGCACAGGCACGTGTTCAGCTCTGGATAACCACAAAGGTAAGGAAGGGGTCATAGTTAATGGGATACTTGAAAACTTGCTGTCTGTATTGGGGATAGTGCTAGACTGCAAGGGAAAAAAAACTAGAAGGGCATTTGTCTTCCCTTTCCTATTTTGCATCCAGTAAGGACAGCCCTAGCTATCCTTATATATAGCTTATATAAATAGCTTGAGACACCATCATTTCATCCCTGTTTCTCAAGTCTCTCAGCATACACATCTGGCAGACATTGGCAAATACACTTGATCTCTGCCAACAATGAGACAGCCTCACTCAGGCCACAGCCCAAACAAAAGAAGTCAGAATCTATTTCCTCCCCCCTTTAACTGCATGCTCTTAGAAAGGCACTGGCTTAGATTCTGACTTGCATGGTCACTGCTTTGAACTACCCTGGCAGCATTAAGAGGCTCTAAGGCTGATGTCATTGCAAGGTCTCCACACTGTAGAGTCAACCTCCAGTGGCACCATGAATGTGCAGCATCTGCACCACATTCCTCTTGGATGAGGAAGTGTGGATCTTTGCACTCTACCAACTCTTTCTGCTGCACTGGATTCCTGCAAATATTACCAGATAACCCCGAGCTGCAGCAATTTGTATGACACCAACCTGCTACTCACAGCATCAGGAGAGCTCACAGCTGTACTGGTTGGAGCAGCATGGAGAATCAAGTAATTTTTGTGCAGTCTCCCCCTAGAGCTGTACCATCTTGCCTATGACCAACGTGTAGGATCCATAAATATGGACTCCATAAAAACTGTTTCAGGATCTGGAAGGTGGCAGCAATATGCCTCAGGAAATATGTGATGCCTTGGAGAGACAGCTGAGGCAGGAAAGACATGACTTGGCATTTCAACACCCTGGCATGTCTGAACTCCTGTGCAACTCTCGGAAATCTGAAGGACAGATTTATAATGAGGCAAACAAAGCTGCACCAAGATCTTCTGAACCTGGACTGCAATCTGTCCACACAGATCCTGGAAGAGCAGGAAAATGTTTCAGCTCGGTGCAGAATCATGTGGCTTGGCAGACACTGCAGAAACATTGCCTGGAAAAGTCTGGCAGAGCCAGAGGTTCCCAGCTCAGTTCCTAGACTGAAAATGACTGCTCTTCCTTCTGTTAACGACTGATAATATCTTTATAGCAATAACAACCATTTTTTTCTTACTGAGACAATAAACTAAAAAACAAATGATAAATTTTGGCTTCTGTTAAGTCTAGCACAGCAGCAACAGCAGCAGCAAACACAGCAACTCATTTTTTAATGGACTGCTAACAGAAAGTTCAGAAATTGCAAGGAGTCTGAGAAAGAGACTTTGGAAACCATTATTTTAGCTATCATTAGATTCCTGTATAGCATCTAACACATGGTCAAAGTTACCACAAGCTTCTGTTCTGCAGCATACCATAGGAAACACATTCCACTTAAGAAATATAATGTCACTTTGCATTACATACTAATTAACAACATAGTATTTATTTAATTTATCTATTTATTTCTTAATAACTATATAATAATAAAGTCAACTTCACCTGAAGTGCAACATTATCACATTTTCTCTCCTTACAGAACAAAGCATCCCTGAATGGAGAAAGTTTAATGTCTGACAATAACTCAAGAAGGGGAGTAATTTTCCTGGTATGTGTTTTCATTGAAGTAAGCAAATTTAAGTAAATACAATTCTTCTCTGGAGGGGAGGGAGGGAGCAAGAAACCACATTTTACATATGAGGAAATAGAAGATTATGAGAAATTGCTTTTCTGCCTGGGAACTGCATCTTTGTATTGTAACACAACATTAATTCCCAAAATTAACTCAACCAGTTTGTAGAACATTTGGTACAGTAAACATGATGACAATAAACAACTTGCTTGAGATCACACAAAGCAAGTCAGCCATCCAGCTTCCTGAGTCCTGCGCCTCAGTCACGAAGCGTAGATCTGCATGGCACACTTGCTCCAGATGACTGGCTCTGCTGACTGAACACCAAGATTAATTTGCCTATGATCACTGTGCAGACATGCCTTAAACGGTTCTCAATCTTATAAAAAACCCAACCCCTTAGTGCTACTGCTTTGTGTTCAAAAGAGGCTTCCATCCCAACAAAAAACAACTTGGAAAGATCATGAGGTTTGGGAGTTTGTGAAGCATCAGATTTTCACAGCAATGACTGTTACAATTTTTTGTTTCCTACTTTTTTTTTTTGTTTTTATTTCCAATTCCCTGTGTAAGTGATTCTGCTTCAGCAAAGAGGGCAGTTCAGATCTCTGCTATTTCCAGGCCCGTGATGCTTTTACAGGATTTCTGAGGACTGTTCTTCACCTCTGCTTGTTGATATGCCAGGCTTTTCAGAAGTTTTCTGCTGAGGGCTGAGCTGAACCAGAACCTGACATGCATTCTAGGTTCTACTTGTCTTTCATACTTCTCTCTTCCTCTACAACTATCTCATTAAGCCATTTGTAAATAGTAATTGAAATTGTTTTTGAAAGGACTGAACTATCTGAAGTGTAGTTGCCTGCTTAGGGCAAGAGGTACATGTACCCAAAGTTTCTTGCCTACATGCTGCTCACTGTTCCTTAGAGCTCCATTTCAAACCCTCTGAACACCCTTAGGGTACTGCATGAACCACAGCACAAGGCACATTCTGCCTGCTAGTGAACAGTAGCACCCTTCTGGCTCTACACAGACTCTCACCAAACAGAGAATATCAGCAATGCTGCTTAGTTCAAGTTCTCTGATAAACAAACAAACAAACAAACAAACAGCAATAAATCTCTCATACAAACAGGCTGGATTTCAGGTATGTGAGAGAAGGGAGCTAAGGCCCCCTGAACTGGCCAGTCTGCATACTCAGACTTCTGCTGGGGCAGCTGAGCCCCAGGATATTTCACACCAGAACAAGTGGACTCAGCACTTACTGCAGTAGTACTGGGGAGCACTGGTGCTCCCCATGACTGAGAAGGAGCTTGAGGGATTAAATGAGTACTGAAAATCCACAAATGCTTTGCAAATGGTAGGTAGCTTGAAATTACACATTATGTTCCATTTGGTTAGGTATTTGCTATTTATGCTATTTTCTCTGGGGTAAGAGCTGGGGATGTGCTGCTTTTAAGGTCCTTTCCACAGAGCAATCAGGAAGCAGCTGCTGGAGCATAAAATTTGTTTACTCTGTGCTAAGCAAGCAGAACTTGCATGTAAAAGCAAAGCACATACTCCATATATCCAAATGATTTCAGCACAACACATCCTGAAGTACAGAACTACGTACAAATAACCTTCTTACTTAGACTTAAACCAGGTAATAGTTCATGCCTGTAGAAATACATGCTGCTCCTTTACTCCATCCCTTTTCTTATCCCCTTCTCCTTCCCCATCCATCTCCCAACAGACCTCCATTTCTGAACAATCTGTGTCACACTAAAACTTCATCAGAACTGTACTATGAAGACAAGTTTTCTTTCAAAAGAATTATCTCAGTTGTATGAGGAATTTTGGATGAAATGGCATCAACAGACTGTAACAATGCATCCACTGAAATGAAGTTATTTAAAATCTCCATTATCTCCCCTATGCTTTCAGGTAAGATAATAGCATCTAAGTACTTGGTCATATTTTCTTCACTTTTATTGCATCTTAGGGAAAAAAAAAAATATCAAAACAAAATCAAATGCAGTAAGATGTCCTGAATCTTCTCTAAGATATCCATTGAAGACCTTTACAAACAGAGTTAATAAAGTCTCTCTAAACAACTACAGTTACTTGTCTTTACAGAACAGCCCCAAGTGTCCCATGGAAACGGTGCAGAACATGGCTCCAGCAAGTAGAGCGCTGGGTAGCAGCTCCTCAGTAAAGATTTGGGGCTCAGAGTCTCAGATTTGGCTTCCCACAGGGTTGCTGCCAGTCCAGTGAGAGGTGGAAGGAAGGGAATGAGCACAGTCAGAGAGCTGGAGCCTCACCAGAGCAAACCAGTGGCACCTTTGCCAAAGGAGAACTCAGACGCCAGTGTCAAGAAAAGCACTGCCTGCCCAACATGCCCCCAACAGCCATGACAAGGGATAATGGGAACCAGTCACCTTGTGGGAGATTTAATCTAGACTTCCAGAAAATATAATTTAAGATTTAATTTAAATCCTAAGAAAATGTGTCTAATGAATTCAGGCTGCTGAAGCAACAGCAGGTGAGAGCCTGGAGAGTCTCCTTCATTAAACACAATATAACCACAAACAGTTCAGGTGTGACTGAGACAGGTAATCCTATGTCTTGGGACATGAATATGGACTAGAAGCTTTCAGGGTCCTTCTAGCAATACTCCTTCTCAATAACTATTTCCTGAATTTAATCTGGGGTTTAACACAACCCGCATATTTTCTGGGAGATATAACCTACTGCAGTATTAACACCTGTTTAATGACTTGACTGGGCCACACACCTCTAATTTAGTTTCCTCACAATGAAAATGGGAGTAGGGAACAAAAAACACCCTTAAAAACCGTATTTCACTTACTTATAGAGCTAAACTTTCCATTCCCAGAGCCTAGACCATGGGTTAAATTAGATCAAATGACAACAATTTTAAGACTGGGAGGCTTCAAGCAGAAAACAATCCCCAGCTAATTTCCTGAAAGACACAAAAGCTTCTTACTTTCTTGGAAATTACAAGAGACAAACAAAAACTCCAAATCCCAGAATTTACTGAAGGCAACATTAAAGCAGCAAGCAAGAGGGGATAACAAAATGTAATCTGTTTGCAAGGTCACACTCATCTAACTCTCATCACAGCAGAGCACCACTGATTCTGTAATTTAAAAATTGAACCCTGCATCGATGTAAACCTCTTTACTTAATAGTTCTTCTAAAACATTAACCTGAGGCAATGGTGACTCAAAGCTTGGCAGCTAATGCAATAAAGAGACCAAATGAAAAGGGATTTTTTTTCTACCTGTTAATCTTATTTAAATCTTAGCTGATCAAACCACTGGATGACTAAGTTTTGAGTAATACCATGTGTACTAGCTTCCAACTCCTGTTACATGCCATGGGTAAAACTATCAATTGTTTAGCTAGTTTTGCAGCATTACAGGCAGGCAGGAAAAGACTTTCAGATGATCTTGACTGCAGACAAAATTGTGGATGTGGGACCCTTTCTTTCCTCACTATTACCAATTATTACAAAACTCCTTCCTATTCACACCATTTTGCTAATTTTGTCCACATCAGATCCTGAATAAAACAACTCTTTTTCTTTGATTGATAAATATATTAATTCCCAATGCAACTCTCACTTCAAGAACAAGGTCTTTACAACATAAAGACATAGAGACCACAATTTTGCACAGGTGGCATACATGAAGTTACACTTCACAGAGGTTTTTCATCAGTTTCACTGAAAACTGCACTACCAACTTCTCACTTTATTGTAAATGGGCACAACTATTGCCTGGAAACTTTCTGTTCTAAGAAAGCAGTGGCTATGAATTATACTTCAGTAAATAAACAATTTGCTTAAATGAATGGAAGAGATGCATATTAAGATGATCTGATAACACATTTGTCTACAACAGAGATCCCTTCTGCAATTACTTATTTTCACAGGAAAAGAAGCAGTAAATTTTCTGGAGGACTGAAACAGCACATCACTGAGTGCAAACGAACTGAAAGCAGTTATTCTGAAGGAAAAAAGAACAACCAACATTGGTTTTTATAATCCAGTAGGCTTTAAATGCTACAACGAAACAGGATTGTTGCTGTTCCTGTTACCTAGTAGATCCGGGGGGCATAATCCTACATCCCCTACTTTATTTAATGTAGAATGAGGAACACTGAACAATGATGGAGAAAAAATCACATCTGAAAGCAACAGATTTACTTTAATACTGGGTGAATCATGTTTCTTTTTGTATGTACCTGTTCACTCAAGTGTTAAGTATTTTCTGAATTATAGAACACATAACCTAGCTTTGGCCCTTCTGGAAAGACAGGTACTAAATATTTTACTGGTTGAGTCGTCCACCAAGCCACTTACACAAAGTAATCTGCTATCCTGAAGCTTTCAGCAGACTTTCAAATGAGCTCAAAGAATTACTTTAGATAAGACTCATAAACACAGGGGAGCTGCAGAAGTATACTGAAGTATACTGAAAGAAGCTTTACTCTATGGCTTATATTCTTTGAACAGGAAAACAGCATTACATGTGTAATACCTGTGTAATAATTACATGTGTAATTACATTTGGATAAAAGTCCATGCTATGGCAGACTGGCCAGTAAAGGAAGTCAAACCATAGAGCAAAATTGAGCAGACTGTTTAGAAGGGTCTTCTAAGGAAAAGCAGACTCAAGCACTCAGCCTGAGCTTGAGAGTGTGGATCCTCCTAAACCCCTGGAAGCTACCAGAGAAGGATGACAGCAAACTGTTGTTTGAGGGGTGAGACAGGCTTCTGTTAGTGTAGGGCTACCTGAGGGAGCCTGAGGCAGGACAGAGGACTGGCAGCATCCCCGTGAAGTTCAAAAGCCAATGCAGAGCACGGCAGCTGGAGCACAATAAACCCCTGGAGCAATACAGGGAGCCTTCACGAGTGTGGGTATATATGTGTCTATACATACATAAACATTACAAGGCTGTGAGAGATGGTCATGCTGCTGTGGCAAGAGAATCATAGAAAATGTGAGTTTTGGACACGAAACCGATAGCCTTAAAACATAAAGGGTAAGGCAATATACTCTTCCATCACCAAGCTCAGAGTCAAAATTGGTGTGTTCCCAATTTGGAAAGCAAATACAAATACAAAAATGAGTAGTGATGACAAGTCAAGTGTAAGTAACAAAGGTGAGTGTGGCTGGAAAAAAGGCCTCCTTTAAAAATCCCAGCATGTAGAGGAGCTCTTTTCCCATGTTAATTGGATGAGCGTTTTTGTTTGTTTTTGGAACGTATTTCATTGACAAACCCAATACAATCTTGTTATTCCCTATTCCTTGAAATTCATGCAACCATGAGGAAAACTTCTTTCAGGTCATGCATCATGAGAAAAAATTTACCTACTCACTTGATCATAGATATAATTACATCTTTGTTCATAAATTCCTATGTTCACTGAGGAAACTATAAAGATCTACACAAAAAGAAACCCCCCCACATATAAAGTCCTGTCATGTACAGAAGACACTTGAGTCCCAGTGGAAGGCTACAGACCTCACCAATCTAAGAACTGAACATTTGAATCTCAGTTTATAGCTGACCCCTCCTTGAAAGAGCTGCAACTAGAAATCGAAAGAGAAACACAGCTAAATGTTTCATTAGTTTAAAAATCCCAGTAGAACATCTTGTTTTAGAACCAAATCAGAAAAACAGAGCAGGACACAAGAACATCTGGAAACCTAGAATAAGGAAGTGCAGGAGAAACTGTAGAGGTAAGTATGAAACTCAAGTAGCAGAAAAAAACCTGGAAAGATTGTTTAGGGCAGGACTGCCACCAATTGCATTGTCCATTAGAAAAAGATTTAATATTGAGCACTAAATAAAGCAGAACAGTGCCTAAATCTGTGAGAACAGAAAAAGCACCTCAGATCTACATGATGATAATGTCTTGGGAAAACACCAGGCTCTGTAAAATCAGCTAAACACCTTACCAAGACATGAAACCTGGATATTTGGTTGGCTTTTGATATGGGTTATACATTATCGAATATAATAGGGCAGAGTATTACAAAGTTGTGTTTAAAAAAAAAAGTAAACTCAAACAGACTTTCTACACTCAAGAATAGTATGCTGGTCTTTTAACGTATGCTCATAAAATGTGGCTCATTTAATAACAAGAGCCTGCATGTCAAGAATATTGTAACAGAAACAGGATTTGACATTTATGTAATCCCTGAAATGATAAAACCAAAATAAATACAAGCCTTTAATTATGTGGGGCTGCCTGAGCTGAGTCAGAGATTTTGGCCTCTGAGTTATAATTTTTTCTTTTGGAAATTCTACTTCTTATCTAAACTTACCAGCACTCTCAAGACAAATATCCAAAACTGTGAATTCACATGAAGACAGGCATGTGGTTCTATTTCTAAACTACTTACAAACAGTAAAATTAATCTTAATAACTAATCATGTCACATTGCATGTCCTTTAATTCATGTTAGTGCTCATTTTAGTTATATAAAACCGCCTAATTATAACCCTGAGGAACCATTTGTAAAGGTTTTGTTTTGTTGGGGTTTTTTTGAGAAACAAACAAAAGGTAGCTTCAGGAATAATCAAGAAATTGATGTGTTTTGAGACTGATGACTTACAGTGCACTTTGGTACAGAATTTTCAGTATGAACAAATCACTTCAATGCAGATGTTCAAGCACGGATAACATCAACAGCATGCTGGGTCAAGAGTTAGTCTCTAGACTAAGACAAAAGTACTAACCAGTTGAAAATTTTAGGCCTGTATATGTGCTTGATTTGCATACAGCCCTTGTGACTCACATACCAGGCTGTATGCAGCATTCCCTACTCATTTTCCTTTAATGAAAAGGCAATACATCTGTCACTGAACTGGTGCTATTAACAACTGGTTGCTGTGTACCTCAGTGGAAAAGACACTGAATTAAAGACTTCAAGGCAACCTCTTCACACTCACATTGCTTTCCCATAAACCATAGTGTGACCACAGACAAATACAAGTTTGTGTGAATGTGATACTGCTCGAATAAGACTAGATAAAATCCAACATGCTATGCCATGTTTCTGTTTTCTCTAATGCAATTCAATATTCTTTCCTTACAGGCAGTGGGAGAAATGCACCTCCTAAAGACCTTTTAGGTATGTAGTCTAATCAGTGCTCCTTAATTATCCTTGACATATGTGTCAGTAATATTTTGTAGGATGCTACTGTCATTACATCCAGCAGAAGCATGTAGGAAGAAAGTATGCAACCATTAGTCTTACAACCTGAATCCATTCCTTAGGCATCAGGATCACTAATTACTATGTCAACGATGTAAGATCAGAACAACTGTCTATTGAGCAGAGGCACAAAACTTGCTACAATTCAGCAACAACATAAACAGCTGAAATAATACATACTTTAACTCTTCAAATAGACTTGCATAAATTAAAACAAATTAGAAGCTATCTCCTTATAAAAATTCATGTTAAGGGTCACCAACTAACCAAACTGATATAAACCAGAAAAGAGGCCACAAGATTTTGAGACAACAGGTTGTGAGAGTGAATAGGCAGCTTACAGAGGAATATGATACTACTAAAAGCTTATCCTTGAAATGCAGGTGTTAGTCTTGCATTTGACAAATTTCCAGAAGCATTTTTAGGGCACATTGTTTGTGCAAGAATTATTTTTATATTTTAAAGAAAAACAATCTATTAATTCATAGAAGCTGATTTCGACAGACATTAGGTTCTTAGGCTTTTGCTTCTGGTATTTTTTTCAGCTAAGAAAGAACACAACTTCAGCAGTATGAACCAGAGATATCTTCTTTCACAAGCAGTGAGTTCAATGTACATAGATTTCTGCAGCAAGACATTTGGTGCTGTTCACCTAATATTCACACTGTACTTGTTTTGAGGACAGAAACCCTGGACCGGCTCCAGTCTGGTCCTGTGAGCATTTGGATTGCAATTATGTATGCTGCTAGAACTTGCCTTCTGATTTATTTTCCATTTAAAAGAAACTTAGTTTGTTTCACAAGACTGCTCCATGGAATGAGTCTAATTGCAAAGCAGAAGTAACAAGAAAACAAATTTCCAAAATGCATTAAAATGCTTATGTGGATACATACACAAGCAAAGGCCAGAACAAAATCAGTCCCAGGCATTTATATCCAGAACATTCTGGTTGAGTCTTCTTGCTCCCTCCTCACCCATATTCCCGTAACATATTTTAGGCTCTCAATGCAAATTTCTTAGCTTTTTTTCAGTCTGGTTTCCCATGTGTATGGAATCCAGAGCAAGTCATCTATCAACTACATGAATCTATTGCTATTGTGAAGACTTGTGACAGAAGTAATAAAAATTAGCATTTGGATTTTTTCCCATGATTTGTGTAAACTGTTTTTAGAAGCCCTGACTTATCCTATTAGAAGTTTATTAAATACTTAAAAAAACAAGATACAATGTGTTACAGAACATTCATTTACAGATGGAAGAAAATTTTAAATCTTTCACATAAGAGAGAAAAAAATATTAAAGAGTGAGAATATTAGAAACAGCTGCTACACATGCAACTATGGAATTTAACAAAGCATTTAACTTTGTTTTCTTCTTCATGTATAACTGTAGCAAAAGCCTATACCTGCTCATGGCAGAGGGGTTGGAACCAGATCATCTTCAACATCCCTTCCAAACCATTTTATTACATAGTGAATACAAAACCAACAGAAGAACTTTGAGATAATTTTTTAGTATTTCAATTTCATATTTGTAATAAAATAAATAGTAAACACCTACTGTTCATTTAAAAATCAAACACCATTTGTGTTCCAAAAAATTCTTCAATTATAGTCTCCAGAACCTGTGGAAACTTTTTTGAACTTTATCTTTCAATTTAGGTTGAAAACTAAGGTACATAAAAATATATATCTTCTGCATGCTAGAAAATCAGCTGGTTAGCATTACAGAGCATGCTTTTAATTTTCTGTGACCTACATAGAAGGAAACTTAACATTTCACTAAAAAAGAAAGTTTGTCTAGCTGTGTTCCTCCCATTCCAGCCAATAACCACCAACTGCTGCACTACCACAACGCATGTGGTAGATACATTAGAAATCCTATAACAAATTTTCTGTTTATTGCAATGAAGTTGTGGTTTGCCTGCAAACCCATGACATCCTTGAATTATCAACTGTTTCCAGCACAAATCCAAAACGTAGCCTTGTACTAGCTACTATGAAGAACATGAAATAGAGAAATGAACTTTACTGTGCGAACCCATCATGCACTAGTACTCTCTCTCCTGACAGAAGACTCAGGAAGCAGGTCCCAGGACTTTAACACTTTTGCTACTAAACCCCTCATGCTTAGTAGGTGACAGGAATCACCCACAGCCTTCACACGAATGCTGCTGTAACTGCAGTACCACCTCGGCTGAAGTTCTCCCCATCCTCTGCAGCTCATTCCCTAGCAAGTACAACCGCTAGTCCAGCTCATTCCCATCTCTGAGCTGGCAGTGCCCAGGGCAGTTGGATCCCTGCAGATTGCCATGGACAGGCTACAGAGCAGAAGCCCAAAGTGAGACACTTTGGAGCCTGCTTTTCTCAATTGTAGACGGTGCTTTTAAGAGGAGCTAAAGAAAGGCAACAAGAGTTCTCCTCACATCACAGATCATTCAGACAAGTTGTTTTAAGGTTGTCCCTTCATGCCCTTTCTGTAACTGCACCTAAATACTCACAGATAAGTTCCAGTAGCTGTTACCAGCTTTGGGTTTGAGGAGATTTAAATTATGGTTAGATTAAACCTAGTTCTGTTTTTCCAGGTTTTCAGAAGTGGCAACGTAGCTAAAGTTGGGAAGCGCATAAAATAAATCAAGATAACACCGTCTTTAACATTTTGTTGCCAGTGGAACTGACTTTGTTATATAATGTAAAGTGAATATATCTCTGTGGGACAGTTCTTTCCAGCTTTCAAAACACAAACTTTATCTAGCCTATAGTCTTAAATCAGATTTCCACAACAGTCACAGAAACTCTGACTGAATTCCAGGCTTCATGTTAAATTGGTGAGACTACTGCTTAGGAAAACACTTCCCTAAAGGGTGAGCAAATTTAATGAAGGCATCACCAAGAAACATTAAACAATACTACACCATTCATTTTTCTAAGGCAATGGCACTTCTGGTATGGAAATACAGAATGCTAAAATGATTAATAGTATGGAAATTCAAAATACTAAAGCAATTGCCTTTTTTATCATAGTCAATGTTCTTAGATTCCTGTCAACTTCTAAGGAGCCAAGAATTCACCTGTTTTTATATTTACAGGTGTATTTTCAAAACAGAAAAAAAAAAAAAAAAAGATGTTAAGGGAGAGGAGCTTGAAGGCAAACTAACTTATCATATTTTCCATACCATCTTCCTACAATTACTTTCTCTCAACAGTCTGACCTTATTTTTTTTTCTAGAATGACTTGTAAGAAATTTCTCAGAAAAACAAAAATACTAATACCAATGAGAAATTGTTGTTTTGGTTTTTAAAAAAATATTGTTCAATTAATATTGACAGCTGTCCTAATTTTTTTTTACCCATGAGGCTTTTTTGTTTATAACCCCTCCTTTACCCTCCACAGCTTACAGGTAATTCTTCTTTCCCTCCATGTCACCTGATAATCTCTGTTCTGCTTTCACTCAGTCTTCTCCCTTTCATCTTCTTATTCCTGTCCTCTCTGACCTACCTCAGAAACAAACTCATATTTAATCTCCTTAGAACATCCAAAACTTGTTTTCCTTCCCAACTTATCTTGTTTGAGGTGAACTTTCAAATAGTATAGTTGAATGTTAACAGACAGCTGCCTTCTGGTGATGGAACTGAATTGCTGCAACGACTCATAATTAATCTAGATGTCCACAGGTTTAAATAGCTCACTTAATCTCATGAGCCTTTTGGTAGCCTAGACAGTGCACTCAGATGTCAAACTGCAACATCTTTGCAGGCAGGCAATTAAAATCAGGGAGCCCTGACCCAGATGAATCCTGAAAACTAGGACAGCTCTAATTCAAGCGAGTTAAATCTACATCCAAGTGTCTAAACCACATTTCATTCATGTTTTCAGCCCAGGAGTATTTGAAACTGTGTTGAAGTATACTACTTCATTTCCTGTCAGTCCCTAAAACATTTGGGCAGCAACTGGCATTTAAAACCAAGGCTCAGCATGGCCCATGGTTGAACGCACCATGTCCATCTTCAGAGTACCACTGCTGGTAAGGAGGGAACAGGAGAGAAGGAATAAATCAACAAATGCATGACAGTTCCGACATAAAATTTAAACGAGAATATAACTAAAGGAAGGATTGCAGCTCTCTACAACATTGTTGTTCTTCAAGCTGTACTGAATATGAGATCAAAAAGACAAATAAAAGCTCAATTTTGTTGGTTCTCCAGCGAAGCCCTTTGTTTAGGATTTTGAACATTAGGCAACCATTTAGTTACTGTGAACTGTTACAATCACTGAACAGACTGAAAAAAAAGTAAAAATCTGCATTACCACAAGTTGGTCATCACATCTGTAAGACATGTCTTACAAATTTATCTTACCTGTGTCTTGTATCTTTGGGTTTATGAGATCAGTTTGCTTCTTCTGGGAGCATTCACTAGAATCAACTGCAAAACAGCTAATCTTCCATCTCTAAGATTATTTTTAAGGAATGCAGAAATACATCTACCTGAATCATGAATTCACAGGAAGGGACAAAAAGTTCTTAAAGGATGTACTACAATACAAAAATACAATAACACTTGCACATTTGTTACATCACTGTTTAACTGCTATGAATATAAAACTCCCTTTCAAGGTAGCAATATCTTGAGAAATCACAACAATAAAGAGCCTTTAATAAAAAATTTTATGAGCACTGTATTTCATTCTACAAAGATTATATAGACAACTAGAAGGGGAAAACATTATTAAAAAAAACCAAAACAGAATAAATATTTTAAATCTAATAAGCTAACCAGTTTTTACAAATTCAAAGATTTTAGGCTTTTAAGAATAAAACATTTACTCTTCTGAAAATATAAATTTTTCTTCTAGATTTATAAATCAAACATGGAAAGAGCTATTTAATAGTAGTATACTGTCACAGAAAAAAAAAAAAAAAAAGAAAAGAACCTGTGCAGTACTCGCAAGGATTATAATTTTGGATCCTTAGTGTGCATGCTTTGCAATCATACTTCAAAATAAAATATCAACAATCAAATCTGTAGAGAAGGTGATGAATAGTTACTTTGCTGATTCATTCCGGATATATACACGAGTTCCAATGAAGGGAGTGACCAGGACTGAAGACAGGTGCGATGGAGGTGAGGGGAAGGGACCAAAAACCCTGTTAGAGGTACCCTTCTGATCAACCTGCTGCTGAATCACTGACTGCTGTCAGTCAAAGGCTGCGATTACCGATCCGGATGGGTTAGGACCTAGTTCCAAATTCTTCCAGCAGATGTCCTCGCAAGGCAGGCATGTCTGGGAGGTTCAAGATGTCACCATTTAAAACAAACAGATGGGGAGGAAAAGAGACTTAAAATAGGGGGGATATAAATGTATAAATGAATTCAAAGTATTCAGTGTATTCTCAAAAGCCACATTTAAAAACACAGGCAGCACGTTTAGAAAAAAGGAGTGTCATCTTAAAAACTGAAAGAAAGTCACCTGAACAAGTACACGTTTGAAGCAGCACATCTGTTTTCACCCATGTTTCATAGTTCTTACACTTCACATGTAAAAAACCAGAAGGTTCAAAAAAGGATGGTGAAAAGCTCGAGTACAAGGCAAACAGTATAAAGGCTCTCCTGCTGCCCTCCCTTCCCTTTCATGTTAAAACTGACACGAATTTTATTGTGCCAAGAGCCTTCTTCACTACTCCCTAGTGGCAGTGACATATAAATGTCATGAAGTTGGTATTCTTGGAAACATAAAATCCATCAGCTATTTCAGGGAAATTTAAAAAGAACAATTTCCTTAAAATAATCATCCTCATCATGACTTGTACAAATGGAAAGTTTTGATAACACATTAAAAATATTTGACTTGCCCTTCTAAGTAGTGAGTAATGCATCCACAGTTAACTACCCACAGACACCTATGAGAGAAGAGAATGATTCATCAAGTATTGGTCTACAAACTCAAAGCTGGGATTCATTATCCAGGTCAATCAGATCAGTATCTTCAGCCCTCAATCCACTGCCTGCTTTAATGCAGATAGATGGATGTTCATGGCTTCATACCCAAGAAGCTGTGTCGGGGAAAGGTGAAATCAAGATGAACATCACTGACTTCTTCAAGAGCAGACACAGAAGTGCTGAAACTCATGGCTTACTGGGAGACCAGCCAACTGGGACATGTCAGTCACTATAGTTTGGCTGGTGGAAAGAACTCTAGACTGTCCCAGCTTTTGTAAAATGCTGGGAGGGTGGTTACAATAGCTGGGACAGACTTGTCTGCCAGAGCTTCTTCAGCAGCTCAAATAATTGGGATAGATTTATCTGCCAGAGGGTTGTTGGTGGACCCATTATGGCACTTACAGACAGAAAGCATTGCTATCTTCTACACACTGAATTAGGTCCAAGCTAGCATCATCAATTTTAGAAACAGACTGCTCATGAAATCAGGAGAAGGGATTTTGTCAGTATCTTGTCTAAATCTTCAATAGCATGGGTGAATGATTTTCTGCAGGCTGATTGTTCTCAATTTCAACAACAAAAGCCAAAAGAAAAAAGATTTTTAGCTTGGAGTCAGCGAATGACTGTGGTCAACAATACAGAACTGTTACATTTCTTAACTAGTGAATACTTTCATGCCATAGAAACATCAGATAAAGCCCATTCAGCATGTAATTTGTCCTAGGAAAAGAACAATCCAGGTAAATACAGTATTAAAGCTATTACAGTTTTTCAGCATAACTAAGGTTCTCTTCAGCTGTCACAAAAAAACACTTCTAAAATTCTTTTTAACCTTCTAGTTTGTGCATTACTTAAACAAGCAAACAAAAAGCACAAAAGAATTCCATGAAATCAAGATTCCCATTTAAAATATTAAAGGAAAAATACAAATGACAAACAATGGCTGGGAAACAGCAACAATTAATCATTTAAGATTACTTCACTAAGCTCTGCCTTTGTCTTGAATGTTAAGCCCCCCATCCTTCAGCCACACTGAATTACAGTGCAAGCAGAGGTTAATTTTACCGGTTCCAAATAAAGACCTCCTATGGGATACACATCTCAAAAAACCCCATAAAAAATGGTGAAGCAATCCTAATTGTTACCAGCTATTCCTCCATAGCTCTATTTTTATCATACATATTTTTATCACACATATTCCAGTCAAATCTTTATAAACTATGTCAACAAGTCAGGATTTCCCCCTCTTTCCCCATGAAAATGGTGCAAGGATAACTGTACACGTCCACGAAATAGAGGATGTCATTTTATTGGAGGTCCACAGGTAATTGTATCACATTAGGGAGTGGAAGAATCTTGTGGTATGGCACAACACAATACCTCACTTAAACACTTAAACAGAAGGTTAAATGATATGCAACATGATCAAATCAGTAATTCATCATCTTCTAGGCACCACTGATTAATTTAAAATAAAATTTAATAAATTGAAAAAATATAGTCCATTAATTTGTTTGTTGTACTGTCCTTAAACGAAACAGCACTTTGAAAGTCACAAATAAAAAAGCAGCACTTTCTCTTAATACCAACACCACTGTAACACATACTGTAGCGTGGCATGCAAATCCACATCTGCAGTCTTTTGTTTTGTTTTGTATTAACAAATGGAATGGTTTTCTATCTCAAATATTGGTAGCATAACAGCATAACAATCTGTAAGTGCAGATCATTCTGGCCACAGGTGTGGTAAGCCGTAACAAGTGTGTATTACAAGAGCATAGAACACAGAGCATGACACTTACATCCAAGAATCTCTCTCTTTTGTACTGTACATGGTGTTTGCTACAGGCTGACTTCCAACTTGCTGTACCCAAGCTTCAGGAAACGAGATTATTGACCTTTTCTGGTTTTATTTAAAAGTAAAATGCAGTCATCACCAAAGCACAACCATTAACAACCTGGCCAAAAAAATGCCATAGCTCCATTGAGAAAAAAAAACAACTTGTCCTTTTAGTAGACTCCATTATCCATTAAGCGATAAAGTTTCCATTACAGGCATGTTATGAAGCCTTACAGTGGTACTGCAGTGTCATTCCTGTTAAGCACAGATTTATATAGACACCAGGAAATGGTGTGACGTTCAGAAAAGCTGTTCAAACTGAGCTAAGCTTTACGAGACCACGCACTGAGTCTTCATGCAACGAGTCCTGGCTGGCCAGACTCAGGACGTGCATTGTATGGCTGTGTGTAATAGGACTTCCACTTGGCAGCATCCCAGGGGGTGACGGAGCTTCTTCAGGAGTGAGAAACTGATGGCCTTCATGCTCCTCTTTTAATGGTATGATGTCTGTCAAACCTGAATCTGATGTGAGATTTGGCATAGAAGATGGTGGTGTCGGCTGCCCTAGAGTCAGAGTTGCACAAGGCCCACTGATAGAAGTCTTTCCTGGTAAAGGGAGCTCTTCACTAGTTATGCTTGGCTCACTCTGTAGGAGGGGGGTGGCAGCAGCCTGCAAAACGAATTTAGTGCTCTGAATGCACTGATCTTGGTCACACTGTAGAATGGAAGGGCGTCAAAATCATATAAGGCAAACAAAATAGAGAAAAAAAAAAAGGAGAATATGGATAAAAAGGTATGGAAAAGTGGAAAAGAATGGGATGTGAAGAGAAAAAAAGAAAGTCATTAGTATCATTCCATGGTTAGCCACCCAAACATCCCATTGCATGCTGCCCAGGAAAAAAAAAAGAAAGGCATGCATAACTGAGCCAAAGTTTTGCATTATTATCTAACGTAAATTATGATATACATTTACAGTGTTCATTTAAGGGTTCTTAAAAAAACACTAGGCAATTTTCTTCTTTTAACTGGTCTCCAGATGTAGGAATTAACCTGCCACAGAGGTATTCCAGAACAACAATTCTTTTGACACAGATACCTTACACAGTTCATAACAAAGCTGTATGAGTAAAATTTTTTCCCCTCATAATTTAATACATTATATATAAATTCTATAGAATGTCCTGCACTATACTCAATACTCCGGGAAAAAGTGTAGAAACCAGGCAGCACTGCAGATGCATCAAGGTCAACCTTAATGATTTTTAGGCTTTTTCTTGATTAATCCTGACAATGTGACAAATCAAGGTACAAAACACAAATTTTCTGGCAAGTGGCATCTCAGTAACAAGCCAAATTCAGCATTATATAAATCCCATTAAGCTCAGTGAGTGTTACCAGAAATGTTTTTTTGCTTGGCTCTACACCATTCCTAACACTTTTTACACAAAATTACCCCCCTTGAGATGACAACACAAGTATGTATTTCAATAAGTTCTAGCTAGCTAAGTGGGTAGTATACCTACTGCCAAATGAAGTTTCTTTATCATGAATTGGCATGATTTTTGAGAGCTTTTGAGGAAAAAAATATTTAACTCGCAGTCTGATCAGTTATAACATTGCAGTTTTTCAAAATCTTATTAGATTAATTTGCCATAGTACTGTTCTTCTGGGTAAGAGAAACACTTAAGTGAAACACAATCAGTGAGTACAACTACAAATGCAATGAAGGATATTTGGAGGCAAGCAAGCAGAATAAAAGATATATCCAGAGGTAAGACATCCTATTCATGGCTGTTATTTCAAGTATTCTGTTAAAGCAATATGTTCTGCTCTATGACTGACTTCTTAGATTTTTATCAAATTACTACATATTACAGATACATCATCTGTTCAGATAGTCCTGATCATAACCATTGTTACTAACATTACAGCAATTCCCTAAAATGCCCATTTGAGTTTAATAAGCCACTGTGACACACTGAAGACTTATGGGAAGACTTTTTCCTCCTTTATTGTGTGATGAAATACTTCTCTGTTATTTTCAGATTCCTCTGTTATTTTCAGGTTCTCCAAGTTCACCACTGAACAGCTTGATGGATGCACACACCTAACATCCAGCAAGTGTGCAAGTAGACTACTTGGTCATAAGAGATAGGTAGTGTTTAAAACATATGAGTGGTTTAGGACTCCCAGATGGATCACTTTTTTACAGGCAGAGGTTCAATCCTTACTCAGGTACGTATTTCCAAGACTTCTGCTTTCAGAAAGATAAATGGACTGACCTCCTGTTACATAAATTGAGTTCATTTAAATTGCAAGCAATCCTCCCCCCACAAAATGATGAACAGCCCCAGCCAAACAACTGAAGTTCCCTATCATTTCAGAGGGATTACTCACAGGCTTAAAGCCAAAACCTTGCTTAAGTACCTTACTAAGAAGAAAACTGTCAGCATCTTTTAAAATCAAGCTTTCAATTAGTAATTCAGTGTGAATAACTCATTCTTGATTAGTATCCTGTTATTCACGCCTGCTTATTTAAATTAAAACTTCAACCAACCTTACTATGGAGGCCTTAAAAATATGTTAACTGAATTTTCAAACTTCAAAAGGACCAACAAAACCTATTTTCTCTGAAAGGCAGTAACCAAATACCAAGTTAAATAACAAAGGTATGATTATAACCACTGAGGTACACTGAAAACAAATAATGTTAGCTCCTGACTTTTTGCTTTAGTGAACCTTCAGCTCTGATCTTCAAAAGGAAAGCATTTAATGTGTTCCAGGCTATAAAGTACACAGCTTTATATTAGCTGAAGATAATTTACTTGAACTCATTGTATAATCTGAATTAATTTTCTTCTTACAGAACTCTACTGCATTTCAGTTAAATCAGTATAGAAAAGACAAAGTATTCTCATAAAACTCCATTAAATAGTTAATAGTTAAAATCTCCAGGTGCTGTATATCTCTTAATTTTCCATGCACTGGTCACTTCCCTAAAGCCTCTTCTTTCATTTAGATAAATTTCAGGTTTTCTTTTTCTTGTCTGTTCAACAGCAATCAGCAGGAAATCCTTAGGAAAATACAGGCTGTAAAGAGCATTCAAAAGGGAGCTATTGCAGGGTCTAAGCCAGAAAAAGTATGTGTTCTATGAGGCTCTCAAAAACATCTGATAAAAACAGCACATAATATAAAGGTAGACTATTCTTGAGTCTAAACAGCCAACACAAAACCAAAACAAGGAAATCACATTTGTTATAGGTTGTAGGTTAATCGAGGTTTTTCCTCAATTTCGTTATTTTATTCTTGACTGAATGACATTTAGGGCAGAATGTCTTAGCTGCTACTAATCACATGAATTATCCAACACTAGAATTTCAAATAAAACAAAAAAGCCTGTACAATCTTAATGATTGTAAGAAAAGGGAAGCAAAGCATTGAAATCCGAATAACTAAAAATCTACTGAAAATATTATTCCACCAGCATCTTCTTATTTCAGATATGTGACTTTATTTTTCACTTAATATTTCCACTGTTTCAGAGCAACTGTGGATTCTTAAGGTAGGACATGTTTAATAAGTTCTATAAGTACAGAAGTTTAACTAAATATACGCACAGAAATTTTTAGATATCTATTTATTTCCACATAAAAAGGCATAAATTAAAGCAAATTGGACAAACCTATAATTCTGTGTTTATTTCACAAATAAATACAAACAACTAAGGAAAAATATTTTTCTTTTTTTTTTCCTCAAGAAAAACTGTTTTTTCTAGGCTACACAGAAAATACATGATAATGTTGTACATGGCAATATATTTTTCACATTTCTAAATGTGATTATTTTGAAATAATCAGAATTATTTGCTTTAAATATTAAATAAACTTAGTTTAAAATTTCCTAAATGCTAGTAACATTCAAGGCGGAAAGCAGGTTGAATAGTCTCACAATCTCTGAGTTAAGTACAAACAACGCAGAATTCAGGAGGCTAACAGTGGTATGAAGCTACAGGAAGAATGCTGACATACCATATTCTGGATACAACAAATAGGTAAAGAGTGGAGGGACAGAGCTATGCAACTGTTCCCAGCAGGTGGAGGATTTCACAATCAAAAGCAATGTATTGTGGATATTGTCAACAACTGAGCCACAAACCCCACCGAGTCAGTGGCTCTACACTATCAAGCAGTACAGTGCATGAGGAATAGATCTATGAAGGGAAATACTTCTGAAGCCAAATGGGAAACTACACATGGTCCAGAGACTTTACTTCAGATGGGAGACTGTTTGTTCTTATGGACTGAAAATCTGAGAATGCTTAGAGCAACTTGGGTGCATTCCAGGGACATATCTTCTAACAAAAATCTAGTTCACGTGCTCCAACACTGCTCTGAGATGTGAATAAAAATGCAGTAAACATGCACTATCAAAAGAATTGCTCCTAATACATATCTCAACCCAAAGCAAAATGCTGAAATCGATTTACCTGCATGAGCCCGTAACCCATTTTAACTGTGAAGTAAAATAAATTAATTCTCTATCAACCTTGACTGTTGAGTTCTGTTTCAGGCATCTGGAAGTACATCAGTAAACATGGAAGGAAACACACTCACAAAACTCCCAGCAAAATGGGGCTGTGGTCCTTGCCAACTCTGTTATTGTCATGACAGAAATATTTACACCTAATAATGAAAATATGAAAAGCAAAGGAAAAAGTACACTAGGATGGTCAGAGTTAACATTCCCTGAGTTAGCTGGATCTATTTCCAGATCAGCAACAGAAATACTTCAGTGAACATGAGGAGAGGACTTTCCTGCACTTATCACTGGTAATACATGTTGTGCATACACTACAGCTCCTACAACTTTCAGTAGTACATATACATAAGAAAACACTTTAAAGAATTTGCATCCAGGAAAGAAATGGAGAATTAGAAACGAAGAAATTTGGTACACATGGAACTGCCTATACACTGAAGAAGGGATGCCTAGGAATGCAGGAATATAAGGACATTTCTTAAAAACAAAGAAATAAACCTGACACAGAGCCAAAGAGAAGGAAAGTCTATCACTTTAAAAGGCATTAGAGAATTCCTAGAGACATGATAGTAAATATAAACCAAACTAATTCCTCTAAAAAAATTAATGTTGTGAGACAGATTCTGTGCTTCTTCCTAATGGATTACTAAAGAATAAAGTACCCTGTGTATCAAACCCCAAGAATCAACTCCAGCTTTTAAGATAAAATTAAGTACTACAGTGATCCAGACCCAAGCAGAGGTAACTGATGGGTTTATGGGTAAATAAGAACTTTTTTCAGAACACAAAGAAAAATTTTAAAATGAAAGAGAAAGAAAAAATTACATAGAAAATTATTACTTCATATATTTATTTTTAATATATTATTATTATTATTTCATAAGTGAGACACTGTGCTTCATACAAAAAAATTCTTAAGAATAAGGAAAATATTTGGGTAACCAAACTGTTAATGGGGGCATAAAAATAACCATCGTTAAAATGCAATAGGGGAATATTTTGGAAATTACCAGATCTCCAGATTATGAGCTCCAAGTGACCATGCTTTTCATGTTGATAAGGATATTAAGAAGCTGGCTAGTGAATTTACCAGACTAATTTCAAATTATATTGGAAAAAAAATCAAAAACACTGGGAATGCACTAGGAAAATAATTGTATGTGCTTCCAGCCTTCATGGAAATAAATACAAATTCAGCTTTTAGTAAAACAAGGTAGATACTATGGAGAGAACATGAGAAAAACCTCTTTACAAGGATGTAGAAGAATCCAAAATCACTGTATGGATTTATCGCACACTGATTATAGCTAGGACAATGACTTTCTGAGATTGTGACAAACTAGGTCACTACCACGAGTAGGGCAGATCCTATACAAAATATTCAAAGTCTCAGAGGCAAAATTACCATGAAAGCTGTTAAATACAGAAAGCGTGCCTCACAAATGGAATAAGAGATAATGTATTGTGCTGAAAACCAGTGTCTGGCAACTTTACACTTAGCCTGATATTTATTTTGAACTTAACTGCAAAAAGTGAGGCTATGCTAAAAGATTCATTAAAATAAATGAAAATAGAATATTATACTAAGCAACCCACAGAGATTTAATGAGGGACAAGAGACTCACTGGGTGAAACACAAGAATTCTATTTAGAAAGCCACAAGTCAATGACTCCTATAAGGAGCTGCTGAGGGAGCTGAGGTTGTTTAGCCTGAAGATGAGGCTCAGAGGAGACCTCATTGCTCTCTACAACTCCCTATGGAGGTCTTAGCCAGGTGAGGGTTGGGCTCTTCTCCCAGGCAACTCGTGACAGGACAGGAGGACATGGTCTTAAGGTGCACCAGGGTAGGTTTAGGTTGGACATTCGGAAGAAGTTCTTCACAGATGGGATGATTAGACATTGAAATGGGCTGCCCATGGAGGTTGGTGGAGTCACTATCCCTAGAGGTGTTTGAGTAAAGACTTGATGTGGCACTTAGTGACATGGTTTAGTTGACAAGGTGGTGTTTGGTCATAGGCTGGATGCTATTTCAAAGGTTTTTTCCAACTTAGCTGATTCTGTAAAAGATTTGAGGGAAGAAAGGGAAATGAAAGAGGGAGGAATAAGAGAAGACAAGTGTGAGAGAATATGCTCATATAAATCTTTATTTTGTATCAATGGTGAGGAAAGGTATTTTAGCACACTGTGGATTAAGCAAGGTAACATATAGACATGAAGACCTGACGTGATACATTCTGCAATAAAATCAAGAGACACACCACAAAGGTGTACTGAAACACACTTTAGACTTCTAGCAATTTATTTCTTGTAATCAAAAGCATTAAGCTTGCCAAAATAGTATAAATATCTCTGATGATGTATAAACGGTCAAACTTCTGCCATTTGGAAAGTACTACAGTCTACAGCTATGATCTACACATGCTTCTTTAAGTCAAGGAATTTCACTTTGCCTGTCTTTATCTGAAATCATAATAATACTGGCTCCAGTACCAGATAAATTCCCTTCAACAGGGAAGGGAAAATAGTGTTAGAGAGACGGGTAAACTAAGCCAGTCTTTAACAGCTTATAGCAAAACTCAAGGGAGAAATTTTAATGCTGATAGCCAGCAGTCCTTAGAAACCAATTGGTCTTGGATACAGACCAAAGGAAAAGATGCCCTGAGAAAAAATGGTATTAGAGTCTTCAAAAATATCTCTTAAAACAAACATATTACCAAGACATATTACATTTTTTAAGCTTTTTCTAAGAGTTCATTTTCAGGAAAGAAATCTGCACATTTCCTAACAACTCTTGAAAACTGTTAATGAACCCAGGCCTTTCCCAGCTCTGTGGTGTGGTGTTCTAGGATATAAGAAGAAATCCTTAAAGAATTTGTGTAATTAGAAGTATTGCACTCTAAAACTTTGACAGCTACCTGTTTGACTTAAAGTAATACCACAACAAATTTCTCCATTTCTAGCGACGAATTTAGTCAATTTTCTACCAAACTGGCAAAGATTTTCTCATTAATTTTAAGTAATACTGATAGTGTCTAAATTCTTGCAATGATAAGACAATTTAATGCCATGGACACATTGTGGGTTTATGATCCTCACAAATAAGAAGCCTTGACAGCATAAGAAACTTTGGGTAATCCGTGAAAGACCTCAGCCCATTTCTAATGTTTGCTTTCTCTTTTTTTTTTAAACTCCCCTTTCTCTCTTCAGAGTTATTATATTTTGAATAAAATTTACATAGAGCATTACCTTGTTCTGCTCAACTGCACTTCAGAAGATTCAGAATTAATACCGTGTCTCCAATATATTTTCTTATTAAGGAGACTAACAAATGTATTTAATTCTCCAAACATTAAGTAAAACCAGCTTAGAAACTACAGCAAGATTTTTATACGTGTTTATCAGTGATAATAAAACTAATCTGTCTGGGAAGAGCACGTCTTTTCTTCTTTTGTTCAAGAAAAAGGCTGAACTATGTCAGAAGGCCTCGTGGCTTCCTCTTTTTTGGCAGAGGGAGGGTATCCGTAATTCACAACTTCTTTGACAAAGTATTAGAACCCACATACTGTGAAGATATGTGGACAACAATTCAGAAATAGGCACATAAGCAGAACTTTCTACTGCCTTCAGAAAAGATCTCTTTCCAGTTATTCTCTTCTTTTTAGCACTGGAAATCCTATTATGGTAGCCAGTGCTACCAGCAAAATACCAAAGTAAATATTATTGGCACAGTTTCAAAGATGTTTAAAAAATTTTTGTTGTAACAATCCAGTTGCCATTTTTTGTTCAGGTTCAGTGTCCTCCTGCTCATTCTTCAAAATATTTTTCCCCTAGAAATTCCCCTTTGTTCATCTTTGCTTTTTAAAATACATTAGTCTATGCAAAACCGCAGTGTACAAGCAAAGAAGGAAATAGAGTGTGAAGAAAGTGCCGCACGAAATAACAATTAGCCAGAAAATGATGAACCAGAGTAAGTCCATGATACTTGAATATTCCAGTTCAAAACGCAGTAGGTGTCAACAGCAAAAGTCAAAATGCCAGTATATTCAATAAATCAACAGTGTAGAAAAGCCTCAATTTTTTTTTCTTTAATCCATGAGCAATAACTATTACACTGTGTGAAACGTACATTAAAAAGTGCCTTGGATTTTGTTTTTTTTTTCTTTACTGTTATTAAACAACTTATTCCACCCAGTGCATCAGCTGTATCCAGTTAGTTATTACTTGATTAGTTCACATGAAAGTGGAGAAGAAAAACATTCACAGGAATCTTGATGAACAACACTATGGGATGATTCCTACCATGTTGCTCTGAGATTGTGTGGCCCCGTACATGGTAATGCCATTTGATGGTCCTGCTAATTGTGGTGTATCTGGCTGTATAAATCCTCTTCTGTCAATTAAGCTACAGAAAAATCACAATAAAGGAAAAGTATTAGAGACATTGCTGATCAATAACTATCTCCTCTCAATAAAAGAAAGAAAAACTTTCCATCTTACAGCACACCTTAAGACCTCACCAATATCTTCTAATGTCCCCTTTTAGTCAAATGAAGTACTACGCTTCATTTTCTACTCATCAGTTAGGTACTTGTTCTTTGCGATACTGCCTGTCATATAATCACATGTACTGCTGCTTTTTTTCGATTTTTATCACAGACAACAGACTTAGAAGCTTACCAGAAGATACCACAAAACCCAAGAATTTTAAATCACAGGTAAAAAAACAAATTACAAAACTCACTTAGGGCACTTTAATTCAGCATTTTTTTAAAAGATTTTTTTTTTCCAACTTCCACATCTAAATTAAAACTACTTAACCACAAAATTTAGCAAGAATGAAGAAAAAGTTCATCTTTCTTTCTGACAGACAACTTAACTTGCCAGGTGTTGCATGACAGCTACTCAACACTGCTTATAGTGTTCCACTGTGCTTACCAAAGTGACGCACTCACAAAAATTTCTTATTTCTAAGAAAGTGCACTATGAAGAAATTACTAAATATAAGTAAATAATCTGTGTAAAATAATAAACAAATTCCATAGAATGAAATAATCAAACCTAGTTAAAGATTAAAGACGCACCAGAATACTGGTTAGACCTATGCTGACAGCCAAGGATCAAACTAAGACTTGAAAGTAACTGTTGAGGACACGTAAAATACATCCTTAATTTTTTATCATAGGTTTAAGAATGATAAATTATCTTTAACAGAAGTGAGAAAAGTTTTGATTATTTACAGATACTCTCTTCATCTGCTTTCCTTGCTCAAAGGCACTTAACATTTTGAACTTTGAGCTGAAATTGCTGGTAAGTCACTTTTCCAGAATTTAAGTAAAAAAATTTAATATTTAGTGACTTGTGACACAGCTTAAAAGTAAAAGAAACAAGCCTATAATTTACATGTTATAGTCAGTAAATTATTCCCTGTATAGAACTCCCTGCAGAACCTCTCTATATATACATGTCAATATCTAAATAAGTAATGTTGCTATATGGAATTTAAGAAAAAGTGCACAAACTTGCTAAGACACAGTAGCTAAAGACAGTCTGGTCCAATTGTGTGTTGCTATTTTTATCAGCCTAATATACTATTTCATATACTGAGAAACATGATGTAGTTTATTAATAAAGATTTTCCATTTGGAGTCAAAAGAATTTGAAGCGTGGCATTGAGCTTTTATGTCACGTACTTTTATCAAAAGCAAACTGGCAGAATTAAAAGGCAACGTCCATACAGGCAGGAAGCAAATCCAGCGATACTTATTCTCACGAGGGGCAACCCCATGTGTGGAAATCTCTATTCTGTTGTTTCCACTTTAGGAAAATATGTCAGTCTCCCCTGCTGAACTTTGACTGCTGGTAGAAGACCCACGTCTGACATTCCTGACAGCAAAGCCAGAAATCTCACTCCAATTAAACACCTGATACACTGGACCATAAAGTAATTTACTTTCTTTTTTTGTTCAGATTCTTAACTTTGCAATTCCAGGCAAAGCAAAACATACCAACCAAGGAGTAGGCCACAAAATTATCTACAAGTTTTTCTGCCCCTCTCTACAGTGAAACTGGGCCTCTACTGTGTATGTAGTACATGAACTGCCCAATCACTGAGCACTGGAATAAGAAAAGAATTAAGTTTTCTGGCTGTCAGTTTTGTTTCTCTAGTCTCAGCTCTGTACTATATTTTCTTCATTCTGAAAAAACATCTCCAACCTAAAATACATAAATATTTCAAATTTCCAAAGGTGAAAATGTATTCAGCAAAACATAATCTATTACACGTTCTTTGGAGTTGCTTTGGTATAAGACCACCAAAATCAGTTTAGTGTATATATGTTAACAGTATTAAATTTAAAAAAATACTGTCCATTTAAATATAACATTTTAGAGTGAAAAGACAAAAATCAACAATTATCAAGCTAGTTGTAGATTTAAGGTTCCTCAACTGTCCAAAACTCATGTCATATTTATTAGGTATGTAAAAGTTTCATTAACTTGCAGGCTGACCTTCATGCAACAGCTAACTACTAGAAAATTTTTATTGCTACAAGCTGTTAACTGCAGTGGTGAAAGTTCAAACAACAAACAAGCTTATTTCCATTTCAGATCTAATTTTACAAGATTTGATCACTAACTTAAGTTTAAACACAATTTACCAACTTATCTCTATACCACTGAAGACAAGCCTGAAGCTTCTAAAGAACACTTTAGAAAACTTTAATTTTCTTGAATATTTTTTTTTAATTAATAATCACATGGCTTAATTTATGTTAACACTACTTTGATACCCTTACCTTGGAGAGAGGGGCCCACAGAGAGCAGCACAGCAATTAGTAAAGATGTTGCCGTAACTGTAGGGATTATAGTTTTCTTTACCTCTTTTATTTGACCATGATCCTTTTATCTGAAGAGATATGAACAATATGCATCATGTAATACAATACAGAAAATGGCTGTGAGAAATTAAGGTTGCAACATGCTACTTGCAGAAGAGACCACTGAAAATCCATAACGACACTTTCCAAACAATTTAAGAGGTTTGGGTTGTTATGAAGCTGGACCCTACAAGCACATGCTTTACCTCCATAGATGTAGACAACTCATGATCTCAAGAGATCAATATACTCAAAGCAGAAATTTCAGCATCTAAACATAATGGTCCAAGTTCAATTTTACAAATATTATAGCATGCTTTACAGAAGAAACTCAACTGCAAAATATGATTAAAGCCAGCAACAAAGCACTTCTTTTCCCTGCTCTTGGGTAAGTTTTCAAGCTCACAATACCACACAACATTATCTTCCCTGAAGTTCACTGAAATGGTTCTAAAATATTGTAAAGCAAATGCAGTCATTGCTACCTTTTACTGCATATTACATTATCCCTTAGACAGTTTGTTTTTCTGTTTGTGAGATACTTGAGAGTCTGAATAAAATGTCTTGTTGTATTCAATTGGAAATTTACATTTTAAATTAAATTATTGAACAGTGTACTTGATATTCAGACATGTTCCACTGCTGGTGTTCCCTGACAGCTATCTTTCAACAATCCAGAAGAGACATTTATTTGAGGGAAGTGGGTGGAAGCACACTAAGTCCATCTAAAGAGACAATCTTGGCTTAAACCTAATAACCAAGGAATAACTGAGTATCTCATCTGTCTTATTAACAAGGTAGATTTCTTTCAGTCAGGCTACATGCTCTGATACTTGATACTGAGGCACAATTCATTTTGATGCTGCTTGGGAAGTGTTTGTCTGGTTGACTGATATTTACTGTAAAATTTATAATTTTAACTGTGACCTTAAACAATGACAAAAAACCATTTGACAATACTCAAAATGCTACTTTTATAGCTACCATATACCTATGAAAAAGGTACAATAAGAATTACAATAAAATAACTTAAAGCTTGCAGTGCTTTGTTAGATCACTTACTAAACTTCAAAAAGCTTTCCATATCATTAGCTCCCTAGCTAATTTCATTTTCTCCTTTCGTTCATAACACATTTCTCCTTTTAGTTAGGGAAGGACACATGAAGACTCCACATACAGTTAAGCATAATTCAACACCTAAACAAAGGAATCCTATATGCAAAATAGACAGTTGTAGGAATTAGAAAGTTGGCCTTTAAATTAATTATATAATCCTTGCCAGAGGATGGCAAAAAAGTTTCAGAGGTAAGATAAAATAAAGGATCAAATTTTTATTTAGAGAATTCAACACACTTTTCAAGTTTTACAGTAAGCAATTCTTGAATTAAAGAATATTTACCACTCCCAGTAAAAAGGAAATACTGAAAAGTACTTATTAATTTCGTACTGTATAAAATACACTTGTCTCCTCTCTCCTGTATTTTCCTATTTCAAGATAGAGATCCTATGTGTGTAAATCATAATGGATATACTATGTATATAATGAGCACAGCTTCAAACCACAACAAATACAACCAAAAAGACTTCATTTGATCTTTTGAATCAAGCATGACCATATCCTACTGAGGTATTCACAAAATGATGCAGACATGTCTGACTTGAGAAAAGCCTCCTCATTACTATTTAGAAATACATATGTAGAAATATATTATGAACTTACATCTTCATTTGTTGTTTGATTGGAGCTGATCAAATATGTATGAAAACCTGAGAGGCCAACAATGGACCATACTGAGAAAAAACAAACCACGGCTTCCAGCACAGTAATTTAAAGTCAAGGAAATATATGCAAATGGGAAAAAAAATCCAATAACAAGTAGTTAAAATCACAAAATTCAGGGTAGTCCACAAGTCCTTTACAATCTCTGGGGTACTTCAAAGCATAAAAGAGGCATCTGCCTCGCCCAGACACATCACCACCCCTGCCAAACACTGTGAGGAGTGTGTGTCCAGCCAGCAGACTTGTTGGTCTGAGGTGCAATGCATAGGGCTGCACACTCGAGATACACAGACGGGAGTTCACGGGGTGCTCTCACATGTGACTTACAGAGAACAGCACAGGGACATGTCCAGCAGGAGC
The DNA here is from genome assembly GCA_018697195.1 of Certhia americana. Classification (NCBI taxonomy): domain Eukaryota; kingdom Metazoa; phylum Chordata; class Aves; order Passeriformes; family Certhiidae; genus Certhia; species Certhia americana. The sequence continues at coordinate 59,229,137 of CM031859.1, read as the reverse complement.
ACCCCCACCTCCAAGGGAGCAGCAGAGGATTGGTATACTAGGAAAAAACAGTCAGCACTCAACATTGCCTACTTACTACAGTTTATATAATTCCTTTAAAGGAGTCATCATCCTAGAAGTAAGACAGTAAAGTTGCTTCTAAACTTTACAGAATCAAGCATAAAGAGAAACTTTCCAAACTTTCTCTAGAAGGCTTCCTTCTATAGCTTTTATTTCTTTATTTACACAAAATAGCTATGAACTCAAAATACACCATGCTATTTTCTATAATACTTCAGTATTTTTTGGTTTTTGTGTTTTTTTAAGGAGCACAAATCAACAGAAGAAAAGGCTTTGGTTCCTAGAAAAACACATAAAATTCATCACTGGGAACAAAATGATGAGAAAAGAATAGGATAAAAATAGTCTGTATATTAACCATATCAACCTTTAGTGAAGTCAGTTTCCAAGACAACCTCAACTCAAAATTTTCCAGAACAAGGACACAGCCTTAGAACACAGAAAAAACACCCTTATCACTGAACTTATTGACAGAAGAAAAATATGACAGCTCCTCATCATTACACAGAGACACATGGCATGGATGGACATAAATACTTGCAATAAAAAATCCTAACATCAGTTAAAAGTGAATAGTTTTGTATTGCCGGGCTGCTCACCCCTAATGAACTGAGAGATACCTGTAGTATCTGTACAATCTTCCCTAGAACCTATTTCAGAGTGGTTTAAAGCCAGAAAAGAGCCATTTACATTTTGAGCAGATCTGTTCCAAAAGCAGCAGGATGACCAAAGTGCACTGCTGAGCAGCATATTCACTACTCTCTGCCTCTCATTTCCTCCTCAGACTGTGTGAAGTCAAACCAACACAAGACAGGAACTCTGCAACAGCCACAGCTAAAGCAAGGAGTACAAGGGATAATGAGTAAGGAAACAGACTGTTGGCAGGGGGCTCTAAAACGCATAAAAAAAGGAAATGGCCCAAAACATCATGCACAATACAAACTGAGCTTTGAAAGAGTAGAAATAGTAAGGAAGGCTGCAGATCAGCACTGTTGGGTAGAATCTACACACCAGGAGGAAGATTCACCAGGTCAGAACAGAAGAGCCTTAGTGGGAAAAGAGCTCCCTGCAACCTGAACATCACTAACAGGGTTGTTCCTCACCACAATTACACTCGTAAGGGTACTGAAAAGTGGTTTTTTCCCTTCATGTCATAATTCCCACTGGGGGAAAAAAAATTTTAAAACCCAGGAATTCCTTTCAGTTCAAGGCCTCTTTTAGTTCCCCACACAATGATCAAAAAACAACTCAAGAACAGCAGGGGCAGTTTTTGTCAAATTATCCAGAATCCACTAATTCAACCTAAGTCCATTACCTATAAAACCCAAAACCCCAATATATTCTCAAGAAAGTATAACTTTCTAGCATATTATGGTATAGTATCTTACTAGCATCATACAGTATAATTTTCCCTTCATATCTCACAAAGGATAGTTATCAAGATCGAAATGGCCATGTTCTCTGTGAATGAATTGACTTGGCTTCAAAGCAGCATTCCCAATACCATTTGGACAATTTAATTTTTACATGTCATTAACTGTAACCAAGCTTTAAATTGTCCAATGTATCACTACCAAGTCAGGCATTTCTGCAAGATGCACTACTAAGCCTTTTAAAGCAGCACATCTCTGAACGCAAATTATGAATTATCAGGTCATTGTTCCTGTACAAAAATCCTCAAATGCATAAGCAATTACCTTTTGATTTAAAGATAACTGAAAGCTAGTCTCAATTTGAAAACAGTTTGAAAGAATTATCTTTTCCAATAATTGACTGTAATTGTTTTAATTGGAAGTTACTGATGTGCTATTTAGAATTGTTTATTTGTGCTTTTTAAAATTATTTGTGCAAAAAAATCTGAATGTGGCTTTGCTTAAAAAGGGAGTTTACAGCTCAAAGATTCTACCTGATGAAGACAAGCACGCAAAAAAAATGTACCTGCAGAATCTGACACTTGGGAAAATTACCTGGAAAGAGGTCTCTATGCACAATTACAAATGACAGTTTTTTCTTCCTACCTTTGTGTGGAAAAGCAAACTGTGTGAGGTGCAATGGTAAAATGGGAAAGAATTCTTTTTATAGTGTCTTTGTGAGAGGTCAACAAAAGAACCGTTTAATCAGACAGGAACCATTCAAAACATATACATAAGCAATGGGAAACTTACTGTCTGTACAGAAACTAACCAGCAGTTTCATCAGTTTCCCACTTTATGTTAGCTGCTTTCTGACTCCATTCTCACTGAGTATAAAATATATAGAAGGTTCCCATGAAGTTACAAAGAGTGAATGGAGCATTTACAGAATAGAACCACATAATGGCTTGGGTTGGAAGGGGTCTTAAAGGTACTGTAATTCCAACCCCTCTGCCATGGACAGGGACACCTTCCACTAGACCAGACTGCTCAGAGCCCCATCCAACCTGGCCTTGAACACTTCCAGAGATGGGGCATCGACCAAATCTCTGGGTAACCTATTCACATGTCTCACCCACTCTCATTGCAGCAACTTTGTTATGGCCAAGCTATACCTGCTCTCTTTGAGCTTAAAACCTTGTTCTGCCACTACAAGCTCTGCAAAGAAGTCCTTCTGTTTTTCTTATGAGCCTTCTTTATATGTACTGACAGACCACAATGAGATCTCCACAGAGTCTTGTTTTATCCAGGCTGAACAACAATAGTAGTGCCTGTGTATGCAATTTACACACTGCTATGTAACTTAACACAAGTTGCTATTTGAAAATGACTTCTCTAAAAATAGTTTCAGAAATTGAGTTCTTCAAGGAAAGCATGTTGTTTCTGTTGCTCCAAAATCTACTTCTTCTATCCCAAAAAGAATCTGGCATTTTGGATACCTTCAGTTGTAAAAGCAGAACAATTCTTGAATACATCCAGTGAAAACACATCACATGTATAGTGCAAAATGTATTTATGAATTCCATCACAAAATATGAAGTATATTTCATGGACATGAAAACTACAGACTTTTGTCAAGAGAACTGCTCTGCAAAACATGAAGAATAAAAACAACTCCAGGCTATAGTCTCATTCCTACCTCCAACATGTGGCAAGAAATCCTACTGTGTAGGAAGTGATGAAATCATTAACTGATAAAAGCACACATTCAACAATAGCAAGAAAACAAGCAAAACCATCTCAGATGTTATTTTGCAACAAAATCTACAATATGTTTCAGAGAAAGGATATCTTGCAGGACTGTCCTTCAGAGCATTGAGGAACCCTGTTTGCTGAGAACCTGTAGAAATAGAACCCAAAATTACCAGCCAAGTAAGAAACTGGACTGTGGGCTGTTTTTACTATAGTTAAAACAATTAACATTTGAAGATAACCAACTAATCATAAAATAGATTTACTAAGATGAATCTGAGAGTATGTTGCTCAGCAGCAACATCAAAAAAGCCCTTGAGCAACTTATCACATTTAGCATCTCCAGGATATTTTCTCAGTCATACCAAATTGATGCACACATACTTTCCCATAACAAGATTTCTGATTACCCCTGTTCTTTTCAGACCTAATATGGAAACAAAAAAATATAACCTCCTGGTTTGTTCTGAAATACTATTTTCCAAAGTAACTTTTTGACTTGGAAAATATATTCTATTAACTCAGATTCCCAACCTTCCATCCTTTGTTTTAGAGGCAAAGCTCTCTTGATTATAATTCTGTTTCCATTGCACCTACACAGAAGATTCTTCTAATAGGTTACTGTTGCCTCTAGGAAAATAAAAGAAAATCTAGTAGCTGAAAAGGGCTCAAAAGAAGCATGAGTCCATCAACTAGAAATGCAGAAGCATACAAAGTAAAAAAGCACTTGGGTTCCATAACCATGAGATATTAATCAAAAAGGGTGATTTGACAATTTGCTGATTGCAACAAGTGAATTGGTTGTAGAAACTGACTTAATGTGACACAGCTACAGGTACACAGTTTGAACTTCACTGTATAACATAAATGATTTAAATGCATCAGGCTCAAAGTTTTCCCCACAGCAAAAATTTTCCACTTAGCTAAATTCTTCTGAAGATCTGTATTGAGAAAAGAATCTTGTCTTGACAAGAATAAAGAAATATATGTAGAAATCTCTAGATCTATCTGATCAATTTTACTGTTTATTGAAACCAGTGGGAAGTTACTTACCTGTATTTCTGAGACTTTTCAGACTCTTATAATTGGTTCTTAGTCTCAAGGTACAAGACTAATGGAACTTTCTCAGCCTTCTTACTATTTTTAGCATCCTTAATGGCAATGGCAGCAGATAGGTGTGATTTCTATAGCCTACTGCTGGTCACACTCTTCCTAGCAGTGCCCAAAACATCAGAAGGGGAAAGGCTGTTCACTGCAACAAACACCTGAAATACTTAAGCCTCAAACAGAGACGAATAACTGTAAAGACAAATACTACTACTGAAAGTGTGTTCAGTTTGGGGAGAGGGAAGAAAATCTTGTAAGACAGTACCTTTAGTAACTTATTTACAAATAGTTTTATTATATTCAATAATGTTATGTGCACATATTCTTAAATCTAGAAAGAACGAATTTCTGATGTATGCCACAGAAAACAAAAAATATTTATCTTGTATCTCATCACCACTTAGGCCCACCAAAATTTATATAAAATGCCAGCTTGAAAGATGTATTATAAAAAACACACAAACTTTTAAAAGCTGTCTAAATCAAGAGGCATTAAAATAAAATAATTTATTTTATTTATATTATGGATTATGGATGACTTTGAAATATTGTAGGAAGTTCACAGTCTGAGGTCTAAAAACCGAGACTTCCTTCAGCCATGGTAACAAAAAGCAGTCTGTGCCAAAAGCAAAGGTTTAGATTAAGTAACTGAGAACCCTGTTTAACAGTTAGCATCAGCTAAAGAACTGAAGAGCTACAAAACAGAACACAAACTGTTGAGTGGTAATTATTAGAAAGGTAGACAGGAGAACTTCTAGAGGTATGGTAGGCCCAAAGCAAGTGGAGTGGTAAGAAAACCTTATTTGTAGAGAACTCTTTTTTTGGACACTGTCAAGACTATAGCAGACAAATTTGAAAGCTGGGCTTGAAGCTCCAGTGTATCAATTAATCTAATTGATAATCACAACTAATCACATTTCATACCTGCTCCCATTGCCTTTGAGGATTGACCAATCTTTAGAGCTTAAGGATTTTTTCTTGTCTCATTCTAGGTAGGTGAACCTCCAAGGCAAGAATATTTTTAGCTGACAGGCAATCCAGCATTTAACATTTACAATACGTAATCTATAACACCTACACAATGCTTCTCAACCACACAGAGGCCAAATTAACTACTCTGTTCTTTGTCTAAATCATACTCAAGAGTTAGGTATGGATATTATAAAATTTAAAATCCACTAGATAAACCTACTTAACATACAAAACAAGAAATACTGATCTTATATTGTCAATTCACATACTGAAAACTAAAGAAATTTCAAGCACTGAAGTCCTTGCGAAATGAAGGTAGGTTAGTGTCAAAAATAGCGTTACACCGCCAGACTAGGAACGTTTTCAACTACTGAACACTAGCAAAGATTGCAGAAAAAACTCATCTATCTTTCTTCTTAAATGTAAAAGGTGTGTATGTATAGCTTATGTAGGCCTAGATAAATAACAAGCACTTAAGTATTAATGGCAAGTGTTCTTTTTCCAATAATTTTCCTTTTTAAAACAATATATATCTTATCTCTGCTTTTTTCAACTGGTATTAGAAATGATGTATCTGGTAGTGTGAACAAAATGTTCATTCAGACTCCCTCAAGATGACATATCCCAGTTCTAGCCTATGAAATAGATTTCTGAGCTATAGGAGAGCCTCTCAGTGCCTGCATCATAGTTTTGTGAAGAACAAGAGCAGGAAATCTGCCCTTTAAAATACAACTTTTCCCTGCGTGTTGTAAACAATTCCAGAAATTGAGCATAATCTGACATATTTTTTCCAGTAAAACATTCTCTGAATATTAAAAGTTAGCTTTATAAATGTATTATATACTGAAATTATTTCTATCAGGTTTCTGTTGCAGTATATATATATATATATTCTGTATACAAAGGAATAAGTATATCACATTTCCAAAATGGTTAAAGAAACACTCTTTAAGGCAATATTCTATATAATTAGTGAAAAATATAGAATGCTCTTCTAGTGATAGTGTGTTAAAAAACCCCAATATACAAAAGGTGTTTAAAAACAAGTCACGTAACCTCTCACCATAAATGTGACCATCATCATCATATAGGAGCTGGCAAAATTAGTTAGGGGTATGGAAAAAAAATAAGATGGTACCCAAAAGAGTTTTGACCTCAAGCACAACCCAGAATACAAATAGAATCAGTCTCAAACTCATTAATATTTCTGATTCACTCTACTATGAATTGGTTATTCTCAGAATGTCTATGCAAATGAAAATAACATGTTAAAAATAGGGTTGAGAATGGTGTAAAGCTAAACAGCAAACTACAAAAAGTATAGTTCCAATCTATTTTTCTAGTAATTTACCTCTTTGTCTGGATGGCAAATGACCCATGCTTACAGTTAAAAAGCACACGGAAGTTCTTTAGGTAAATGACACTACCTGTATACTTAAACATACAGTATATGTGATGCTTTTCCAATGAATCATCCATAAAAGGACAAAAAAGTAAAAAAAAATTAAGACTGCATTAAGCTAAAGCCAATGCCAGGCCAATGACTACTATGAGCAGCGCCTACTATAGACCAGAATGGGACTCATTGGGGATTGTGAAGCTTCAGAGAAACGGCAAATAAACAAATAAATAAATAAATAAACCCTGAATGATCAAAATATTAACTTAAAAAACTCAAGCAAATGGCTACATACGTAATCTGATTTCACCAGCATACTTACGAAGGATGACGTGGGTGATAACGAATGCAAATATAAAGACTGTCAGAAAGGACAGAGATAAAATAAACATATAAAAAAATCTGTAGTTTCTTTTCCCCACACAGTTGCCTACCCAGGGACAGTGGTGATCAAACCGTTCTGAAATGAGAGGCAGAAGAAAAAAAAATGGAAAACAATTAATAAAATGCTGTTTATTTGAAAAAATGCTCTCTGAATACTATATTAAAACTCATGACTTAACTGGCATTTGTAAAGTAGCCACAGAGAAGTTCTTATTTAGAAAGGAACAAAAAATAGAAAAGAAAAAAAAGGAGTACTTTAATGAAACCTTACAATTTTTGAAGAAATCAAAGCATGGCTGAGGTGAGTTCCTGTTAAACTAACAGCCTTATTGTGACAAATTGTGCAGTCAGACCAGCAAGCATATATTTATCCATTATCACATGGAGCATTAGCAACTCAGTTGTATTCGATTTTTTCAAAACAAAGTGGGGTTTTTTTCCTTCAGTGCATCTTCTACTCCAAATTGGAATTTCTGAGATTCTTTCCTTTACATCTGTCATGATCACACCTCTGACTTATGCCTGCTATCATATCATCCATCAGTTATGGAGCATAAAATATTTACAGCTTCCCACTTCCTTTTATTTCTTCGCTCAAGATATTCTTCATTCTAGATCACCTATTTTTCCACTTGGAGTCAACACTGTCATACAAGATCATTAAAAATAGCAAAATCATTCACATCAAACGTTTTTCAAATGTTAAAATTTAAATGCATCATATAAAAATTGGTAATCTGCATGCTCTGTTACCCTTCGCGCTATAGGCTCTGTCTCCTTTTTACTAAGCAAAAACCTTTCTGTTTACCTCCCTTGTTCGTGGGATAGGAAAAGGCCAGGGTGGATCAGAAACAAGTGTCCCCAAGATGGGGGAAATGCCTCAGTGCTGGAAAGCAGCAGAAGGAATGGCTTCTCCCCAGGCAGCCTGGGTCCACCCTCCATGTTCCAGAGCTATTGCCAGGAAACAAACTTGTATTTCTTTACTTTACTTTGGAGAGATTACACTGACAGAATTTTAAGGTTTTTAAATCAAATCCAAGACCATAAGACAGATGCATTCATGCTGACTCTTTCTTCCACTCTCTGATCCTTGTCCAAACCCTGGTTTGTTTTCTGTGATTTTTATGCCTCCACTGACGTACTATCAAACTATTTGTAATTCCACAGGAAAGGCGAGCTATGAATCCAAAGTCCTTTAAGCCCTGTGTTAGAAAGGCACATCTGACCAAGTATACCAGCTTATTTTAGTTATGGATTTATGTTAAAGGCCTACATTAGAGGTTTTTCTTGTAGGATGTATTTAGTATTATCTTCATTTAAAAAAAGTCAAAACAACATGCAGAACAGATTTCTGAGTCCACTAGACTTTAGGAGGGTTTTTTTAAATGGTTTTTCGTGACAGCTGTTTGGACCACGTGTTTCTGCCATAAATCTGTTTCGAATTCCAACAGGGCTATTCAAGGTGAAGTTACTGAACTTTCTTAGGATAAAGCTTCAGAATACTTTGATTGAGTGAGTACTGCTAAGAATACCAAGAACTTAAACACTCTGGGTAGGTGATACTACCTTTTCTCAGTGCGCTACAGTGCAAAATAATTGATATTGCTTTTTTAAAAGTGTTTGTCTTTAAATCTGTGCTACTAAATGAGCCCTCATATTCTGATAAACATTCTATTTCATTTAAATTCATTCATACATACAACTCATAAGCAAACACCACCACAAAAAAGCACAAATACAGACCATTTTAAAAAGCAGTATCCTAGAGTATTTTGGTACCCTACTGATAAAAAAATACATTACATGTCTTGGAAGATGAATTCCGTATACACAGATTCATTCTCTTCTATGCTGACACAGTAGGAGATGAATTATATTGGCATAAAGCTGTTTCTAGCCATGAAACAACATTTAGATAGATGCAGACATCTATTTGATGGATTCAGGTAAACGCAGACAAAAACACGCACATCCACACAACCCCTCTACCTATAAACTCACATTCCTATACATACACACAGTCCTTACTGAAGATGCACTTTGTGTTTTTAACCTATTTGTCAGTCCTCTTCAATTTCCATCTTCAGACTTTCCTGGGGAACTGAAAGGCTCTGCTTTCTCAATAAATACATTACTAATCATTGTAAAGCTAAATAACTACTCACAGGTATTTACAAAGGACCAAAAAGGCTGGAAACAAAAAACACTACAGCAGTATTCAACTGGAATCAACTCCAATGAAAAAAGAGGCATATTGAAAGGTTTACATGAATCTTAGATAAATAAATTTGGTCTCACTTCTCTCAGTCAGAAAATAGAAAGGCATGTGACATGTGCCACAAAACAGTATATTAAAAGGCAAGACATTATTCTACTGAGCAGAACACAAATACGTAAATGTAATTTAAATAGAAGAGCCTTATAGCTTGTGAGCTGCTTTGCTTAGTTATTAATGCAGGAGAAAACTGCCAACCCTGGCAAAATGAAGAGATAAATGCTAAACAGAAACTTCTAATGCTATTACGAAATATAAAATCTATTAAAGCTGGAGCTGTTTCTTCTTCCTTACAAAAACACAAGACCTAATAAATATTAATGAAGAAGTAACACAGTGTCTTAAGGTTCACCTCCAGAATTCCAGATGCTTGACAATTGAACAACCAATGATTTTATAAAGGAAGCTCTATCTGATATCTCCACTTGGACAATGCTGGCAGCAAAATTAAGACAACTTCATTGAGAAATGAAAAACCACCGATGCTGAGAAAAACTGGAATTCCAGCCCTCATGAACTTAAAAGGTAGAGCAAATAGAAATGCAATTTCTTGTGAAGAACAGACTGTTAAGAGGTGATTACTGCAGATCTGGATAGGTATTCAAACTGTATACTACTGTATTCAAACAAACATTTGTGGCAAGGTTAATGTAAAAATATTTGAAGCAAACATATACAATTAAAACATTGGCAGTATAAACTCTCATTAATATAAGTGTATTAGAACTCAAAATTAGGGAAGAAGAAAGCTGAAGTACTCTATGGATAGAAACATTGTGATATGTCATCCTCCTACACTCAAGTTTAAACAAAAGCAGCAAGATATTTGCCCTCTTGATGTTACAGCTGTACTTTCTATCTACCTAATCAAGATATCAAGAACTACTGATAGAACAAATGGCCCAGTTTCTACCATTTCAGCAGTTCTGTGAAGTCTTTTGCCTGGTGTTTTTATGGCTTTCCATCCGCTGGCCAAGCCTGATGTTCATTCTACCCTGCAGGAAGCAGCCTGGCAGAGCCAGATGAACCTAAAACTATGGCTTTTTTTCTCCTCAGATCACCTCATCAGACAAACACCAAAGATGCCCAAACAAAGCAGTGAGAACACACTGCCAGAGAAGGGATGAAATAACACCTTCAGAAGCAGCTCAATGTTAATTCAGCCTAGCTGTGACACCAACCTTACTACAGGTTAGCAGTTATCACAACTGCAGGAGTAATCCAGTTTTGATTAATTTTTCAGGATCTGAGATTAAAACCTGAAGCAAATAAAAAAGGACTGAAAAAATGTGTGAAGAGTTTATAAGGTAAAGCATCAATGTAAAGAGATGAGTAAATTGAGACTATAAATGCTGTACAAATCACAGAAAACCAAAGAGGTAAGAAATTTCAGGAACTGTCAGTAACAGTAACAAAGACTATTTCATTACTCTTTCCCAAGTGATCAGCATCTTTGAATTTAAGTAATAACTTCTGAGAATAGCCAGCACCCCCATAACTAAATCCAAATGATGAGGCTTCACAAGAAAATTGAGCCAATCTAAAACCCTAGTAGCAGTGAAAGAGATGGTCAACTGCTGCCTTTCCTGCTACTTCAGGAAAGTTCCTTTTCTCATTGTGTAAGCTGCTGATGAATCAGGTCAGTTCTCTGGACTGCAGGAAAAAAAAAAAAGAATTATTTTGCTCATTGATGAGTCGGAAAAACTGACTTATCAATGGCTGCATTTTGCCAAATGCTTTGTGAACAGGCACAAAGAAGAGAATCATAGAAATAAGGAAAAAAAATAAAAGAGAAGTTGATGACATTCAAATCCCTTTGGAAGCAGCAAGCTGTCAGTATGACTCAGTGGTCTCATTAACACTCACCCAAGTGGTCTGATTAACACTCATCTAACAACCTGTGCTAACTGTATGACAGAAAAACACTATACTTCATATTTTGACATTCCTCATTTCTTACCTTCCTTGAAACATTTATATTTAAAACTGTCCTAAGAAACATTAACTGTTGGATATCTCACATAAAAACAGAACTGAGAACATTTCCCATTTTACTAAGCAATGGTCTTACACATGCAGCATTTCCTTCAGAAGCCACACCAAAGCATGTCCCTTGCTGATCAGAACCGAAGAGTCAAATCTCTACTTTTCCACAGCACAGCATGTAGACTCCTAAATACTTAAATGTTCTGTTTTGTTCTGTTTCCATTTTTCAATCACTACACTCCAGGAAACCATGCACAAAATGACCCAAATGCTTTCCTTAGCTTTTAAAAACATTTAATGAAAGCCTAATAATTTACAAGGAACGCAAAAGCCTTTTTAAATGAAACATTTGTAGGCCACCTTGGCCCTTCAGTTTGCAGTATTTATGAATTGTTTCCTTTTTTCTTTGCTCAACTGGATCACTGCACACCAGCATACATTTTCTAAAGCTCAGTGGGAAGGTAGGACTCAAAGACAAGAAGTCGACAGGTGCAAAAATATCTAGGTCATGTTACTAGGAGATTCCAGTGAGCACAACTTAGAATTCATTTGGTAATTTTTCCACCCTGTGCAAGCAAGTAAAGTATTGTAGGGCAAAGGCACAAACCTAAGGCATTCCCTGAATATTACCGTCCTTATTTAAAGCATGCAAACACATATCGCATGACTGGAAAAAGTCAAGAGCCCACTATGCAAATCCTGTGCCACTAAGAAGTCACACTGCAGCTCAACCGACTGGGCCAGGATTTCTCAAAATTACTTATGATAGTGGCAGTAGTACAACACAGGACTACAATGTCCATTGTCAAGGACTCACACTGAGTAATTATGTAGAGAGACTGATACATCTGCATGTATTTATAATGATGACAATTAAAGCTTTTAGAAGGACTATGATGTCATGATATGACCACATCTATTCAGGCTTCTTGTCATTTTGTACGCCAAATAGTACTTTCAGAATTTGTTTGCTCTTGAAATGTTTAAGAAGACAAATGAGGCTTTTCGAAGTCCATGCAAGAAATATGTTTTATTGCAAAGAGTACTTATTTTCTTCTAAGATACAGCAGTCCAATCCCAACTGCTGAAAGCGATGTACATATGCACAAAAGCAAATATAACCATTGCATTAAGTCCTTTACAGTCAGTTCAAAATATCTGATAATTTAATTGGATAATTAATATCCAATATTCATTGCATATTCATAAAACTATTCTTAGCTCTGACGTTCAGTTTCACTGACTGAAATAATCACTCATAAGAAAATTGTTTATTTAATAATATTAAAAATACCATCCCCACTGATGGAATTTGCCATCAACTGGCAACAACAATAAAATACTTGGATCAATTTAACTTACTCACCATTCACCTGTCTGACAGTCGTTCCCCTGACAACATCTTTGCTGTTACTTTTGTGGAATGAAATCTGAGTAAAAATTAATATGAAAAAAGCACTGAATAGCAAAAGATCAATTGCAAGTTACATTTATATGCACGCTGATGTTATTTTAGAACATCTGTTATGGACAATGCACAATGGATCCCTTAAATCACTGAGCTTCAACACTTTCATACACTGATTCCAAATCAAAACACCCCATGAAAACCAAACAGAAAGAAAGCGTCTTCTGGCCTTATGTTAACATTTGGGAAATACTCACCAAAAGTTTACTCCAAATTACATTCTGGACACTAATCGCTACAAGGTGATGCACACTGAAACAGTAATGTAACACTGGGAAAGATGGGACTTCATTAATGAAATAAATTAATAATGTGCATGGGTATCTACAACAAAAAGTCAATCAGAAAAACAAACACAAAGGGCCACTTAACATGTATTTCACTTTCATGACTGTTTAAACTGTTCCAGACAGCTAAGGTATTTGGGTGGGGTTTTAAAAAAATAAGTTGAAATGACAACTTTTTGCATGCTAATCAACTTCAATACTTGCAGACCACTGCTATTCACAAAAAGAAAATAAACACGCTTAATTTTCAAAATAAAAATAGCAATTGATTTATTAGGAAAACATCCAGCCATTGCCCTAGGACAGCTCATAGTAATTAAACTGTATTGTCACACAGATCACTTCACTGCACCCTTCAATAATAAATGTTGACTAATTAACAAACTCCTTTGACTGCATGCACATTAATGGTGACATTTTCAAAGGCAGCAGCAGCAGTTTAGAATGGCTGCTCTTTGAGAGGTACAAAGAGTGCACAGTGAAGGACCTCACTGCTTAACAATCTTCCTTTGCATACCCATTCGAGTACATACACCCTGGCATACCCAGACGAGTGCCTGACACACACCCAACTGCACAGGAAGAGATTTTAAAATGCCAAATTTGTCCCTAGAAGAAGCACAGTATCCTTACCAAGTAACAGCATATACAAAGTTTATGGGTTAATTTCTCCCTTTTCTACAGGAAAGCACATTTTTTACACACTTCCATTTCTGTCTTTTACTGGAATTTGAGTTTTTTAACCATTCTGCAAATTGCTACTGCACTGAATGTAAATATGCGTTTATTTTCTTAGGTTCCTAGTTTTTTAAACTGGTAATTTCTCTCTTTAATTTTCACTCTGACACCTCGAGGTTTACAGCATCGTTTACACAGTCAGATATTCTGATCATCTCCGCATTTTTTCATATGCAGATCAATGCATAAGCCAAAACCTCTCTTAAATAACCTATAATACGATTTTCTTTTTTTAAAGAGACTGACATATTTCACAGTCCATTCACTTAGGATTTAGAAGCCCTGACACACTTGCCATGCTTCCTGAATTTACAAAGTACATCTAATTATACAAATGGCACAATCATAAATAATATATCACTTCTGTGAGTGCTGGTGCATACTCCATTTGGCAGCTTCTTGTTCTACCTTTTTGGGGCACTCTAACAAAAAGAGTCCAAGCCATTTCTCACCTGTAAAAATTGGTAAAAATATGTAAGAAAGGAAAGAAAAAAGGAAAGAATGGTCACAACAGCCAAATTTATGCTTTATTTTTTTGTTCAGCCAAAGAGTCATTTCAAGACAACCGGAGCTAAGATTTAACAGGTTCAAAATGAAGTGAAAATTGTACTCTATTCACTGCAGGAAATGTAAGGAAAGAAATAAGCAAAGGCCATGAAAAGGAAGTAAAGACAAGAAAGGAAATAATAAGGTAATGAAGAAAGAGTACTACAGAATAGAATTTAAACCAAGAAAACCAAAGTCCTGACATACACATTGATTATAAAGGACTACAAAGTCCTGAGAAAATTATTCTCAGAAACACTGTCTGCATTAGAAAAACCAAACTGCTACAAAGCCACCTCTCAGCCTGCTTTTGAAGTAATTGGTCTTCTTCAGGCTGGAAGATGGTGGTATCTGGAGTAACTACAGGGAAAAGCTTGTCCCCAGAAGACACTGGTAAATCTTACTCTGTCTTACACTGTTTGTGTTGTGTGTGCTTTGGAAATTAATTCCCCATATTGTTCAGATATAGCCACCTGCTTCTTGTTCAGCTTTCATTATAGAAATCAAATTAAACAAAATAAAAATTACTTATTAAAATCAAACAAAATAAAAGGATATTACACAGTTGATGTTGCCAGGAGCAAAAATAAATTAAATAGCCGCCATTAGCTAATTTCAGAAGAAAGTCCAACCACTGCCTTCCCTCTAGGATTACCAAGTGCCATCAAAACCTCTTGTCAAAAGGTTAAGCTAGCAATAACTAGCTTGAGCTCAGAATTTATGTCTGCTTTGGTTACTTTTATTCTAAAGTTTTTATCTCTTGTTTTTAGATGCTTGTTATGTTTAACTCACTTGTAATTCTTAAGCAACATAATGGTACACAAAACCCTTGAGGGGCTAACTTCCAACTGACATTCACAGAGGAAGTAAAGAAAGCAAATCAGAAATATACCCAAGGTATGTGCTTCAGGGAACACTTATTCAACCAAATTTTTTTAGGTATTACATAAATGGAACAAACGATATTTGTATGAAAATAGAGATTTTTCTGGACACTACTAGGAAAATATTGTACAGCTGAAGGAGTCTGAAGTATTACCATGGCTAGAACTCAAACTAACTCTATTCTTCTTTTTTTTTCTTATTTCAAGATATTCAGTGCTTTTTAAATCTACAAATACCACATAGACATTTATAAAAGATAGTGATGAAACAAAAATCAAACAAGGTCAAGTAACAGATATGCTTACTAAACAATTAGACAGGAAAAAAAGAGTAAGTTTTTGTATGTACTCACATATTTAAAATGCTGCAATTTATTCCTTACAGAATAAAAAGCACTAATAGAAAACACAGAATGAAAGAACCTCTCTTTCACACTGCATTTATTTGCCAAGTATCATAAAACACCTTTAGGTAAAAGTAGCACACTGCTTTTTCTGAGCAGTGAGTGCTGGTTTGATGACAGACTCCATTCCTGTACCACAGAGTCTCTGTAGCTGGTTTGTAACTGCAGCAAAATCTTTGGAAACTATGTGGTAAAAAGGAATGCATGGCCATCCCAGTAGTGAGCTGCTTAAATATCATACATTATGTTTAAAAGCATAAGTTACTTAAATATCCATGTGCGTGTGAAGTAGGACTACTTGTCCATAGGTTTAGTTAAATCAGTAAGGAAGTAACAAATAGTGGCACAGGAACACTCATTGCTATTAAAAGATTTATTCAGAAAACAAATAACAGCATCATCATATAGACAATACTAACTTAAGAGTGGTGGCAAACTACATAACACACTCTGATTAAGTGTTCGCTCAGACTGTTAGATTTCCACAGGTACATGAGCCATCCAATTTTCTTGACACCTATTCTTAACAGAAAATTAGTTGCAGGTACTTGTAGATTTCACTTTTTGCATCCAGTACACCTGAATACTTATATGATAAACACCTGTATCTAAACAGGAAACAAAGCTACGATACAGTGTACCCTGAAAAAGTCAATTTATCGTAATTCCCATTATAAACACTGAATATAAAAACCACAGCAAACTCATTCAATTACCTTAAAACAAATAACTCCAAATTAAAAAAATGTGCAAGAGGAAATTACATTGATCATACCTATCTTATGTGGAGAAAAGACATCTCCATTATATGTCATTTGTTCACTTTTTTCTGATAAATATTTATAATAATTCACATCTGTTTTTTCATCACCGACATGATCAGAAGGCTGTGTAAGTTGTTTCCCTGCCATCAATAGTTTTATGTTTTACAGGATAGGTTTTCCAGATATGGTATGAAAGGATACAGATTACAGAATAACCTACTGGAAAATTCTTCATACCAGTATATTAAAACCCCCAAACGTTATTTAAAATAAGCTTCAGGTTGTACGGGGGAAGTTGGTTTTATTTTTGCTCTCTTGGTAAAGACAACTGCTTTTCAACAACTGTATTTACATATTATCCACTTTGCTGAGCAATATCACGACACTGTAATGGTCAGGTTACACATTTGCTAAAATATCTTCCAGAAAAATGTGCCAACTGCAATTCATAAACATTCCTACTTGCTCAATAAAAGCAAGTTCAATAGTTTTTGCAAAACTTACAAAATTCTAACACGTGAGAAAAATTTATTTACTAAAGGAACCATCTACAGATACCAATCAATTCTTTGGGGCCAAAAGGCTAATAAGCTTTTCAGTCTGATGTAAGTGTATTCCCTAAATGAGCATCATCTAAACATAAAACTCCAATTCTTCCAATGGCTGCTTTATATCTAAAAATATCACTGCTGAATGCTGCAATTACATTTCTCAGCTGGAGACTTCTTTCTACATTATTTTCATGAATGCATAAGATCCAGGCTCAACAGTGTGCTAATCAACTGCACTAAACTGCAAATGTGATCTAATTAACTGGAAACCACTCAGATTTGATTGGTAGGGTTTTTTTGCTTTACTTTTAAATCCAAGCATATCTTAATCACCTTGTCTGACCTCCACAGAAAAGAATAATGAAAAAGGACAAGACATTCAGAGAGAAAAAACCCAACCCTATAATTACAAAATATGCTTAGGTCCTGACAACATGTACTTACTCTCAAAATAGCATTTTTGCCCAGTAATTTTCTTATGGATGCAGACATAAGTACTTCCAGTCATAAAACTGCTCAAAGGTAAGAATCACCTACAGTGTGTATTTTGGTCACACAGCCCTAACCATTTGAACCGTGTCTTACAGCTGAAAGCTGAGAAGCAGCTCCTTGCCCTCAATTTAGTTTGGTGAAGAAAACAATTCTGAGACTCCCAAAAAGCTGGGAAAGGCCACTGCACATTATATGTGGCCTTCCTTGAGTTGGGTGTGTTCTTTGTCATTAGGGCAGGTTAGGAAAGATGTATGCATCAGAAAATAATTTCCCTTCTGAGACGAGCAACATCTGCTAGGCCAGGTCTCCTTTTCTGCCTCCTCTAAAATTCTTAACATTTAACAGATCTTGTAGAAAAGGAAGATGAACAGAGCAAGTCACTTCATGACTAATCTTGTCACTAACTGGCTTTTTTATGTCTCCTACTAAAATAATTCATAACAATATATAAGCTACTAAATTGAACATATGCCATATCTTTTTTTTACTTACCTACGCAGTTATCACAAAGGCTGCAATGTGAGGCACGAGGTGGGCGGAAAATCTTGCAAGTAAAACAATATTTTAGTTTCACTGTCTGTCCATTGATGATCACTTCTTTTGTTCTGGGAGGGGGCCGATATCCTCCTGAACTGGATCCATTTGCTATATCTAAACATGAAAATACAAGACATGAAATGTTGCACATGAGCTATGATGTATGCACAAAACTGTCCTCGATGGCCATCTACAGCAAATTTCAAATTTGTATTTACACATTTAAAATAAACAAATTGTTCCCTTCTAATTCTCGAGTAGTAAGTAGCAAGGAGATATTTCACGGCAAATAGCACCCAAAGCAAATCAATCTGAACCAAAGAAACCATCCAAACCCAATTCTCAAATGCTGACAATGACCGTGATCCCAAAATTCTTAGTTTCATACCCCCTAATAGTTCTTAGATAGCATATTAAAGACAACTATAAGCTCTGGTGTGGGACAGCAAAACTTGGAAGTTACCTTTATAATCTTCCTAATTTTTTTCTGAGTTCCTGTAATAACAAAAAATCTGCCTAGAAGTGCTGCAGAAATTCTTCAAGCTAATAGAGAATTTGCACATTTAGTTAAGCATCTGTCATCTGAGCCTGGTGAATGTTGAGATCTCTTGCATGTTGTGATACAACAGAGCACATTCACAAAAGCATTTTACAGCTTTTGCTGTTTAGAAATTTGAACACCCAATTACCAGTGTTACTTCTACACCTTGAAGTTTGTTTGTTGCACAAAACCAGCTTCCAACTACTTCATTTGGTACAAGTGGTAGAGTTTTGGGTTTTGTTTCTAAGCTTCCTTTTGTTTTATTTCAGGATATTACCAATAATTTTTCCAGCATGTAAAGGACAGATGAAGCTAAACCATTAAAGCTCGATTTTGTCCAAGCTGAGCTTTACTCTGAAAGTTCAACATGTAAAAGTGGTGCCTTTTTCTAGGTTTATCTATTCTATTGTGCAATCACAATCAAACCACAGAAGTGAAAAAAAAAACCCAACAAAAAACCCCACATAAATTTATTACACTTGAATAACAGAACAGCTCAGACATTAGGGAAGTAAAATATTTTCCAATATATGAATGAAAATACATTTCAAAGTCACAGTCAAGTCCCTTGAATAACAGTGTCTTAAGTTGTGCCCAGTTCATGTGAGGCTCGATACTAAAAGATCTATGACTCGTATTTGAGCTCAAATTGTTAGAAATATCACCCACAATTTTGATTTCGGCAGATTATGCAGCCTACAAATTATATATTTTTCCAAAAGGGCAACAAGAAAGTCTCCCACCTAGCAAGGCATTCAAACTGGCAAGAGCACAGCCATGCTAGCAAAGCTGCAATTATACAGCATGCTGATTTGGCATCAAATCCAACTTAAGGAGTTCTCATCTGCAACGTGCTCACCCATAAATATGATCCATAAATATACAACAATGAAAGTCTTTGTGGGACACCACTGTAAACTTGACTATTAAAACAACCAGACATCAGAAAACTCTTAATGGAGAAGAGGATGAAATGAAGGGAGTAATAGCTGAGATGGATGGAATCTGGGTATAAAGCTCCTAAACATCCATGATGAGAATGAAATAGTGAATACTGAAGAAAGACCAGCTCAGAAGCAGCCTCCTACAGCCTGATGAGGTATAGGCATTCACTTGTGTTGGTTATAAACCAATTTCTGCAATGTGCTTGTGATGCTTGGCCAGGTCCAACAATCTGCACATGGAAGCATGGATTGTTGTGTGGCTCCCATAACTAGCAGTTATACTGATTTTGACCTCAAGGCCAATACTATTTGACAAATATTTTTGATTAAGTAATCCTACCAGTGTATTTTAGCGAATAACCTGAAAAAATGTTCTTTGGAAGGCACAGGACAACTGTGCTTATAGTACTTAAAGCTTTAGAGAGACATGGATGCTACCTAAATCCAGAAGACAGGGAAGAATTTCTTATAATTCACTTTACATTAAAGAAGCTTCTGGTGACATTACAACCAACTGGCTTGTAATAATCATAGTCCTTCTAGAAATCTTTGGTCATTACAAAACACAATGTTACACCCATTTCTGACCATATTTTGGTCAAGATAAGACTTAAGCTGTGAACATAAATATAGGTCATTAGCCCTACTTAATTTTTTTTATTGAATAAAGCATTTAATACATGCTGGCACGACATATTCATTAATAAACCAAAGATTTTCACTTGATACTCAAATTTAGGTGCATAATTACAAAAAATACTACTAAAGCCTGAATTTAATCTAGGTATGTTAGAAATACTGATGAATTGAATTTCATAACATAACAGTAGTATTTCAGACTTTTTTCTTTTACAAAATGTTATTATTCCTGAGTATGTACATAATCATTGAAAAAAAATTACTTAAACAGTTGAGGAAAATTGTTTAGAGCTAAAATGCTCTTTTTCCTAGATAAACATTTGTTTTTTAAAGGCACATTGTCTAAACCCAGTACTTCTCCTCCCTTTCAAAAAGTTCATAAATTGCACCACAATTATTTTAAATGGGCTCTGGCAGAATCTCAAAGGCAACTTCTGTCTTCTTTGGTGGAGAAGCGAGACTACTGTCCAGCCCATTTTATTTACAACACCGGTCTTTAAGAGGATTTCCTCCCTGATATTTGCAGGGAAGTTCACAGAGACAGCAAATCCTAGCTCTCCGAGGCAAATTGACCTTGAAATCCAAGGGTGAAAGCTGATGCAAATGCAATCAATATAAACAGTCTTGCTGACTTTCCAAGGAGTGATATTTTTTCTCAAAATCCTAAATTGAATAATCAAACCTGAATGTTCCAGTCTTTCTGTTTACTAACTTCTTTTTCCTGGAAACAAGCTGCAGAGCAAGGTCAAATGTGCTTGGATTTAATACGATTCATCTAACCTAAATGTGCTAAACATGTCCTGGCTTCACTGTGAATTTTCAGACTGTAATTTGCCTTCAACTCAGCTGCTCACACTTGGGGTCTAACACAGTTAAATCTCCAATACATGAGGTCTCTTTGAGGAACAGAGAGATTAACCTTTATGGAGTCACATTCCCCAAATAAACTATTTGACCACTACTGCATTTTACTCATCCAACCTATTACTGCTGTAATAATGCAAGTTCTTTCACAAAAAGGCAAAAATTTACCCACTAATGGGATTGCCATCTATCCTCTCTGTTCTGATGCGTTTTGTAACTTCTCTAGCAGGGTTAACTGTTCATGCACTAGATGGGACTACAGCATTTTTATTACCATCATTACAAAAACCCCATGCATGCAATCCATGTCCTTGCAGGACCAAGAGACCTGAAAAGCTACAAGAAAGGTCCTTCAAGTATTTAATGGAGATACAGCACATTCTAATGGAACATGTCCCATTATAATGGGACAACAAACTCCACTTAGATTTCACAATTTTTAAAGCTACAAACAAATAAGCGGTGCTGACGAAAGACAGAAGCTGCAAGTTTGTATACATATCACTAAGACTCTCCTGCTCAATCAAGAGTTAGATTTTTTGGTCAATGTTCCTAAGAACCTGAGACAAACAGCCTCTAGAAGCCAACCCTTCATTCTCCCTATACAAGCTTCATAACTGTACCATGCAATGTTTGTTGAGAACTTTAAAAGGACACAACTTCAATCTTCAGACAGTATTATTTGAGAAGTCAGTAAACTGACACAATTCTAATGTTTCCTGAGGACTAAATGAAAAGGTAATGAAAAGAATCTTTATGTGTAATCCATGACATCTAAAAAACAATAGAAAAAAATCCTGGCCAAAACAAAACAAAGCTTGCCAACAATGCGAACCTCTAAGAAATGTCTTCCTCTGTGTCTAACCACTTAAATTTAAGCTACCTGTTTAACAACAGTGGGCTACAAGATGAAAAAGTAGTTTATTTCTTGGAGGGAAGAGAACATTAATAAAATGCTCTTTTTCCCAAACACTAATCTCAGGGACAAACAATACTGGGAACCTGGTTTAGACTGAAACCAGCAGCCCCTATCTGCATTCTTCACCTAGTTCTTCATCTGATAGCCATCAAGAGATATTGACCACATATTGCTCCTGACTTTAAGGGCTTACTGCCTTTGATTTTTCTGAAAAAATGTATTATTTTTTTAAAAGTAGTGTTGCATGACCTTCTTGAAGCATAAAACTTCACATGAAAGGTATGCTCATTCCCAGAAAGAAATGTAATCTTCAGTGATTTGCTGAAGAAGCATAGACAGGAAGAACTTTCTAAGACTTACCTGACACACAAAGTAATTCCACCGTATTTATTTTAAGAATGTTGTTTGAAAGTGCAGTATGAGGTACAACTATAAGCCTAGGAAGCTGGTATCCCACCTTTGTAAGGAAAGCAAAATGTGATAACCACAAATGGCATGTAACTGTTCAGGCCATTGCCAGTTCTATGAAATGCCTGTGCTGTGGCAGGGATTTAATTTTTTTAAGGCTATAATGAAATCAAATTGTGCATTTCAAAACAAATGAAAGACAGGCAAAGAATTGTGAAGGAGTCTCAAACGTAATTAGACAGCCAAGGCAAACAATTTGCAGAGATGGTGTGCTGGTGTAGCTCACACATTGAATTCAGGGCTTGAGGACTTGGAAAACACAAAAGCAAGCAGAAGCTGTCCTGTGAACTGGCCTGAGTACGGATTAAACGAGGAAGATACATGTCACTTTAGATAAGAGGAAGATACACGTCACTTTTAGATTTTTCTTCACTGAAGAAAAATCCAAAGCATTTTAAGGCTGAAAGGATAAATTACCATGACTAACTTTTCATTAATCTGCATCACCTATCCGATGCAAACAAGATTGATATCGCAGAAGAATTGCTAAACTTGTATACATCAACTGGACAAATGCTTTCCCATTCTCCTGGACTGGGTTCTTCTAAGTCTTCATATTCAGAAGTTTACAAGTAAGCCACTTGAAGTGGCTTAGCACTGACCTAACAAGAGACACGTATCATAACTGCAAAGAGGCTACAAAATAAGGATGCTCTTAGTATTTGTGTTTCCATAGAAAAACAAGCCCCTCTCAACATAATATTTTGTGTGATTGCAGAAGCCATGCTTACATGCACCATGAAAATAATGCAATTACAGCTGGGGTACCCCTGGAAATAATTACTTTTCAATTTCAATAAAAGTTATAACTGAATTAAAAATACTACATCAGTAAGTTTAATGTTGCATTTAAAGAAAGAAAGAATCCTGCTGCATTTCAGTGAAATTATACCAAATAAAGTTGTCCTCAGTGATTTTACATTATGTAAGCCTTATACATCTACTTGCTTTTGTTCTATTACGTTATATGAAAACCCCAGCAACACCAGTATTTTAAGACTTTTGCTTCTCCTTTCTCTTAGGCCAGATGCACATACGTATTAAACATTCTTACAGGTGTTGTTTTCTAGACTTCTCCATTTAGCTGCCTTCCTCTTGAGTTTACAGGTATGTTGTGGAAAACCAGACAGTGAACTGAGCCCTTGTCACCACTGGGTATCCCAGAATGTCAGTTCTTTTGGTTCATGTAACTACTCTTCTTCTAACATGTCCCAAGAAGGATTTCTCCTTTTTGTCATATCACAGTGCTAACTCAATCTGTTTAGAAATACTCAAGTCTCCTCTTCCTGCACCATTCACCACTTAGACCCCTTTCCGTTAGTACTTGATTTCCACTTGTATTCATGCATTTTGTGGTTTTTCTCTAATATTGCTCAAGCTATTTAAACTATTTAAAGTATTTTTTAAAAAAATCAAACCTAGTGATTGCAAATTTCTCCATCTCAGCACCAACTTCAGAGATAAGCATACTCCTCATGAGCCCACAGTCTCTGAAAGGTCCTATTTGAGCACTTAGCATTTGCTACTATAGTGTCTTTTTGAAAAGGTGCTTATTGACTTTGTGGCAATTTCATCCATAACTTATTTCCAAAACTTATACAGAAAGAATCCTACACAGGACAACATCAAGACCTTAATTAGAGTGAAAAATGAAGCACATCTTCTGCTGTCCCACCAAGACAGTTACTCTTTCAATGAAGAATATCAGATTGATTACACTTGATTTTCCCTTGAAATTCTGTTGCCTGTTGATTTAAATAGCCACAAGCCCCAGCCCTTTGACAGTCCCAATTCTTATAATTTGATCATGCAGCAGTATACTCCATGTCTTTCCAGACAGAGAACAGTTTCTAGTGATAGAATTGACAGATTTTTATTAAAGAACACAGATAAACCAATAAAGATACAGTATAGTAGATTAACACTTTTAAACTACAACTACTTTCTTTCTTCTGACCTGCTCTTTCTGTCAGCTGTCAAGAAGCATACAAATTATCTTCTGAGATCAAAGTAGTGTTGAATTCCTCTGCTTTTTCTCATTTCCCACTTACATGGCACGCCTACAGCTTTTCTTTCTTCCTCTGACCTCTGACAGAACCTGTCCTGTTGTCTTCTACAGTTCCTTGCTGATTGTAACTGACTTTATTCTCCTTTTGCCTTTCCCAATATGCTTGTGCCATCTTTTTATAGTGACCTTTAGAAACTATCTCCACTTCTGACACTAGTACCTTTTTTACTACAATCAAATACAGTCAGAATGGCCTCTTATTACACTTCCCAACCTTCCTCTCTATGAAGATATCTTGATGATCTGCATTAAATATAATATTAAATATAATAAATATAACTACTTTGGGGGATTTTTTACCATTTTCCTTTTTTTTTCCCATTTTTTTCACTTTTTGTTTT
This sequence comes from Certhia americana, assembly GCA_018697195.1. Classification (NCBI taxonomy): domain Eukaryota; kingdom Metazoa; phylum Chordata; class Aves; order Passeriformes; family Certhiidae; genus Certhia; species Certhia americana. The sequence continues at coordinate 59,204,395 of CM031859.1, read as the reverse complement.
TCTATGAACACATCAGATTCTCAAGAAATAACTGCTTTCCATTCCTGTACACAGGGGGTAGAAATAGCAGCATCACAGCTCTGTTAGTCCCCCATGTTCACCTGCAAAAGGTTGATAGCCTAGGTGGAAACATCTTACACTCTCAATATGACCACCCTGTTTCCAGAAAGTCACCTGAAAAGACAAAGTACTTCAGCTTCTTTAGAAGGTCTTATTTTGAGAACCATTCTTCCTAATCAGCTCATCCTATTCTATGCTTTCTAATGTAAAAAAAATAAATAAAGTTTGATACATTTCAAGAGAACTTCAAAACAGCATTCTTAAATTACAATTCCTTTTCTTGGGTCTCAAATGTTTCTCAGTGCATCTGTAATAATTTCTGGTAGGCTGCTTCCCAAAGAGACCAGTAGGGCAGTGTAAGACTCAAGTATCTAAGAATGATTTGAATAAAATAAAAGCCACAGGTTACATAAAAGGACAGGTTACATAACACATTTTAGAAAGAAACTATTTGGTAAAGGCATTATTTTTAGGTGAGTTATCTGAAGAACTTCCTTGTCTAAAATAAATTACTGTTAACCTTGCACACCATCTTTAGAAGGCACCTCAAGTTGAAAGGAAAGCTACAAGGCAATCCAGTCTGAATCATAGTTTTGGAATGTCTAGTCTCCTTTTCAACTGCAGGAGCCATTTAGCTTTTCCTGCTGCACGGATAGCACTCCATTAGGTTACACCTTTAAGGGCACATTAAAAAAATACATTGTAACAGTACAAAAATGTCTCTTTCCATTTCCATTGTTGAATCCAGAATCACAATTTCAGGGCAGAATGATTTCTTATAGCTACCTAGCTGGTTCCTCTATTAGACTTGCCATAAGCCCTCATGCTTGGGAACTCCACATTTGCTGGCACTGTAATTCATTGCTTCAATACTCCACTGACCCTTCTTGGAAGAGCACTGCCTTTGCTACTGCTGAAGAAAAGACAATGGCTTTGATCAGCTCAGCAGCCTCAGCCTGTGAACAAGTATGCAATACCATTTAAAAAGAACTGTAATTTGTAAACACAAGTTCTGAAATTGTTGCACACAGGAACATTTTGACTGTCTTCTAGTATTCAGTTTTTATTTTTTGTTTTGTATTTTGCCAAAACTCTGACAGATGACAAGATAAAATTATTGTCATCAGCTGTTTATTTGAAATAATTTATTTCCTGACATAGATCAATGTTTCTATGAACATAGAGCAAACAAGCAATTCCTTGAACCTCTGCCTGTGTTTTGGACTAAAGGTGGTACCTTATTCTAGGTAAAGAATTCCATGAAGGAGACCAATAAAAGTAAACCATAACACTGGTTAGGAAAAGGTGCTAAATGAATGCTTCATTATATTTCTCCATATTTTTATGCACTTCTGAAATTGAGAGGAATAGCAAACATTTTAATGATTTTATCATAAAAAACCTAAGACTGCTCCAGAGTATTAAACATCAAGGATGCTACAAGTATTTCTCTTGTGCTTACACAGACCTTTTACCTGTCTTCAATTACATGAGCAAGCATTTCTCTGAAACTACTTCAGAAAAATGGGATTTCCACTGACTATCATATCAAAGCAGATATAGTAGTGTTTAGTAAGGTTGAGTAGCTTACTAAGCACACAAACCCACTATTTATGAAGCAGCTCTGTAAACTCATTCTGTGATTTCTCATTCAGGTGGCAAGTTTTAGCTATTCAGCATATTTATACCTGTAGAACTCCCGCTTCTACAGAATTAAGTTAACAGAGCTCTTGCTAAGTGAGAATGGTGAAAATCTAGCTCTCCAACTTAATTATGCTGGATTTACTCAAAAAAAGGTAACATTTTTACTACATGGTAACACAGACACTTATCTGACTCTTTTGCAATACAAACAACATAATTAAACTTAGTCAAAGTCTGAGGATACATTGTTTTAAAAATGCACAATTGTAGATCTTTTGCAATACCAGCTATCTTGCCTTCAAAAAAAAAAGCACTTCAAAAAGTATTCTCTCATGTACCACGGAGAGATTTCTACCAGACTTGCTGAGAAGTATTTACAGTAATAGCTATCACCCTAAAAGGCCAGGATTTTATTTACTTTTTCGGTGAAATCATCTTTCCACAGGAATCACTGTAACACCATCAGACATTACAGTTCCAGAACAATCACTGTGGCAAGGTAGGAGTAACTCTTCCCATGAGCAGAGCAGCACACTGCCTTCACACAGTACATGCACCCTCGGGAGGAAAGCGAAGAGACAACAGACCTTCAGTGTTACCTATTTGTCTCTCTAGATCTGCTGCCTCATCTGGTGTTGCACGGGGGAGGACACCAGGATCACTGAAACTAGTGCGCAGCAGGGTCCCCATCACGAAAAAGAAAAGGATCCCACCAATTGCAGGTATAGCAGGCGTAATCTTCTCTGACAAATATGGGCAACTGGAAAAAGAAAAAGATTCAACAATCAACAACACGTAACGCAACTTGCTCTCAAAAACTGTTTACCTCTAAAAATGCATATGAAGAATTCACTTTCTTCTCTTGATACATTACTTGCCTTGAAATGTTTATTGAAGCTGAAATGTCTGTTTATGTGTCCATGACATTTCTGGAATTTTTCGTAATATGTTCAATATAATAAGGGCACAAGTAGCATAATAATGACTTCACTAATAAGCAATACTCATTTACATAAGAAGATAAAATATTGTTATCATAGGATAATAAGATTATATATTTCTTCACCTGCTGCCCAATTACGTAAGAGTAAATTGGGCACAGAGAGGAAAGGGGAAATAATCAGAAGGAGCCTGTAACATGATGAAATAAGCCACACTGAAATACATAACTAAGTCAATAAAATGGATTTATCATCCACCAGAAAGATGGTGCTCAAGAACATGCAATGCATTCCTTTAGCAGTCTTGGTGACAATTAATATTGTAACACCTCTGCTGATTTTCTTTCTTAACCCATTTCTAGTAACTTAGTAAACTTGTTTACTCATTTACAAGGTAAGAATAATGCAAATGACAGCTCAACACACCTGGGAGCAAACAATCCAGGGGCAGGTCTATGGCAACATCAACAGCCCTTGACCACGGCAAAAATGGCTTTATGTTTACCAGATTTACAGTATACATGCAGGGTTTAAGACTGGATTACAGCTTTAGCAAATTTTTTCCCTGTGCTTCACATATGATTAAATCAAAAAGGACAGAAACAGTGGAATTTAACCAATATACAAATACAAGTATCTCTTTGTCTCTCTGCAAAAAGAAGAATATGAGCATAGGCATTACAGAAGCACAGCAGGACCATCTTAGAAAATACACAGGCTGAAGACTCTCTTCATAACTGTTAGATTAAGTAGGTATGAGTAGAATACCAAGGTCACTTCATGTATTTCTGATGTCTGCATAAGAAATCATAAAATAAGCCTAAAAACAAAAGTAAAAAACCAAAGAAGTTCTAGGCCTTAGGGCTTCATCTAAAGTTTCTAGGTATCAATCAAGTTTATTTAACATTGTCTTCCCTATTTCTGTGGACTGCTTTAATGATGATTCAGACATGCAAGCTTTTGCACTACAAATCAGTTAACCTCAGTGGAATGTTAACTCTGAGCAAGCGATGACAAATGTCAACTCCACTGTCCATCACTTCTGCCGACAGGACAGAGAGAGAATGGAAACACTTTTCATACCAGCTGCCATGTACAAAGCATTTACGTCCCTGCATAATCCTGTTAAAAATACATGACTGTTTCACCAAACCTAGAGGGTTTCATGGATGCATTGAGTCCGTATGCATTGCACGGCGCTTAGTCTAATGAGTGGAAATCATCTCTCCCTACATGAATGCAACACTACAGGTGCAACAAGTTACCAAAGATTAAAAAGACAACTGGGTATTAAAAAGAGATAAGGATCAAGAGATTCTGTGGTTTCACATAACAAATAGATGATTCAAATGTTGAAATACCAGGAAACATCCTTCAAATGTATGCTTTTAGGAAAATCTTCAAAGACCCAGATTTATGAGATCTGTGTTAGCTAAAGGAAGCAGCAGTAAGATATAAGGCTAGGTAGATATAAGCCTTGCTCCCCTCATTTCAGGAGAAGCCAGTCAGAACGAATAGCCAAAGAGAAGCTTTCATACTGCATGAATGTCATACTCCTCAATTTATTTCTTGCCACAAAGGACTACTGAAAACCAAACTACTGTAATATGCCCGGAGAAGAGTACAAATAGACTGCAAGGACATATTTTTAAAAGGATTAGAGAGAACGTGTACATTAATGAACACTAAATATAGCACAGCTCTCTCACTCTTCTATTGCATTATTCATTACACAAACCCAAGAAATTGCAACTGTGCTGAAGTCTGTTGAACAAACAAGAGCTGTATGTGTGTGAAAGGTAACATGAGATAATCTCAGGGTAGCACAGTAGGCACGCTACAATTTTGACGCTTGCCAACACAAAAACAGCAATGGCATTGCATACACAAATTCTCACTGATACTCACAGGATGGAAACTAGGGGCCACCATGACGAAATTGGTAGAAAGAACAAATAGATGTGCTGAAAATCTAAGAAATCCCAGCATTGCTAAAAAGTAATGTTTTCAGTACCATAAAAAAGCATGAAAAAAATCTGTCCCTGCCTTGCTGAACCAAGTCCACCTGCAGTGAAAAAATCCCCACTCTCAAAGCCCTGTACAATCTTCACAAGCAAGTGTGAAGCAATCCACTTCGCTTAAAGTTGTTTTCAAGGTGTGACAACATGTACTTTACCACCTTTGACTTGGAACTAATTCAGCAGTAATGCAGAAAAGACTGAAGATGGCATCTTTGGGAATAATGACCAAGTAATATTCCACAAATTAAAAAATTATTTCAAGCTGAGAAACTGGTCCTTGCAGCTCCTTACAGAGATTCAGACAGTAAGTCTGGGCAGGACCACTTAATGCAGTCTGATTTATGTACAGACCATAAAATATTACATGGGCTCGCAGAGAGCTCAATGACATCTCTCCTTTAAAAACATCCAAATAATTTTTGAAATATTTGTGAGCTAAATTTAAAAAAACAAACCAAACAAAAAACAGCCAATACTGATTAGAATTTTTTTTTTCATGTTTGTTTAAAAATAAGGGGAAAAAACCCTTACTTCTCCTCAGTTATTAAAAAATCCATTAAAAGTGACTTTGAATTAAAAACATGGATCTTAGCTCAAAATTTTGAAAAAGAAATCTGTAGAATTGCATATTTATATATTTTATATTTGCATGCTTATATAACAAATGCATTTGTATTGTTACATTAAGTCAATATTATTTTAAACACTTCTAGTGTTACTACTTTTAGAACTGTCAAATACTGAACAGAGAAAAAGATTATCCCTCATGTTTGCTCAGATTCCTTAATTAATTTAATTGAGGATGTATCCCTTCAGGCAGCAGCTTTCCTCAGATATTACAAGTATCTTTTTAGGAAGGTATTTTCAGTGAGCTTTTAAAGCAAACCTTAGTGGGTATTTCCTGACAGCAAATTTCAAAATTTTCCCTGCAGAGGGACTCCCTGTGCAGAGACCTGCCCACTGCCAGTAACACTTCAATAAAGAGCAGAGAGCTCCAGGACAAACCTCTGTCCTACTGCAGAGCAAGCAATGACAAACCTTTTCCAATTGGCACTTGGTGACTATTAGATGTGAACTGATGTCCTCAGTTTACATCTTAGGGTAAAACAGTTGTTTTTAATCAGCCAGTAACGACAGCAAGTACTGATTAGGTCTATCCCAGAAAACACATTTTTAGAAAATATTACTAGACCACAGACCCCATTAAAATCTGTTACTGTAAAAATAGTTTTTTTCAGACAAAAATATTTGGATCTCCATACTGCAAACTGCAACATACCTTGAAGTTTTGAATTGAGAACTTTGATACTTTTAGCCCTGCTTTTTGCTTGGCTTTTCAGCTGCTTTTTTGAAGCATCATGTGAAAGTTTGCATGAGTGTAGGAGGGAAATAAAATCTGGTGGAAGACTAGTCTGTCACAGCTTGATAAAAATAAAAACACCCTGGCACAGAAGAGATAATTATCAAGCATGACCCCTGTGAATAAAGGATGGAGAAGCACAGAAGCAAATCTTACCACCCAGCAGCCCTCGTAACTGTGTAACCATGCTCCCTGTGGCTACTGAGATCAGCAGAAAAATACATATAGAAACTGTGACTGGGGAGCAGGCACAGTCAGAGTCCTACAACTTTCAAGCATTGTCATTAGAAAAGGGGAGAAAAGAAGTCTCCTGAAGGCCTTTCCTGGAAAGATGAAGGCTTTCCTGAAAGTTATTCTCTGATGGGGAGAGACAGTAAATGATAAATCTATCCAGTACGGGTATCTGGAGAGAGGCTGACTGAGCCTGTATTTAAAAAAGTTTTATACATTGGAGATTTAAATTAATATTTGCTTAGTTGGCAGGTAGAAAACAATAAAAGTACAAATTTCATGCAAAGATGAAATAGCCATCACTTAATTACACTATTTTAAAAAAACCCTACAAGCTTGGCTTGCAAGACTGTTAAGAGGATACTCTATGTCAAACTGTTCATCAATATAAAACTCTTTGTAGCAGATATAAAATATAAGTACTATAGGAAACATATAATATAAATATAAGTTGAGCAAAGTAACATAAATAAAGTTATTATTCTTTTTCCTATATCATCACCTTCATTTCTGTTTCTCTACATACTGCCTGTTTAATATACCAGTGGCTATTGGCATGCAGGTGGTGTCCAGCAGAAGACAGAAGGCTGGCACTGTGCAGCCTGGGTTCAGTTCCACATGTTACAAGTTAACATCTGAATGAGACTGGGCTGCTTTCTTTAAAGTAAGCCCAAGGGGTTTGTTGTTTCTCCTTCCACTCTCATTTATGACTCCTCTCAGCTCACCCTTCCTTTCAACTCCACTGCATCATTGCTCCAAGCCACTGTCCCAAACTTCTGCCCTTATGCCAACACAAATCTTCATCAGGTTATTTGTGAGGGAAGTTAGTTTACCAAAATGCATGAAAATGACACCATTCTGTTGACTTCTCTTTCTGTCTCTCTAACAAACCAAACATGCACTTGAAAACGGTATTGGCACACCAACAAACAAGGGAGAAAGAAGCACACATGAAACTACAGGGAGAGGGAAATTTGGACAGTGGGAGGAGACCTCAGTTTCAGCAGCTGTCAGTAATGTTTTCATTCAGACCACAGCCTCTTGTGAAACCATGTTCTAACCTTGACCTCTTCCAATTTAGAGATGGCAACAAAACACCCATATATAGACAGATTAAAGGCACAGCAAGACTCTGGGCTAGAAGAACAAAAACAGCTTATAACTTATTTTTCTAATGATACGTTACCAATGCAAAGAAAGCAGCCAAGGACATGAATAAAGAGCAACACAGGCAGAGGAAGATGTAAAGATGGGCAAGATGTGAAGGCACAGCAAAAACCTTGGAAGCTGCTGCCTGATAAAGACTTTATAAAGATAAACAGGGCAAAGAGAATGATCAGACTGAAATAATTTTGCTATTCTGGAGTTTGGAGGGTTCCTTCTATTTACTTGGTTTTTTTTGGAAGCATGCTGCTGTCACACAAATAATGTGGTATAATTTGAGTATAGATTAGTCCAAGTAATGTTACATGAAATTCCTAACAAGATTAGCTAAGGAAGTTTTGCATTAGTTTCCTACATTTGCCTCATTCTTTTGTACAGCTTTTAAAATCCCTATTGAATTGTTTTAAGGGATATTAAGGAACACACATACTAATTTCAGAATCTAAAATTTGCTTTAAAAAAAAGTATTTATTTCATGATTATTATTTGTTTTGAACATTCTTTCTAAATAATTCACTTCCTCAATTTACAGTGTTAAAGCAGTTTCAGAAACTTACTTGATAAAATACAAGACAAAAATCACCACTCTTCTGACAATTTGTTCATTTCAAATTCAAGAAATCTGGAATGCTGCAAGCATGTGCAGACTATGGAACACGGATCAGTTGTTAAAAAAAAAAAAAAAAGGCAGAATGACAACAGGAACAGAAGCAATAGCCAGAATACTACCTCCTCATCATCTTGATGTTCTAAAATATTATGCCCTAATCAGAAATGCATATTTATTGAATGGATTCATATGAGAGGCATTTAAATATATCATTTAACATTGCTTAAATCCTTTATCAGTTTATTCTCTATTTTACAGTATTAGATACATCTTATTTTTTCTACACTTGCTACATTTTTTGCGGCTAACTCCATTTAAAATTAATTCTAATTGAAAATATTTTAAAGTGGAAACACATACAAACTAATAGTAACTGCAGTGTGTAACTAACCTAGCCTCTACAAGCCTGTAGAAACGACTACTTAAAACAAAGAAGATTAATATGATAAAATCATACAGATTACTGAACCAGCATGATCCTTAAACCTAATAAGGTAAGTGCTTTATAGGTTATTGCCAACCTATTACAAAACAAAATTAGCTTAACATTACCCTGAACAGCAAAAGCTCAACAACTGGTCTTCAAAGTTTCATGTAGAAACTGGATGCAGTTTGGTCTTTAAAGCTGTTCAAACCCATATGCAATTATTAAGAATGAGAGACTGCAGGGACCTCTCTCCTCTGGCTCAAACCTGCAAGCATTCAATGGAACTCCTTGAAACACTGACTCCATTAAATTGTAATGCATTACCATTGAAATAAGATTTACACTGGTTGGATTTGGATGCAGCAAAGCAAGCCCTGTTGACTATGACATTGTAGAAGATAACCATGAACTCTCCTATAACTGAAGTTCTTTCTGTATCTTCAGAGCAGATATACAACAAAGTAACAGCCTTGCGTGACCTCCCAATTTTTATTGCTACATGAATTAACTCTAATGATCTCCCGTTAAACTTCAAAGCTGGAATAGATAAAATGCATAATGCAAAATGAACCTGTCTGCAAAACAGATGTGGTTACTGAAGCTCCTGCAAAGGCAATTACATTTTTCTTTGCTCTAGAGATCAGGAACATCGTTGGTTTACAAAACTATTTTAAAAATTTTGATTCCATCAACTGTTGGCCAGCAATTTCCAAGCAAGGTAGTAAGAAAATGGGGAATATCAACCAAAGTGGTTGATACATCAAGTGCCTGACTCTTATGAAAAGTCAATGCAAGTATAACATATCCTCAAGAAACAAACTTATAAAAGGCATAGCTTCCAAACACGCAGCAAATCAAAGTCTTGCTTTATTGCTATTGCCGTTCCCCAAGTAATTACTTACTTGTAAAACTAAAAATACATTTGCACTTAAATTTTACAGTTTTGCATACAGTGCAAGGTTTGTTTTTCATAGTGTAAGACTACCAATCAATGAATTCCACTAAATGCCTACACTTGTAATTTCTTTTAAACTGCCCTTATAGAACACTTTCTTTCCTGTTGTGCTTCATATTGCTTCCTTATTATTTCTTATTATTTCCTGTTATGTGATTTTATAACTAAACCATCAGGTTAATCCCAAGTACTAATGAACCAAAATGAAAACTGGGACAAAACAAGCGGAAATTCCTTACGCCACAGCTAAGTCCCTAAAGGAGCATGAGCTTCAAGATGATTTTTCGTGGGATCCTCTGGAAACTGAAGCACACACAAATAAGCTGCTGCCAGTTATTGGACTCTGAGCTTTCAATGAGCCATAGCTTGTTTTCACCCTCCCCAATCTATAAGGTCTAAAGGCTAGATGCAAAGCCTAGCTCTTGCTAAAGGGCAAACGCCTGTCAATGCAATCCCCACCTCTGGCCACACTCCACTGTTACTAACCCTGTATAGCACAAATGAGCTGGCTAACACTGAGTTAAAACAGAAGAATTGTTCTTCATCTGTTCACTTTTCTGAAAAAAAACCAACAAAAAAACCAAACCCACCAAACTTGAAAAAACCGAGATCATCAAACTCAAAAATCTCCCCAAAACATTGATTTTCTGTTTGACCAATTTCCTATACAATTTAATTCACTGTGAAAATAATGAGTGCCAGAGAACAGGTAGGAGCACATAGGAAGCAGAATGAAGTTCAACTGTGATTTCTAGATCCACTCAGCTGCTATGAGGAAATCCCACTCATAATCTTAGGAATAGTGGGTCCAGTGTCTTATTGTCATGATTTAACTTGGCAGGTATCTAGATATCTAAACACCACACAGCTGCTCATTTACCCTGGATTATTTTTTTTATGTTTCTTTCCTCTGCAGTTCTCCATATCTCAAGTCTTTTATAAAGAACACACAAATGAACTTTCATCTAAAATACAGGAAAAAATATTTACATCTTAACTTCTCAGTGAAAGCCACTATTACAAAAACCTTTGAATATTCATTGAAAAGCAGACACAGCACTTCCTAGGGCTCTTTTAAAAAAATGGAGAACTGATAATCCTACCCACCCTATATATCAAAAGTACATATCACATTGTTACAAATAAAGCAACTGGAAACATAAAGCAAGGATAAAACCAAGAAAGCTTCCCCAAAAGAAGAGCTAAGCAATTCAGCAACTTGATCATAAAAAGACTCAAGAGGCTTGTTTGTAGTAACTTCACAGCAATGGGTCTCCACAAGTGCTGGAGGAGTTTCACCTGAAATGGCATCCATTGCTTTCTGCGGCTGCCTCCGCACAGTCTCATGTGAATTCTCTTATCCCACACGAAGCACTCACTGGAGAGGCAAGCTGGCATACTGCAGGCTACCTCAGACTAAAAAAACCCCAACAACTAATTTGCACTCATGATTCCAAGGCAGTGCCAGATCTCCCTATCTAAAAATGGGTCAGTTTAAATATATCAACTTGAAAAGACCAGCTTGAGGCAAATCATTTATTTCATAGAAAAAAATAAAGCACACAGTGCTTCATCTACACAGAGAGCATCACCCCTACAAATATTTGGATTAGCAATATAACTGAAACAATTAGGAACAGCCTTTTACTATTTTGCCTTCAAACTGAGATTTGGGTGCAAGTCCAGGCATGACAAGATTTGGGATGGAAGTCCAAGCATGAAAAGTTTAAGAAATACCTGACAATGAAAGATTGCTTCTGAACCAGAGTTTAGAAATGTCATAGTATTTAATTACCTTCAGGGATATGTGCAGAAAAGACTGCACTGTTTGAGTAATGCAACACTTTTGTCTGAGTATTTCCTTTTTTTGGAAGACATTTAAATGCTCTTTATGGATGTCTATGTTAAATACTTATAAAACCTAGATAATGTTCAAATTGAAAATCAGTGGCTCTATCATATTATACTTTTCTCTGTACTTCCACAAACACATAACCAAGGGACACTTTCCTCTTGGGAAAGGCCACTGACTGAAATGATTAATTTTATATTCTCTTCATGAACACTTTTATAATTCACGAAAAGTTACTTTGACCATACATCCGTTCTGTGATTTAAATCACCTGTTTAAACAAGAAAAAACATATTCCAGCATATTTTCTCTTAAGTCAGCTACATCAAGAAAAATATGATGAAAGTTATTACAGAAGTGTTACTTCAAAAATTGAAAATTAAGGAGGAAAATCATCCCTGTTAATGGTTTAAACTTGAGGGCATTACAGAAGATTCTGTAGCAAGCACAAGAACAAAAAAGTTATAAGCTGTACAGTAACCAAATATTTTTACTGCTAATGCATAAACCAGATCTGAATGTAAAATGAACAAAGAAATGCCCATTTTTTACAGTTTCTTAAAAATATTTTATTCAACATACCCACTCAGTTTTAATTTTTGTAATATGCAAATTTCCTTTTTTACTGTTCCATTGAGATTTTCAAGCCTTTTCCCAACTAACGTGCAATTTTGCCCAGTAATTATCACAACCCCTAATTTTAATGTATACCAAAGCAGGACTTCAGGTAGGGGAGATTAACAAACACAGGGTGTTACTGCTATCCTTTGAAAGTGTAACTTACTTCTTCAATTTAATGGACTGATAAAACTCCTAAAAATTGTCACAAGAAGGTGAAGCAAAGAAAAGGTCTTGGTTACATCCACTGTGACTATAAATTTCAAATTCTTTTCCTTCTTCTAACACTTCAATTATGCAACTTGTTAGTACCTGTATATGACATGATCCCCACTGAAAGAATACTTTTTTTGCCAGTATTTATACAGACATCAAGTAGACAGGTTTACAAGTGGAATGTGAACTCTCTCCCTAAGGCAAACCAGCCATGAAAACGCTCACTTACTTTATTGTTCCCAGAACATACTCTCTGGAATTGCAACACAAGACTTATTCTCCATCTTTCCACTATCACACATTTGGCTGTCCACCTTCCAGTATCAGATGCTGACATAAAAACAATTCCCACAGACACTCTCAACCATGCAAATATCACACCAACTCCTGGTCTTCACTTTGGCACGCCTACATAAACAGGAAACCAGCAGGGCACAAAGCTAAATAGAAATGGAAATCTTTTGAATACCTAAAACAATAGCACAGAAGCTAAAATAAAACAAAGATTGCAATGGGCTGTCTAAATGACATCACATTACAGCCTCTATCTCTGTAGTGCACCATCTCTAAACATACATGAGTGATGTGCAACATATTTCACTGAGTCCTTCAAGCATTGATATCATGATCTCCGCCTTGAGCCCTGGTGTTTTCTGTCTTTAACCAGTTCTGCTGCTTTGGCCAGACTCTCAGACTCTCTCCTGGCTGAGAAGAAGGTTAAAATTTGGCCCTCTTGCCAAATCTAAATGCACATATTCCTCACATTTCACCAGAGGGGAGCTACAGACTTTACAACATCCCACCATTGTCCCAACTTATCCAAGGATATTCAAAACTGAATTTAAAGAGGAGCTGCTACCCTGGGTTAATCAGTGGCTTCATACACAGCAAAAAAGACCATAATCAGGAGGAAGATCCAGAGTTTGGTAACATTCTACAGCCTTCTCCTAACCTGTCTTCTGATTACATCTCTTCTCCATGGCAAAGCTTTCTTTCAGGTTGGCAGAACATAGTACAGCCAAAGAGATGAGCTATACAGAACTAAGAAGCAGCCTGATTATGTCACTTCAAATAGCTACACTAAATGAAAGGATAAATGCCCTTCCTTCCTTTCTGTGTCCCTTACATGACAACAAAGTTCTGGAGTTTTCAGGTTTGTGCACAATTTCTTAATAGTTTTTCTATGGAAAGGTGCAACATAATGGGGATTTATAGCATTTTCTATCTGCAAGTGTTCAGAAAGGAGTGATCTTGAAGCAGAAAGGAGCATCTTGCTCCTAGTTCATAAAATTACACTAAAACTCACAGTGAATAAATGACAAAGCAAAGTGTACATCCAACACTGCAGCAGAGTAAGCAATTTCTATTTACAAATAAAGGACAGACCATGAGCACAAGCTTCTGTTTCTTCACAGGTATAAAAACCCCCTTTTTCCTAGACCACTTCCATTCTTTTCTCATATTGGACAGTTTGTTGGATACTCAAAGCTTACAAGGACACAGAAGTTTCTAATGAGATTTTGCTGAATGGATGAAAAAAGGACTGAACACTAAACATCCTATGAAAACCAGACATTATCCTAAACCACACTCTAATCTAGAGAAAAACCTCTATTTCAAATTTATGTTAATTAAAATTTTTGTCCTGAGCTGCAATATAACATTAATAACCTCTATGTCCCAAATACATACTAACAACCTTGCTTAAAACATGCAGAAATTACTAGGGCTGGAGGGAAACAGAAGCAAACATGCAAGAGCTATGAGTGCAATTATTCTATTTAGAAAAGCTACAAACCTTAAAATAGCAAACAGCATGGCAAATACCAAGTTGCCAGTACAGCTGTATTCATTCTCCCAAAAGATTTTAAATGCAACAACTCTTGAATTAAAATTCATAACCACAAATTCATATAAGCCCTATTACTGGTGTCTGAATCCTCACCAGCACTGAGAAACACTAAGAGCTTGCTGCAATTTTTCAGTCTGTTAGAACAGTAAAGAGCCATTAAAATGTAACAGCCCACATCTGCCAACCCAGAATGACTGCCAGGCTTGCGTCTCAGGCTCATCTACTACGCAAAGGGTATGATCATCTCACTGTGAGCATCCTCAGGACAGCACAAATCTCCCTCTTTGAACATGAGCACATTCTGCTGCTTCTCAACAGCAGATAATTATTCATAGCATCTTCAGCTGTATTTTGTTCTGTAACCTAAAAAACAAACATTTGTTCTGAAAGTCTGTCCTATCCTATGGTAAGGTCCCAGGAAAAAGACAGCATTTAGGAACACAATTAACACCAATTGTAATAGAACCTAGTGTCAATATGTATCCAATCTTTGAGAGAGTTTTAATTCACACTTTATTAACCCCTTCTCTCTTGTTTATGAAAACATATATACAACTGATTAAAACAATTAAAACATCTGTAGGCACACTGCCCTTGACCAAAATCTCTCAAGGTACTTCTCATACGGTACTGAAGAACTAAGTTAAAAATTAAATCTCTATGCCAAGGAAATCAGCAAAAATTAGCAAAGGGCAAACAAAGGCCCCGGTAGCATTACTGACCAGAAACAGTCTATCAGAGTCAAACTGGTATAGGGAAGTGTCTAGACTACAAAATAAGTACTAAAAATATTTTTCAAATACATGATGTAAACCCACCAGCTGTTAATAAGCTACATTGCAACTCTACAGTGCATCTCTATTTTGTAAATGGTGTTATAATATTCATACTAAAATTAGCTAAAACTATATATGCATTTCAAAATAACAAAGAAACATTCCTTATTTTTTGAACTACTCTGCAGTCAGATGCTTGTAGCTTAGCCAACCCTCTGCAGCTGCTTCAACACCATGCCAATGCCTTCACTTCTTCAGCCTTTCTATCCTTAGGAAACAATCTCTGGAGACCTAAAGAACATTGCACAAACAATACTGTATCCTCCAACTGTTGCTAAATGCAAAATCCATCTTTGCTTCTTTTGTTTCTTTTGAAGGACATTGAACGTGTGCATTGGACTTCATTTTTGGTGGATGAAATAATATTTTATTTTCTTTCAAAAAGGAGACAGGGCTAAGAGAAGCCCATTACAAAAGAGGTCAGAAACAGTTCAGTGGATGGGGCAGGAGACCAGGAATCATTAAAGCAGGCTTCCTGGATCAGCCAGCATTCTGTTGTGTGACCTTGTGCAAAGGCAATTCACCACACTATGACCCCTCTTCTTTTTTGGAGCACACACCTATTCAGAACACAATTAAGACAAAATTATGTGCCAAATCCTGTATGACTATAAAAATTCCCCATGTTATTTACTTTTACTGGGGGATTTTTTTGCTGCCTGTGAACCCTGATGATGGTCTTGGACACTACCGTACAAAAACACTAAACTCGTGCAAGCAGCAAGCAAATCAGCTGGAATCTCTAGGTTATACTAAAGCACAAATAATTACTAACAGGAAACACTGCTTGGCTTACACAATGTAATAGAGGAAGAAAAGGGAGGAGGGCTTAAAATAGTAACTCCATATGTTGTTAAGCTGATTATTAGTTGCTTCATTAAAAAAATACTATGGTTAAAAAAAAATTAGGAAAATTTATCAATCCAAAAGTGTTCCAGCTTCGCCTAAAGAGACAAGATATTTGTACTTTATACATTTTAATCTTGCTTTATAAAACAATACAATTCAGCTCCAAACAAAAACTTTACCAGTTTTCAAATATATTTAATAGGAACCTGATGCTGACAGACACATTAGGAAGTTTCTTTCAACTATACTCAGCAAATCTTTGTCAATACTCTAGACAACAACTCAAAGGAAATGACTTCAAGGTTCTGAGGAGTAAAAAGTTTCTAGAGATACCTGAATTCTCCTTTTTTCTGTGAAGTGAATGATATTGAGAAATGAGCATGTTCCAAGAAAGTAATTTCATTCAAAAAAAGTCCTAGACTTTCTGAATTTCCGGATCTGAGCCTTGAAGCAATCAGATATTTGCTACTGTGAGGAATAACAGTAGTCCATACAGACCAAAGTAATTTCCTCCATCACCGACATGCTGAGAGTGACTTTTTGTTGAGAGTCTGAATGAAACTCCTCTTCCTCTCAGCCAGCTTAGTCATTTCCACTCCTGCCTTGTGCTGACACAAATGTTTCAGGGAGTAAGAGCTAGAGTGAGAAGTGAGATGGTTGTTCGATTGGTTTTAAAATTGCTGGTTTTCATTGTTTAGATTTGTTTGTGACTTATTATTGATTGTTAATAAATAGGTGATCAACTTTCAAAGATCTGAAATGTACAGTTTGGTTAAACTGTAAACATAGCTACAAGAGAGACAAGCTTTGAAATATTTTTGGGGAAAAATCAGACACCTCCATTTAATTTGAGGCACATCATAGGATTGACTCCAGCACAGTAAGTACTAGGGAGTAACACCGAAATTTAAAGGAATAGACATTCACAGATAATATGAATAGGTGCTATTAAGCAATATGCAGCCCATCATAATTGAGGATGACTGACTAAAGAAATAAGCCAAAGCACATAAAAACCCCTAGTCCTTTCAACATTTTGCTCTTGACTTCACAGAATTTTACAGACAGAACTTTTTTGAAACAGATTCCAATTTCACTCAGCCTCTTCAAAACACTTGCCTAAGTTAAAATAGGTCTTCATCTGCAGAGATACGAACTACATTTACAAAGCCAATTTTACCATTACCATCATAACAACAAGGGAAGTTTTACTTTGCTCCTTTCTTCTGTTGTTGATTTTGTTATATAGCAGTTCTTTGAATCCTAGATAACAAAGAAAGTGTTGGTATTATATGAAAGTTATTGCTACTTGATATAAGATTTGTTTAATTTGCAACTTGCTCACGTGTCAAGCAAAAATATTTGCCGTATGATTTTAGTAGAACCAGAATCTTCTTGGGACAGAAAAACACTAAAATTGTAAGTGTTGATACATATTCTCCAGACTACAACATATCATTAGTGATAATATTTCAATAACTATATGATTTCTAGGCTTAAGTAAAATAATCCTATCATCCCATGGGTAAAAAACCTCCTATAGTACTAAACTTCCCTGATTTTTCCCTTTCTTTCTTTAAATCCTGAATACAGACATCAGGTGTTTTGCACCTTCTACTTGAAAGTAAAGCACATCTCTCCCATCAGTGTCTCCTGCATTTACTGTTAGAGATCTCTGCTTAAGAAACTGGGAAAATCTGTGTTTGTTCCCAAAGCCTGTATGAGTTGATTAAATCAACTCCAGCAAACACAGAATGAATCACATGAGCCTAATCCAAACCCAAACACTCAGTGCCATCTCTAAGATGACACAAACACCTCTAAATTGGGAAAGGATTAACACTGGAGTGGGACTACAAATGGACTAAGTAGTGAAGCTTACTGACCATTTGAGCTGGGAAGCACCAAAACACCTTCCATCAAAACTAATAGCCTTCCTTAGTTCACAGCCCTTTCCTGTGAACAGATGAATCCCGTGGTCAGTACTGAAGAGTCCTGACAGTTGCTTGTCCTTCCACCCACCACACACAGTTGCTTGTCCTTCCACCCACCACACACAATAGCCATGAGACAATGGACAGCAGCCATAAAACAGCACCCTTGTGTTCACAGTGAAATTAAACTGTTAGAAGAAAGCTGTCCCTGGAAGCATCCTGATAAACAGTTCTGATAAACAAAAATGCAACCATTTTTTAAATTTTTACTTAGGTAACAAGACTATCTCAGCACCTGACAATACTTCTGCTTCAACACTGCAGACTCCAGACAGAGGACACTTCCCTCTGCTCAGCAGCCAAACAACGACAGAGACTACACCTGAGAGCCTCTTTATACAGGATGTTGGAACTGGGTGGTTTCAATTATCTCAAACTGGCAGGAAAGAGCTATATTCCAGTGTTACAAACCTATAATAAAAGAGAAAAGAATAATTTTGGGGGGAAAGGCATTTTCAATGCAGCACTGACTGAATGGCTTCATTTTTGTTCCTTTCAGCACTGTTTCCTTTCCAACAAAAGCAAATTTTGAGTGACAGGAAAGTACATTTCTCTCTCTGCCCTGCAGCTCACTCTGTGACTGTGCAATCAATGGCAAAGTCTGAAATGGGAAAAAAGAAACCCACCAAAACCCAACAGTGCAGTGAATGATGAATGCCATACAAAAATATATGTCCTTGTATGGCCGGGAGCTTCAGAAAAGAAAAGAAAGATCCCTGAAGAAAAGCAAACATCCAAGAGACAGACAATCCTTAATTAACAAGGTTTTTTTCTTCAAAGTATTTGTACTAACTACCTGCACACCACCACTCCTGTTTTGTTAAGGGGCACGATATTAAGTAAATTGGGTCAACACAATGGCAATGACCACAAGTACCATCTTGTTGACAAAGTACAAAAAATAGACTTCATAAAAATCCTCATATAGTCTTTTATAGACTTTTATAGACTTTTGTATATTATACAGGTGTCATTTAAGACTACATTTGTATATTATTTCAACCAGCAACACTCTTTCTGGCACTTTTTTTTTTCATTTGGTCTAACAAAGTGGAAGGGAAAAACACTATCAACTATTATTTTGGATTTAATCCTGTCTCATTCACACAAAGAGTTGCATCATCTTTAATTAAAGGCAGGATTTTAAGCAAGTTGAAGCAGCTTTATAGGTAAATCACCCAATTCTCTTAAGGTTAATTTATGTGTCATTCTAATCACCAAAGCAAAAATGTCTAACAGAGGCATTAGGAAGGAAATACGAAAACTCCCTGTGTGTACAAGGTCCAACTTAAACTTGTTTTCTTATGAAGTCAATACCCAGATTTTGGACCTTGAAGTCTCAAAGAGTAATAATGGAGTTTTGGTTTCCACACCCATGCAAAAGCTGGATACACAGATAACAGCATAGGGTTAAAGAATTCTTCAGCTACAAGGACAGCAGAGGAACCAATATAGATGTGAACTGTAGTCACTACAGGAAAGTTCATGAAAGAACTGAATCTGAATGATGCTTTCAGGAGAGGCTAGAAGAGGAATAACAGACATTTGCATTTGAATATAAGAAGCCTAGAAGACACAACGTGAAAAATTAGAAATAACAGTAATGATATTCCAGAAAACTGAATAAAGCAGCATATTAAACCAGAAATTAAGTAGGAAGTTTTTGTAACAAGTCTAAGAAGGTAGTTCTATGTTACCAAGCAACAAATAATTGCATTTGTGAAACCAATTGACAAGAACTCTGCATTTGACTTAACAACCAAAAAAAGAATGCACTTTGAAAGACCAAACTGAAGAAAGTAAACAAAGTACAATGAAAGTCTCATCTTCCACTATTATTCTCTCCATATTTACTCATCAACTGAGGTGAACTTATAATACTTAAAAATTCCTGCCTTTGGTTCCACCCAGATGCACATTGCCTAATTCGAGGTTCCACACTCTGCAAAAACACTTGCGGTGTCCCAAACCCTTATCTGCTCCAGATTTCCAAAACCCTCTACTTCATCTAAACCATAACAGGAGCTCACAAAAGCAGAACAGCCCATTAATATAAAAGACAAAGAATAGAGAGGAATTTCTGAAGAACATAGTCGATTTTGTCGAACGTTGCATTTGCCAATACAATCACATTTTTACTGTAAGTTGCTTTGGCAATTTAGACTTTCCACACGTAAGTCAAAAAGCCAACATGAAGCGCTTGACAGCCTGCTTAATGATTTTTTTCTCAAATTAGTACAGTTTTCAAAAGCAGATTACTGATCCTAGATTACTACTACACTAAAAAACCCTTATGCATTAAAAGGGCTGCTATGAAGCGACTTTAAGAAAACATATGAATTAGCTTCACTGAAAATAGCTGTTTAAATCAAATTTTCAAAGAAAAGAAGAAAAATACATATTTTCCAGGAAAAAATATAAATTAAGAAGAAAAAATATAAACCAAGGCACACACAATATAAACAAAGGCACACATAACAGTAAACCAATCTACAGATGATAGAAAGTGATGGATCCTGTAAATTACCCCCAAGCAAACAACTATAAAAGTCTGTATCTTTGACATATATAACAAATAAAATGACTTCGGGAAAGTCTAGACTTGACTACAGTTATTCAAATTTACACTTCTTTGCTAAGAGATAAAAATATATTCTTGATGAAGTCCTGAAAACCTGGGAAAAGCTCACTTATATTAAATAATAATCTTCTTAATAATGATTAACTTGTATAAAAATAGTAAAATTCTGTCTCTAAGAAACTTTTAATAATGATGTTAAAGCTGCACATTTAAAGACTTTTAGCCAAAAGAATTATTCTCATCTAAATTGTTTCATTTATAGGAAACCAATACTAATCCCTAGATTAAGAGAGGCATATGATTAAAAAAAAAAGATCAACCAGGAGCTGAGGCAGAAAATTATGTTAACATTTTATACTGAAAGCTTCACAAGAAAGGATTTGTGCAGCTTGTAAGAAACTCATTCAGAGTATTTACAAGTTACAACAGGAATATTGATATTATGCAAAATATGAAGGCTAAAAAATCCAACTTCAGTAAAAAGAATTTTAAATCACTGAAATGTGCGAGTGGGAAAACATATGCTTAAAAGGTGAGGTCTAAAATCTGCAAATCCTAAAAAAAACCCCCACGAGACAGAGACCAAGGAAAGCAGACCCCTCACAGAGCAGCTTTGGTAGGACAGACCAACAATATGGTTTTGAAATGTTCAAAATTAGAACTTTAATGTAGGGTGTACTTGGAGAATGACTGCGCTGTAGCATGAAAAAGCAGAGGGATTACGGACAAAGGTAGGACTCCACGTAACAGAAGGAGTCAATGAGTCCTGCTCTGCCCACACCCCCTGCACTATCCAGTCCCACTGCCCAGACAGTGTCAGCCTCTCAGGGAGCTGGCACAGCTCCTCTCCAGCAAAAGAGCTCGGAAAGGGCACTTCCAGCTGCAGCAGCAACTGCAGGAAAACACAGCCTAGACCAGGAGGCATCAGAACCGGAGCCCGGGGGAGAAAAGTGCCACACCCACTGCTGCAGGAATGATGACAAAGATCAATGCTCTCTTCTGATAACAGTAACCTAACATCAGATTGTCTCAGCTGAAGAAACTGCTGCCTCACTCTTCAAAACAAAGTCTTGTACTTCCCCAAAACATAAGTTCGCTGTTCTTTCGATACCTATTCTTATGTTCATTTTTTGCCAAGGCTTCGCAAGGGTTTTTACAGCCACTCATTTTGATATTCTCTGGCTGAGCATGAAATTTATACCCAGTAGACAGTCAACACAAACAACATTTAAGGTCTTTTTTTCTAGTACTACATTTGCTATCTCACTCCTACTTGAAAAAATCTTGCTGTAATAACAGCCACTATTGTAAGGCAGTAAGCCATTAAGCCATCATTTTGCCTCTATATTTCATTTTGCTTCCTCAAAACCACTTCAAAATGTTATTTTTATTCATGGCGTTGCTAAATACAACTACTAAAAGCTTTAAAAAAATGTTCATTATAAATAACACTAATTTCACTCTCAGCACAACATTACATCATGCTGCTACCAAAGCAATCAGAAAAGCTGGCAGTCACATACCAGATACAGTAACAGGATACATCAAATACTCCACAACACATCATGTTAAATATGATCCAAAGAATTGAAGAGTTTTTTAGCTACAGAAACTTTCAGATTAGTCTTTTGTTAAAGCTTTCAAATATGATGGCCCAGGTTACAGGACTTCTAACTGAGATTAGATACCTGAATTGTGTATATGAAATTATAAGCATCTTGACTGCTTGCCAGAATAGGGAGCTTTCTTAGCAAAACAGGGAATTAGAGATGTCTTGCATTAAAATGCATGCCCTCATGCAGAATCACAGAATTTATACAATCTCTAATCTCTCCTGAAATAGCTTCACATGTAAATCTCACAAGTCCCTAGGAATTTGCTAGACCTTCTCGTCTTTGCATGTCCTGAACAAAAATAAGAATCTAGTATCATATACAAGTCTGTACTGATACATATGCATACATCTTTATACACATGAGTGCACAAACACATACGTACATGTGTATTCTGACCCTCATGGTCCCAAGGGGCTTTGATAAAGAGTAACTGTATCTAGCTACAGAGCAATCCAAAATCTAATTTGAAGTTTTATCTCTGAAGAACAAAGACAGGTGACACAGGCATTAGCTAGTGCAGGGGAATTTGAGAAATCTGAGGAAGGAAAATGAAAAAAGGTACAAAGCAAAGGCTTAGCTCTAGCAGCGCCAGAGTCATGCTTTTTTTAAATCAACCATAAAAAGCTGACCTAAACCTCTACAAAGGGGGAACTCGACAATACACTGAAAAAAATAATATATTAAAAGTCAATATAAAAAACCTTGCTACTTCTAACATTTGCTAGCTGTAAGTCTGAATATCAGTGGGAGTGCATTCTGACAAGAGAACTTCACAGCCATATCTTCACACTATGGGACTACTAATCATAATCTATATGGTACTCTAAGGAATAAAAATATATTTAGCCTGAGCAAAGCTGAAAATTCGCTTCTCTCCCAGGACATCTCATAAAGCAAGCTCAGAAGAAATATTTCTGACTGTTTTCTCTCATCAGAACTAACTATTCCAATTCAGCAATTGGTTTAAACCAGCAAGCCTGTTGCAGAGAAGCACTGATACATGTAAAAGGAGGTAAAACTGATAATACAACTCCACAAGTCACAACAGTCATGTTATTCTTGGCCTGAAAAAAAAAAATCCATCAAAAAGAAAAAGTTCTACCATAAAGTAAGTCCAACTTCAGAAAAGAATAAAATAAAATTTAGAATTGAATTATTAGAAAAACAAAATATAATATAAATAATATAATAATAAATGCTCAATAGTCCACTTTAACCCATTTTAACTTTGCAATAGGAGTGACACATTTCAGAATAAACCTCTCAAACTTCTTTGACCATTTTTCAAAACAACACCAGGTTGTGAAGTAAACTTTTTTTTTCTCGGCTAAAAAATTTGCTATGAATCATCAAGAAAACCATTACACAGCACTTCCTGAGCTCTGCTACTTCCTTTCAGACAAAGAACAGCAGTTTTCATCCTTTCTGGAGCCACTTTCAGGGTCAAGGCACTTCAAAACATCATTACAATTAAACCTGTCCTCTGTATACACTTATACAGCGGTAGCATATGACTCTAAATTCACGACTACTCTGTAAAGCAATTTTCAAGAAAAGGCTTTGCTACATTTGTGCCAATCTTTTACTACAAGTATCAGCACTATACAGGAAGAACAAAATTGCTAGGCTGCACTCTGGTTTATGAAAAACAGAAAGGAAAAAATGGCACAGAATATCACACAGAAGAGGAAACTGGATGAGACAGATGAAATGACTGACAAAACAAGCAAAATTTAAAACCTTAATGCAACACTAGGCATTACTGAAAGACCAAATAGAAGCCACACTTTATAGAAAAATGAAATTTTTCTTCATTGTGCTCTTTGGCATCAAAATGCTTGAAACTAATTTTTTTACTGTTAAAACCACACTCTTTTCTGAAAGCTTTACATTTTTATATGAACTGTTTCAATAGCCTTATATCAAGGATTAGAGAACATTTCAAAAGCCTTGCTACATGCTAGTTCTACCAAAACAAGTTAAAACAGTTGGGGAAGAAGCTAAGATGTTCCTGAATGGCCTCTGCTCTCTGCCTGGATTTTTTAAGAGGATATTTCTTTTAGAGATTTTTGTTTATTTATTTATTTATGGCAATATTGCCTGTTGCCATAAAATACTTCCCTGCAAGATTTATATTAGCCTACCAATTATGTAACAAGTGTTCCTTTATCTGACAATGCACACTTATTACTCTATGGTTGATGCTCCATCCCCTGAAGTGTTCCTGGCCAGGCTGCATGAAGCTCTGACAAACCTGCTCTAGTGGAATAGGGCTGGGAATAAATGATCTTTAAGCTCTTTTCCACTCCATACAATTCAATGATTTTGTGATCTTTTTGTGTATTAAAAGCCACATACTTTGCTTTTTTAAAAAATAAAGTTATTCCCGTTACTTTTCCTTTAGAAGGAATATATTCTCTGCTATAACCTTCATCAATACTGATCAGAGACTATCAAACTCATGGGGGAGTGAAGAAAAAACTGAGCAAAAAAGAATAATATTGATTCTTCATATTAATCTCTTTGAAAATTGAATTTTCCAAGAGCACTTGACAGACATTTACAATATGCAAATAAATATTTTGCATCTTGACATACCTAATCCAGGAAAAAAATCTCTGAAATAATTTCCTTTTCCTATGTGCAAGCACAAGATGTTATCAAGTTTAAGAGTGGGAACTTGAAAAAAAATACTAGGAAAACCATTCTGACATAGAATGTGTTTAAAAATAAGGACAAGAAAGAGACATGATAAAACTGAAGAAAGGTAGAAAAGGTTTGAGTAGAAAAAATATTAACAAACAGGCTGATAAATACATTGCATATTCTAATATATTTATTATGTAGAGCTTTCACAGAGAGCACAGCATGCTATAGTAGGAGGCCCTGTATGAGAACTCCAGTTTAAATCCTCCCAACTCAAAAATCTCCTGCTGGGAGATTTTTATCTGAAGAACTTAATTAACAGCAAGTTTAATATAGGGTCTCTAAAGTATACTGTTAGTTTTCATACAGAACAGCAAAATTAAAACAAGACAGACATAAGCAGCAAAGGGAATTAATTCTGTTTGTCTCACAAAATGTATGTGTTATCTCCCCCTTCCTTCCTACAGGGTGGAAGGGAGAGGTATGAGAAAACATACAGCCCTGCTGAACAGAACATCCATCACACAGAACTGACCACCCTGCTGCAGGATGGTATCAGAGACACTTGGCTCTTTCCTAAATACTCAAGTTTCTTTTTGGATGCCGAAGGGGTTATTTCTGGAATTATGAAAATTTTACAAATCTCTTCCCATGACCTTTCTGACATTCAAACTTTGATGAATAGCTCCCACACTAGATTGCTCATTCTGAGAAGAAAATTTCATGTTCCTTTTCCTTAGTAGCAGATAAATTATGGATTGTCCACAGCAATGATTAAACACAGTTTACAAATGCACTGGCATATCAGTAATTTGTTCTTAACCCCAAATCGCCTGACCTTTTTTTCTGGCATGACATTTTTCTTTTCAACCTTACAATGGCTCTTGTCAAAACCAACTTTTAAAAGCTGTTCCGTCCCATACCTCACTCGTGTCATAGGTCCTGCAGGCTACTCCTAGTTATACAGCTAGGAACAGACACCGGGCCTACAGACAAATCATGCTGCAAAACCAAGCACTCTAAAGTCAGCAAATGTCAAAGTCATTGCCAGAAGCAATGGGCAAGATGCCTGGGAGCCTTGATCTGCCCTTGCCCTGTGTGCATGCATTATGGAGAGTTTTTATTTATAGAATTACATCCTACCACCGCCCACAAGGCTGCTCCCTGATTCAGATAAAAAGAAGAATCAACACCCATTTGCTGAGCAGTACTCAGTACTTTGTTTCCTTCTCAGCACTTGAAATACAGTTTGAGAGCTTCTCTGCTGAACACTACTCAAGTCTTGTAAAAAGGTGGACTCCTTAGTTTCCTGGTGTGGTATTCGATAAGACTCATAATTGTATCAACTAAGCATCTTACAAACCACTGCCCCGAAAATACGTCCCTAAAACCTATAAAGCATTACCTCAAAATTTCAGATGTAAGCATTCAGGCACAGAAAGGCAAAAAACATTCAATGTTTAGGTGTCAAACTGAAACACTCAGCAGCATATCTTCCAAACTAGGTGTACTTGCATAGTATTTTTATTATATATAAAAGTAGAATTTTGTATCTACTTAACACAAAATTACCATTAATTCAATTGCACATGAGAGCTTAGAGCACTTTTCTTAGTTAAATTCTAGATTCTTAAATCAAATAAAAAATAATCCCACAAGTACTAACTATGGAAATTCTGATTTTATGAGAATCACCAAAAGAAACCTGGGAAAGGTAGGAATACTGCTCAGATCTCAACACAGTACTGAGCTCAACTCTATAACTAAATTCCAAAATAAAGTCAATATGGCCAGTAGTTCCAAGCTTCTCAAATATACATACTTGGCTGAAAAATGTAGGTCACCATATCACTAAAAATAAGAGGATTACCTATGAAAGGCTGAAACTTTGTTACAGGGTATGAGGAGGACATACAACATGACAAAAAGCAAACCATAGAAGACAGAAAACTACACTAATGTCTGCCAAAACATACATACTGAAAGTAATTTTGCCCTTTAATGCAGTAGCATGCCAGACAGCAACGTAGTGAAGGGAACGGAAAGTAACACCATATTTGAAGGTCTATTAATACTATGTGGGTCAGATTCTAATAACCCAAAACCTGGCTGAAAAGAACCCTCTCACAGGAGTCTGTAAAGTCCTTAGGGATTGTGTCCACTGTCAAAATGCTTTTTCAGTCCCTACACAGCATGGGAATTGACGAATACTAGGGACATGAACACCTGGGACAAAAAAGTAAATATAAAAATACTACTTTTTTAGACTATTGGGAAAAAAAGAAGCTAGAAGAATTAAAGATCCAACCAACACACACTCAAAAATAAATATGAGAAGTTACTAAAGTCTGTGGAAGATGTTTGTCCAACCCCATTCTGATGATGCTGTTTAATCAAAGCTCTGTACCAAAAATTCACAGCAAAGATAATTAATAAAAAGCAGAAATAATTGTGTTACTAATAATTAACTTACAGAATTGCATTAAAATATTTGTACTAAGTAAAACTGCAATAAAAACATATGTGTTCAAATCAATTAGTCATTTTTGTACTATAGTCATATAGCATATGTAAAAGACAAAGGGCATAGCAGAATTTCCAAACCAAAAAATTTATTAAATGGAATTAAGACTGAGTGTATGGACCTATGTATATACTGTGTGCATATATGCATTCCTATATCCACAGATACTGCTGTTAAACATGCTATCAACCTGAAAAGTCAGGATCAATTTTAAATCACTGCCATAATGCAGAAGTACATTTTTTTTCCTACAAACAAGGAAGTGAAGCAATCATGAGAGCAGAATTAGCACAAAAAGTAATGTTGTCTCAATTCCTTGACATCTTTAAATGAAGGATGGATATACTTCTGGCAAATGCATTTTAGATAAACACAAACCGAAACCACATTTTGGTAAGTTAAGTCAAAAGGTTTATTATCAGGAGACCCGAAGGAAAGATAAAGACTTGTTGCATATAAAGGATGCCAGACTTGGCAATTTAATGGTACCTTCTAGCCACAAACCTCATGAAGAACTCACCCAAAGAAAACCATGCAATAAATACATTATTACAACCGATCTAATCAAGCCCATGCTCACTAACCTAGAAGTCCATCACTAGCCTCTTTTCCAGAGGTGAAGATCTCCTTCAGAGGTGTTATCCACAAGGTAGAACAGCAAAATTAACCCACTACACATCCTCCTGCTTTAAATTCAATTTGCTGTGTACCTGATCATATTTACTCCTCCATCTTCATCTCCCTCATACACACTGATGTTCTTTTTAAAAGGTTAAATAAATTAGGAGAGCAGCTTTGGGTTGTTGTTGTGGTCTTGTTTAGGTTTTTTTTCATTTTAATTACGTTCTCAATTAAAATAATTTCTGTCAGCAGGAAGCTTAATATAATATTCAAACCATGGCTATTTACCAAAACAATAACTCTCTCTCAGAGCTACTAAAGCAAAGTCAAGTTACCCTTAAATACAGAACTGTACAGCACTTTGGCAGTAAGCAAAAAAAAAAACCCTCTGCTTGTATATCTAGATCCACATAAAATCTTTGAAATATGGTTATTCTTAATGTGATACATAGTTACCATATCAGTATCTCTTACATGAGAAACTTATAGTTCTAAACAATAAAGTAATCACTTTAAAGAAGAGCTCACCTAGTGATCACTTTAAATAGCTATCATTAGGCCTAAAAAGCATTAAAACCACCTGTGGCCAGGTTCCAAAATGTATTTAAGGTGTACCTCTGAACTTCTACTGATTCCATCAGGAAGCCAGGTATCTGAACATCTCTGTGCACCCGAGTCCACTTGTACAATAATCCCATATAAATCAACTTTATTATGAGAAAGATGTAACAGTTTATTTTTGCTGTTATATAAAAGCAAAACAAATAGTAGCATGATTTAAGAGACAATTCACTTCAAATACAAAAAACCTCATTAATACATCACAACCAGGAGTTTACATATCTGAAGTTACCAGAAAGACAGTCAACTATGCTAAAAATATATACAAGCATCCTGTTTAGGCCAAGTAGATGACATGTATTTACTGAAAACAAACTTGCCAATTCCTCTGTCCTCTACAGAGCTCAATACCATTAAACCTAAGCAGTAGTGAAAAGCAAGCAGAAAAATCTGTACAGTTTAGCTAACATTTAAATCAAATTTTTTTAACTACATGTCATGCACGCGAGTTCAGAGGGTTCTCAAACTAAAAACATGGCAGCTGAGAGGGATTTGTCTCACTCAGACACTCAGCAAAGCACAGGAGGAAGCCAAAGCACTGCCCCGTCTCTGAACTCCTATACAAGGAAAAGACCGGTAACAGAATCAATTCCAAAGAAATATTCTGTGCCATTTAGCTGCAATAGTTACTCTCTAGTTGCAGATTCAACCTTTGCAACTGCCACAGAATCCCTTGGCCAAGCAGGGCAAACAATTACACAAGAACACTCTCACACATTTTCTAATAATTTAGAGCATATACAAAAGAACAGCCCAAAGCAAACACAGATATTTTCAAGAAAGAGGCAGATATAAACTCTTATATGGCTTGCTGTTGAGATTTTAACCAATAGTCTTAAAGTTTCTCAAACAAAGAAAAAAAAAAAAACAAACCATGATTTTGGGAAAACACATGATGAAACCCCCAAACTTTGTTACATCTGGCATGTTCTTTTCATAAGAGCAAACTAGTGTACATCCAAGACAGTATCACTCTTTCACTTGTATTACATTTCACTGTGCATGATCTGCACTTCTAGGATTTTGTGCACATTCTCCTTACGCTCAGGCTGTCATCACAGGCCTAAACTGAGGGAGCATGCCATATCAGCTCCCAGTTTTCAACAAAATTTTGAAGTTTCAGCTGTTTTCCTACTTCTGATTAGAAGAGTTCAAGAGAGAGAAAGTAAGGGAAACATACATTTACATTAAATATCATTTGAGTATTTTCACCTCACTTTAAAAAACACCATGTACAGTGTGTACACGTATACAAAAAGCACTCAAAATTTGGCCATTCCACCACACAAGGAAGGTGAAGAAGAACTGGAATGAAGTTCAACCATTTTTTCGTCATCTTAGACATTCTAAAGACTAGAGTGCACACAATCATGCTGTCCATGTGCTCTCTCTTTTCCAGCTTTTTTCCAAGACTTCCAAAAGACTGGGACATACCTTCCACACAATTTTGATAAAGTACAGAGAACTAAAGAATATCTAACAACGTGCTTGTTCAAATTAAAATCCAAATGTAGAGGTGACAAAGAAATCAGTACTCCACTAAATATCTTTTATATTGGAGATACTGTGGGAGGAGGGTAAGAGGGTGCTGGGGCAGGTATTTTATCTGAGGGTTTTCCATGGCATTTTCATGGAGAGGACATGCAGTTATTTTAAAAGGATTTTATGGAAGATTTAAAAAGCAACTTCACTACTTTTTTCTTATAAAAGTACACTTTTAAACAGAAATGCATTTGCTGAGTATATATGTTAGGAGAAATGAAAACACAGGTTGACAAGTTAAAAAAGAAGAGTTTATTAAATATATAAATGAAAAATAATTGTGGTTATTGTGAAACTGAGTAAATAAGACTATTTTCTGCTGCATTTCTGTTAACTATGATGTAATTAATGTTTCCTCCTTGCCTGCAAGGAAGGAGGAAACCAATTTTGATATCAAGGCTAAATTTATGAAGTAAGAAACTGCCAAAACAGGCCACTCTTAATATACACTGTAGAATGACTGCCACACCCAAAATAATAATTTGGAGTAATTCTTACTTTGCTGGGAGTTGCTCACATTTCTGCTCACTGTAACAAAGAAAAACATTTGCTTTCCCCTGTAAGCAACTATGCAAGAGTAGATTTTTAGTAATTACAGTATTTAAAGAATGCTTGGAGTTGGACTCCTGCTCTCTGAAATCAGCACTGAAACATGCTCATTTTGTAAAAACTACAACTGGCCTACAAAACTGGTCTAACCACTTCTTCATCTTTAAGTAGACTTGCTTTAACATCTTTCAGTCTCCTGACCATATATTACTGATTAATTCAGGAAAGGACTCCATAACCAGATGTCAGGGTCTACAGAAAGCCATGAAATAAAATAGCCCCAGATTAGTTTTCCTTCATGTTCAAAGGTAGCCTTTACACCCTTTCAACAGAATTCTGAAAGCCACAGTATTCTCTGTAAACATTTCTACAAATAAAAAGCATGCCATCTAGAACAGTATTTCCTGTATACCTTTCTGTGAGTTTACAGCAGACGTTTTACAAATCCTTGTTCCTCTGTAAATATCTAAATCCCAGCAAACATCTGGCAGGACACCAAAAGTAAACCACCGCACAAGTAGCAAGAGAGCTGGGGCTACACATACAAAGTACTCAAGAAATAGAGTATTTCCCACTGCGTATACACAAGACAAAAACCTCCTGCTGTTACTGCCATCACAGATGAGAAAAAAAAGGCAAGTTAGGGAAATCCATTTGTGGCTATCACTCAATGCTAATAAGCCAAAAATCTATAGGAAGTGCATTTACTGTTACTACTGATCAAAGATGTGGAAAGAGGAGGCTGTTTTTAGTCTTGCTAAACCTGAGCTGCCAGATACTTGCAATAAGATGTCACTGGAAGAGGCTGAGGGATCAAGACTTGCACAGTCAGAAGTACCTGAGTTGCCAACACAAAGACCGCAATGGGCTTTATGATATTCTGTGTCTTCCATGATTGTATTTGTTTGTAGTCATCTCCAACTCATCGAGGTACACTGATTGTTTTGTTGAGGTTTAGAAATGAACTGTCCTTGTAGTCCTGTCTCTCCCTGCCCTAATCTTTGGATAACCTCATCCATAAACAAAAACTGAAAACAGCCTGGCCTCTTTCCAGAAACTTTTTTAAGAGAGGCATGGCAGAAATGAAACATTTCTATGTATACTGCTTATATTGTAAATAGTTTGCATCAAAAATAAATCATTGTGAGAAGTCAATGTATTTTTCCACTGAGAAGGAAGTCAGATTGGCTCATTTGCAAAGGAGATTTTACAGCTGATTTAATATAATCTTCATTATCTGCTAGAAGGAAGACACAGATTTATTTAAACAAAATCCATACAATAATCTTGGCTCAGCTCACCAAAGTACAGGATCTACTCAAACCCCAACTACAGCACATACAAGACACAACAATCCATATTGCAAAAGATACCCAAAGCAAACTTCGATTTAGATTTCCAGAACACCCAGCAGATACCCATTCTGATTAATTTCAAAGTCTTTCAGCTCATTCTTAAGTGTATAAAAGAAAAAAGTAATACAAAAGAAAAGTGAACTATCTGTCATGTTGCTGCATTACACCAGCAACAAATCAGTAGACAACAAACTCCAAAGAAAAACCTGGAAGAAAGCTGAACTTCTCACTTGCATTCCTTAACTTCATAAAATCAGAGAAAGAAAATTCATGGAAAATTCACTCTGCAGCCACATTTTATTAAGTAAGGAAAATGATCAGAAGGTAATTTCAATTTGTACTTTTTAGATATTGAGAGAGGACTGTACTACAGACAAAAATCAGAAAAAAATTTTGCATTAAAAAAATGTTTTATAACATACAGAAGTGTAGAATAAAGCAAAATATTTAAAGTTAGAAAAGACCCACATAGGATTTCAAAAAAAAGCAAGAACAGGCAGCATGGGATGAATAATGAACACACTCATCAAAAAGTTTATGTTTCTGCCTTGACTATGCCAGCAATTACTCAGTGTGAACCTAATGAAAACCTTAAAAGTTACAATGGTAAATTAAAAAAACCCAGCTCCCACATATCATTGATTTTGTGATCTTTTGTCGTATATCAAAGGAGTTCACCATTGTCTCTGCAAAATTCTGCAACTGATAGCACTCGCAGAAATATTAGTATCTTTCAACAGTAATGAAACTGGCTATTATTCAAGTGATGGCCTATTTTCTCTTTCCCAAGAACTATAATTTTAAGAATTTTTTTTTAATCAATGTTTTTGGAAACACAAAACAATCTATCCACTCACTTTCCAGAATCAAACTGTGATGTTGATAAACCTCACACACAAAATCCAAGTACATTAAGGGCTGCCAAAGCAGGAAGATAAGTACTCTGGTGACTACATTTTTGTTCTACAATAACAAAGACATAATTCTATCATTATGAAATGCCACAGAAGAAGCAGACTTCCCAATTAATTTTACCAATTACTCTTGTACACACCTCAAAGCAAGTCCTAGATCTAACATAAGTCAGTGACAGAAAAAAAAAAACAACAGAGTAAATAAATCAGACTCGAAGTGTACCCTAAAGAAAGTGCTCTAAGTTACATGCCAGTCTGAGCTATGATAGCTATTTACATAGTGCATTACAAAAAAAAAGAATATATGAAGAATGGTTTAAAGGCACTGAGATACCTAGGCCTCCTTAACACAGAACGTTTTCCTGTAATTTGAAGTTATAGACCTGAAAACACCCACTGAGAATAAAGATCACTACACAACTTTAGGTCGATCTCAATGAAGAATTATAAATAAGACAGGGTTCAATCTACTTACTAGGTAATTTTTTTTGAGTATTCCTAATATTTACAAGTAGATTCATTTTCTCAATCTACGATTAAATATTCCCAATTCACAGAAAACTGAAGTGTTTTCTGTCAAAAATTGAATATAATAAAATATATTCAAGTAGTTGATACAAAAAATAGAACATTATGTTCTTGATAAGCACAAACAAACTTTATGCAAGCATAACTATGAATTTAGAGCCAAGCCATTGCGAGTATTGCATCTTTATTCTGCATGCTGCATTATTTTCTAATCTTTGAGATACAAATAATTCTTTGTCAGCTAATATTAAAGGTTTAAAAAATGCATATTTATCAGTCAATGGAAGCAGAAGAAAGATGTCAGGAGAACTATGGCCCTATCCCTTCCATTGGCTAATTCTCAAACATATCTAGGTGGTAACTGCAGTACCAATTTCAATTCCATTTCTCACAAAACATTATTAACTTTTTGGAAGGACCAACTGAAATAGGTTAGG
Organism: Certhia americana; assembly: GCA_018697195.1. Classification (NCBI taxonomy): domain Eukaryota; kingdom Metazoa; phylum Chordata; class Aves; order Passeriformes; family Certhiidae; genus Certhia; species Certhia americana. The sequence continues at coordinate 59,170,831 of CM031859.1, read as the reverse complement.
GCAACACCAAGCCCTAACTGATTTGTCTAGCATCACCCACAGCAATATATTCCTATTTCTACACAGTAAAGTCTACTATCAATTAAACTACCATATCTGAAAACAGAAAAAAAAATTGTCTTTGCCACAGTACATCAGACTTTAGGGGAAAAAAAAGGAAGGAAATGCAACAAAATAGGACAAAGATGAAAATCTTTGCAAAGTCCCACTGTCAGGAAACAAGGCAGGCCTACAAAGAAACTCATTTAGCGTTTTCATACAGTGAAGAGGATGCGTCAAAAGCAGTATTTTTAACAGGCATGTGGTGGGGAGGGGGAGGAATATATTTGAATTTACAATACACAGATAGCCTTTTTCCCTCCTCAGACAGAAGCACAATTAATATGATACCAGGCAGTTATGATCCATTCCTATCCCACAAATTTTTAACATTCAACAATGAAAGCTTTATCGTTCCCATATAGTTACATTAATGTTAAGTATTTTTTTATAACATAAAACACTACAGCCACAGAACAACAGAAGCACACACAAAGTAAAATAATTTGGCATCTGCTCATAACAGAGACCTCTCCTCTCTCTTCTTTAATGCACCATCACAGCCATGGTCACAGAGAGAGAGTAGCAGAAGGACAGGATTCCACATGAGTTACAAGTTACCCCTAATCAACAGACCAGGTCAGCTGTTTGTTTATTGAGTGCTCTAGAGACTATCAGCAGCCCTGAGTGAGAACAACTAGCTACAGCACACAAACCAGATGTCAAAGATCTGCAAAACAACCAGTTCAGAGGTGGTTGTTACCTATCAAAATTACTTATCTGAACACCCAAATTAAACATAGTAACTACAGCTATGCTGCAAGATCCGTGTGTTTTCTCACTGTCATATTGGTCTCACATGTATTTAAGATATTATTTCCATAAATTTAAGAGATTATTTCCATAAATTATTTCAACAGTGCAAGAGAAGCCAACTACCCCTCCACATGCCATTGTGGGCCAGTCTGTTGTCCTGCCAGTCAGCTCGAGATCGGTCCTGCAGTTTGTTTGCCTATGCTTTCATCACCTGTCTTTGCCTATCTCTAAGTTACCTAGTTAAACTGAGATTTTCATTATTCATTCTGTTAGCCAAAGCTAACACAAAAAAGGTTAACCTGCTAAAATAATCCTAAGTACTAGTTCATCAAAATTTAGTTGTTTAGTAATGGAAAGTGTAAGAACAGATTCCATAAACATTTATTTTATGTAGTCCAAACCAAACATATTTTCACATACTATTAAGTTTTAATATATCTCTTGTCAATGCCACTGAAACTCACTGGAAAGTTATAACACATACTATAATTTAGAAATTCACGTATTTAGAGCTCAATAAATCACAGGGAAGCCCTTTGGAAGTTTTCCAAGTTTCATCCTACCTTTGATCTTAGTTCAATAGATTTAGGATACTGGACCACACAGACTCTAATAAGGTAATTGTAAAGCTTCCCCAGTGGCAGAATATGGCTGCAGGCACTTGCCCTTTCCATGTTACATGTCAAGACAGCTGATAAGCCTACATATACAGCCCCAGGGCTTCCCAGAAACTATGCACACACTATTCAAGAAATCAGGCAGGCAAGAGCTAAATGCCACTCCTAATTACTTGGTCCAGCCTACCTCTAGCCATCAAAGAAGCTGTGGGCATCACCAAGCTCTTCTCATCTGCCATTATTCTTCCAGGGGGAATAAAGGGGCCCAACTCTTCCATATTACAACAAAATACATATTATAGGTGACATCTGAAAAAATATGCCCAAGACTACAGCACCATCTGTAGTCATACAGCACCCCATGGGCTTTGCAAGAGGTAGACTAAAGAATCACCTTATTGGGCAATAAGCAAGTTGCATGTTTACTAGGTGGGGTGTGGTTTTTCCTTCTAACAAGAAAAAAACATTTACAACTAGCTGATTAATATGAACAGATAAAAAGACCATGCTTTACAATAAAATGATTTTTTTTAATGTAGTAAGACTGGAAAATACAGTCCAATCAATTTGGTAACCTACAAAATTTTTAATGTCATACTTCATTTATTATCTTTCCTGAGACATTAGTGAATATTTATATTGATTTCTTCACACATAGTCTACTATGATTATTCTAAGCTCTAGATTGTAGTTTCCTTTTAAAACTCTCATGTTGTTGAGTCACAATAGCATCCTGTTTTTGAAAGTTCATTTTCTAATATCACCTCCATGTAGTAATAGTTGCAACGCATTAAGTACCTGACATGATTAGATTCTACTCAATATACAGCACACTCTTTCTCCCAACCCCCAGATGTGCTGCATTATTAAAAAAGACATAAAAAACAAGTTTCAGATAAAATCCTTCTAGTATTTCATAGATATATTCATGAATAATGGCAGGGGAACCATCTTTGGAAGTTACTCTTCTTCAAGAAAAGATCACAAATCACTTCAAATTTACCATGCCTTGCAAACAGCTTCTAGTCATGACAATTCCACAATCTTCCTAGGAACTTTATTTCAGTTCTCATCCATACTTGTTATTGGAAAAGGCTCTTTTCTCCTAATGTCTACTAAGATCTAATATGAATTCTTCCTCCTGAAACTTATAATGTCCTGTCACATCCTAAACAATGTGGGAAACCCTTTTTTATCATACTTATACATAACCAAAGGAATAAATGTAACTCTCTCAGCGCCATCCTCTCTGACTAAAATAAACCCCAACCTTTTTTAAGGTATCTTGAATTGTGAGAGGGAAGGGCAAGAGAAGGAAGAATACAGAGGGAATACAGAATCTTTCATTATATTGCCTGTATCAATCCATGCACCATCAGGAATAGTAGGAAGGAGAGAGAGTTCTCCAGTAAAAGCAACATGCTCAGGTAATTAAATACATGCCACTTCTGAGCTACAGTAACAGTTTACACTGGCACTAACAGGATTTAACAATTTTTGTACACATCATAAGTATTGTCTGTGATGTCTTCCAAATATGTGAAGATTTCACTTCACAGAAATCATCATTTAAATCTGAGATGAATAATCTTATCTAATCTGGTTTCTGAATGGATTCTTAAAGCCTTATTTGTCATAGTTCAGTGCCCCTTTTTAACAAAGGTTTCTTTTTACAAATTTTTGCACTTTTGTTTTGCACAACACGAAGCAAAGCACACAATTTGTTGAATTGCTATCCTGCATCTAACCAAGCAATGCTGCAAGGAGAAATTAAATTCTCAAGGGTTTGATTTGACTATGTTAGTCCTACTGGCAGAATACAAACCGAAAACAGAGATTCTGAATTTTAAGTATAAGGATGTGGAAAAAAAAAAAAAAAAAAAAAAAGAGAAAGCTGTAGGAAAGAAACCTGGGACGATACCATCTTAAAATACAGTGCCTTCCAAAAGATATTTCTGGTTGTAATAAAGAGGACCTTAGAGGTGGCCTTCAATTTGTAGCATGAATTGTACTAAACCCCACATTTCTGGCACATAACTACATGTCAGACTTCCTAGAAAAAAAAAGCAAATATTGCATCTGCATCTGTCAGTGGCCATTTCCTCCTTTTCATGTGTCAAACTCCACCCTACAGATATTACCTTTATTAAACTGATGACATAGCTGTCTTCACAACCATGAGATGAAGAGACAGATGCAGTGTCTTCATCTCTATGCAGTGTCTTCATCTTTAGTTTTTGAAGACAAAATTTAGTCAATATCTTATCAGAAGAAAAAGACACCCCCTTTAAAACTTTGCTGTCATTGACTAAAGAAAAAGGTTTGTTTGTGGATGAATTTTTGCTTAAAGAAAATTCCAGAATTCCAGTGGAACCTGCCAATACAAAAATCCATTGCATTCTGTAACTGGTCATGCTCCTCATTCATTTTCACCACTGCTGAAATCCCTTCAGTGTTCTGAAGGTCCTTGCTTTAAATGAGGGCAGTCAGTGGCACAATATTATATATGAAGGGTCAGTAGTTCTGAAATGCATTGACTCCCATTGCTCAGAAAGACAGCTGGACATAGTGACCCTCAGAACAAGGTTCATCTTTTTTCCCAGGCTTTGTGCAAGAAAAATAAACTCAAAATGGCAGGGAGCCTTGATAACTAGCTGAGGAAGCAGCTAGTGCCAATCTTACTGCAGAAAAAACCTACCCCAAATCATAGTGGAATAATAAATAACAACAAACAGCAAAGCAAAAGTAGTTTTACTTCGCCATCCTGACAGCTGTTTAGTATTAACTAGGTTTTGTACCTACTGATCAACAACTGAAAAAAATCTCCACTGGAGCAAAAATTTTCATGCAGCATGTGTGTCACACACATCCACACACCTCAGAGCTGCCTGTACCCTGATCAACACCTGACCCTCTTACAGCTACTACTTTGGGTTAAACACTACTTTGATGTATTTATTCTTTTTTATCCATACTAGACCAATGCTGTCACTGGAGAACCAAACTGATCTCCTCAGTTTCCTCCACTGGTAAATGAACTTTAGTCCACTTCAGTCAACACAAGCTATCAAAAGGTAGAGTCATCTTACAAACTGAAAATAAATTTAGAACTACGATATATGACCAAAGCTGAAACAGTAACTTTTCTGCACCTTCAAAACAAACAAAAAAAATTAATATTTAATGCTGATATATAAAAAGCACAAATGAAAGCTGATTGTCAGAATCAGAACATAAAAATTATGTTGGAAGTAATGACAAAAAATTATAGCAAACAAGAAGGTTCTGAAGCACTACAATATGAAAATCAGAACCAGTCAGTATAGGGCTGGTGTGTCTAATTATCAAACTATCTGCATTACATTACCTTGTAAAGAATAGTGTCTCAAGCATATAAAATGGTCACAAAATGAAAAGTGTATACATTAAAAACCATAACATCATGGACTTTGCTAACCTACATCTGCTATGAATTCCATGTCACCAAGACCTAGGCAGTTTCACTGGTCACTTTGGTACACCACATGTTTCACTACTGATGTGTACTTAACAAACTTCACTTACGCAACTTGCTTAGACCTTTGACTGAAAAGCAGTATCAGTGTTTAGGGTTACAAAGGGGGGCTTATATTTTTATTCCTATACAAGCAGCATCAATTATTCTGTACAAAGCATTAGGTACCATGTTAGAAACAGGTAATGCATCAGGACACCTTGTTTCATACAGAAGAGCAGTAGCCTTCTGTGCAGAACACCCAGTTCTATTCATTCATAAATGTACTCTGGCTGTCTGCAAAGAGCATCTCCAAACCTCTCCCAGTTCCTTCCAGTAACTACACTGTGAGAACTATGAAAGATAACAGTGGCAAGTAAGTGCCATCTGAACAGCCAAAGGCCTCCAAACTACAATGCACAGCAACTCTTCCTTTCTAATACTCTCATTATCTGTAGTGTTTCCCACATCACTTAGAGGAGCACTGAAAAACAACAGGAACTTTGACTTATTTGGAGGACTTGCAAAAATGAGGTAAAAATATGCAAGATTACAGCAGGACTACAAAATCAATGAAGTCCTTGCCTTTACCTTTCCCATCACTGCAACAGGTCCAAAAGCTGTCTTGAGCAGAAGAGGCAGTGCTGCCCCTTTTATGCCTCTCTGAAAAGACCCAGAGGAAGAAGCATCATCCATAGAACATAACAACGAAGAGAAAGAGGAAGAGGAAGAGGAAGGGACTATGTGGAAAAGAAAAGAAATAGTGCCTGTTTGGGAACTTACTGGTCGAATAATTACACACAGAAAAGCTATTCTAAAACAAACTGCAAGACTGCTACATTCAAGACTGCCAAAAAGAAATAAAATGCCAGCATGCCTGTAGAAGCAAAATTTGATACTCTTCTGCCAGGCTCCTCTTCCTCTGTCATATGCCTTTTAGCTTTAAGATCTCCACCTCAAACCCTCCCCCCAGAGAATATTGCTTTCCTTACAGCTTTAGATGGGACAGTTCTGGAGATGAACTGGAGTTTATGCAGATATGATTTCTGCATAATGATATACAGAACTCAAGACTACAGAAACCAGAAGACAAGTGGTGAATAAAGCAATTTAAAGAGTTTTTTCATTTATGCTGCCTACAGCCACAGGTGAAAGCAGTCCCCCAGAGGATCTTAATTCTCAAAACCAGCTCCGCTATCCAACTGTGATTAGGCTGGCATTGCTCAAAACTGCAATTTCAGTGAAGGAGTTCTTGCCTTGCCCTCAGAGAGGCATGTCCAGCATAGGCACAGGTATCAGATTTTACTTATTAAAAATCAAGTTCTTGGCAAATGTCAGTACTTTTATGAAGACAACATAACACACATCTTTAAGAGACCACAGCGCTTGCAGGCTCCTGCCTATGTATAACCAAGAGTCAGAATAACCCACTATCTCTTCTATACGTAACCTGCAAGCCAGTCTCCCGGGTCTTTCTCTCACCATTATTGTACTGGAAGTCAAAAATAGAACACTAGTCAGAACTACAGAGCTTCCCTGTCATGAAAGATTAGCACAAGAGAAATCAAAAATGGTAAGAAAATGGAAGAGTATTTCTGGACTGGAAAAAAACAAACAAAAAAACCCTCAAAAATAATTTGAAACCTTAAAGCACTACCAGTACAACTGTCCATTACAGCTCTCTTTCCTGACCCCCTCTTAAAACAAATATAATCAAACTCCGAAGAAGTCAAATAACAAAATTCTATGCCCCATGTTGTCATTCCCAGCATTCTTAACTCTGCACTGATGAAGCAGGACTGTCAGTGTTTCATCACAAATCTTGTCAACATTTTGTATCTATTCACACCTATTTTTCATATGCTTATTTCTTCCTTTCAGGCTCTGAAGTGAGAGGGATGTTAATAGGACACAACATGCATAAAGGAACTTAAGAGTATGGTTCAACTACATCTACAGTACTGGTTGCAGTAACAACTGAAAAATCCAGCATGTGTATCCAAAGTTATTAGAGCCTTACCTATAGGTATTAACTAAATATGGAAACAAAACAACTTTCCCTTGAGTAAATTAAATTTATTTCCAGAAGCAAGTACCACAGCAGTTCAGTTCTTTTCCACTCCTTTTTCCCCCTCAACCTCCAACTCTTCTGCATGTATGAACAACCTTCAAAAACTGTTCATCTTTTCATCAGAATATGAAGACAAGTATAGCTGGCCTAGGGTTGCACTGATTCTGAATGACTAACAGAACTATGCAACCCTTATCTGTAGGGATCAACTTCAGGAAGAAATTATACACTCCCTAAATCTTTAACCTTTACTGTGCAGTCAGAAATAAACTTTGCAATAAAGCTGAAATTAAAATATTATTATATGTGACAGTATTATTTCAATAAAATGTCACTTCTTTTGTATTGAACTAAGAAGCAACAAACTTTTGATCTCCTTTTGCAAATGGCATTTCTTTGTTGCAACAGCAAGAACTAGTGCCAACAACTGTTTTTATAAAAGTCTCAAAACAGAAAATAAACTTACTTTCACCAAGAACAGTCAACCACTGGGTAATTGCACCTTCAGACTATCATTTAGCAACTTGAACTGTTGGTTAAAGTTTTCTAGGATGCAATAATAGAAAGGTACGTGCATTGGGAAGGGCATGTTTACCTTTCAATCGAGCTGGACATCAGCCCGTAACAGTTTCACTTACTGGGACTCAAGTATGTCAGTTGTTTTTCACATATGAGACTGTTTGGATTTTTACATTCATAGTCAATTGCCTGTTTCCGAAACTCGTCTCGAGTACAAGCTGAGTGAAAAAGCAAAATTATTTTACTCCACCCAGTCCTTATAGACTTTCCTCCGCAATGTCCCTTTGCCCTCCAGCACACTACTTTTGATATACTCAAGTACTGGAAATGAGATTTCTGCTTCCAGAGGCTAGTATTAAGAACAATGTACAGTGCAGCTTGATCCTAAAAGGGTCTGTGGAGGAAAAAAAAACCATATTCCACTCTAAAGATGAACACTAATCTCATCAGTGATGAGAAATCTCAAAGCCTCCACACCTCAAGGTGAAGAGAGCCTTCTGAGGTCTGTGACTTGTTCTTGACTTGAATGATTACCCTTTCACGGTCTTACATTGAATGAAATTAATCTCTGTCAGACTTCAGTCCACAAATTCTTCCCTGTCTTCTGCTCTATAGACAATTCCTTCTGCTCTAATTAGCTTTAGGTGTCTTATTTAACAAAATCATTTTAAAGGCCATTTTTTAATCGCACTGTGAATAGAGACATACACTCCAACGGTCTCTTGCATGCAGGCTATTCAGATTTCCATTAACTTCTTTATTGTCCTTCCTTGACCGCCTAAGCTGAAAGTTTCAACATTTACAATAGTAAACAAACCAACAAAACAAAAACCCCACCCAAGCAGGCAACTAAATGGGACTGTGAAGAAACATGCTATTTCTCTATGTTGTTTGTACCAGCTGAAGCTGGGAGAAATGACAAGGATGGACAGTACTTCCTTCCTGGTTCAGTTTAGCATATTTTGAGCTAGCTCAGCTGTTTTTATAAAGACTAAAGTCAAGAAATATTCATGGAGCTTTTCATAGGCTCTGCTTTCAAATGCAATACAGTACAGTGGCTCTGAAGTCTGGAAATGGGAAACACAGACTATCCAAGAAATTATGCTTCAGCTACTGCTCCTGTGCTACAAATTGGATGTCTTTAAAAAAAACCCCAGAAAATCCCTAAGACATGAACAACTAAGGGGTGCTACTTGGAAGATGCTGCAGTTCAAGTTCTACAAACTACAATCGAGTTACTTCAGAAATAAAGTAGGGTTAAAAAAGTCAGAATTCTGTAAATTTCCATTAACAAACTAACACATTCTGCTGGCACCCTCACAAATGCCAAAGAACCAAGACTAGTTAACAAGTTTCCTAAAGCTGGGATACAGTTCCAAATCACAGCATTATTATTATGCCACTAGTAATAAAATTTTTTCTGAATTCTTAGGGTTTCAGCAGAAAGTTTTTCTTTGTGTGGGCAGAAGGGAAGGATAGGCTTTGTGCAGGAAGGGAACTCCCTGAAGTAGCTCACCATTGGGTGGAGAAAACAGCGGAGCAAGACAAAGAAGTGACATCTGAAGCCTGGAGAAGGGAAGAGGCGGTTCCATCCTTTTTAGCACTCCACAACCATCAGATTCATCTTTCTGCAATGGAGACTTGTAAATAGAAAGGAAACTGGGATACTCCTATAGTTTTGTTTGAATTCTTGAGCAGAATGTCAACTTCTGGCCTCTCAAACAAAGCAGGCAGCTCTACAGACATGAAGTTCAATCTAAAAAAACATATATGGATATGTGGATATGTGGTAATGGGAAGATGTTCTCCTTGGCTTTTACCAGGCTTGGAGAAAATTAACAGCTGCTATGGCACATATATATATATAAAAATAAATAAAAGATACAATAAAATACACTCTGCATAATTTAAACTTTCCTCTCTCATTATTTTATTTCCAGTTTTTAATCCATAACTGGACACCTGCCTTGCTGGAATTATTTACACATTCAATTTTTTGAAACAAATCACTCTTTCAAGGGAGCTTGGACTAATCTGACATATCTAGGATGTTTTCCGTTCCCCAAAGATAACTAATCCAGCTTTAGCAGCTTTTCAGACAAGCCATTCATATCTAGGAGTTCAGAGGCTGGAACACTGTCATTTAAGGTACAAAAGCTGATCTGAGGCTGGTTTTGTCAAGTAGCAGGCTCAAGGAGGAAGCTGAACCTGCATGATCCAAGGGACTTTTTTGACCTGGATCACTAGGAGAAAGACCCCATGATTTCATATATCTGCATAATGATATACGCAAACAATGCAGATTACAGGAAAAAAAATTATACACACATTTTTTATGACTATGGAAAGGAAAAAAATTAAGTCTGTCAATTTCATTTTACTGCCTTCACATCCCTTCTACAGCAAGAGTGATCTTAGCCCATCAAAAGTGAACAAGTGTCTAGGAATACTGATGGAATGAGAGAAAAGTTTATGAAACCACGACAAAGACGTCCTGATGAACATACACCACCGCTGGAACAACTGTATACAGAGACATTCTTCTGTATGAAACTTATTAAAACTGAATGCTGTTATTTATAAGAAAAGAAAATACTAACTATAATTCAGCAAAAGCCAGATGAATGGTAGAGGGCAAAACTTGGTGAGGAACCGCATCAAAAAACAGGAAAAAACCCTCCAAAAACTGTTGGAAAATGCACTTTGAACTGAGAAAGCCACATTCAAATGTGAGAAAAGAGAAGGGTAAGAAAGAACAGCTATGACTTTCATTTGGAAATTTAAAGTTTTGTTAGACTGAGACTTTAGGTTCGTACTTTATGACTAGATAAAACTGAAGTTCTCAAAGTATGCAGGTGCTAAATGAGTCATCAAAAAATTAAAATTATCCTGCTAGATTAAAAACATCTTGCTTTGCTGTTTTATGGTAAGTTCTCTGATTTTCACAGATAACACAGAGCAGCTGAGGTATGACAGGACCTCTGAAAATTCAATCTAACTACTCCAGATCAAAGCAGGGTCAGCTAGAGGAGAATGCTCAGGTCCGTATCTGGTTGATTTTCAGTATACTCTCACTGGGCAATCTATGCCCATGTCAAATCATCCTGACAGCAAAAAAAAAAAAAAAAAAAAAACCAAAAAAAAAAAAAAAAAAACAACAAGACTCAAAAAAAAAAAAAAAACAAAAAAAAAACCCCCCCCCCCCCCCAAACCCCCCCCCTTCTTTCTTCTGTTTTATGGTAATTTATTTTGTGTCCTGTCATTGAATGCAACTGAGAAGGGTCCAAGGCTCCTTTTCTTTCATTCCCTCTCCCCAATCAGGTACATATTAAATAGGATTCCCCCACAAGCTTTCTCTTCCTCAAACTAACGCACCAAAGCAAGTCAGAAGTGAATATACCCTTTTAGCAGTTCACTCCAATCTTTGTCATCACACCATGCAGTACACTTCATGAACCCATCTACCCTGACTAATGATAAGAGTTTACTCCCACACCCAGTGCCTCTCAGTCCTGGAAAGAGTTCAAATCATGTTAAATAATAAAAGTACCTTAAAAATTGTACTTTTTCCTCATATAGAAGCATTATGAGCTCTAAGGAAACCACACTAAGGAAACAAACAAGAAGCAAGTTTATTGATGAGTTGCAATGCTGATGACAGACAAGTCACAGCTATTCTAGCTTTTACTTTTCTTTGTAGTACTTTTATCTGCTCTACACAATTCCAAACAAGGAGTAATTATAACTCTTCCATATACTAATTGAACACTAGAAAACCTGTTCTGCTAATAAAAGTGTTTACTAAGGAACATGCGTAGCTGTGCCATGAAAACCCACACCATGTGCACAAACAAGCATGCCAGCAAAATTTAAGTGCAGGCAGGTCTGACACTTGCTTCTCTGCCCAGAATCATGGCATTTGTAACCAGTGGGGCATCTCACAAGCGTAACGGACATGCAAGACCAGGACTGCAAGTTCCTGATATCCAGGCAGTGATAAACAGTTCAAAAATGAGGGGACACAAAATTTATCAAAATCAGAGTATTGGTACTCCTTTTGCAACATAGGGGGAAGAGGAAGCTTCCAATTCCTGACTATTTTTTTAATCTACATTCATAATTTGTAGTATTTTGCCGTGTATTTATGTTAAAATACTAACATATGCTAATGTATCTGTTCCTTGCTCTTAAGAGCTGACACATATTGATCACATGTACAAGGAATGTATACTAAAGCCTGCAAACTGATTCCATAGATTAATTCAATGCACAGTGTAAAAATGTTATCTTGCCCTTAAACTACAACACAAAATTCACAAACTTCAGATTTTATGTACATCAGCTTCTGAATTCAGGTTCTCTGTTTTCAATTTGATTTCCAGTACTCTATCCAATTTGTTTCATAACTTTTATTTTTTTAATAAGAGTAAAATTTATAGAAGCAGCTGAACTGACTATATATTTACCACAACAAATGCACACTGCCAGTATTTATTGCAGTAAGCAACTTCAGAGGACAGCAGGGGTGGAAAAACATAAAACAAAACCGTGATCTCATTAGCCAAGCTCATTACATAAGACCTCATTAGGCACTGTCCCACAATAATGTGAATAAATCCTATGGATACTGATGAAATGGAAGGGATCATATACAGAATTTTATAATTGTACAGCACTACAGCACACTGCCAACTTAGTAGTTGAAGTTGGGTAAGAGCTCCACTGATGCACACAGCAGAAAGCCAATGGTCAGGCTATGCAAATGCAAAGTCCCCTTTACTTGTTCACTGCAGTATGAGCAGGAGAGCTCAAATACAAACAGAAACAACAGAGTAAGGCACAGGACGCGTGTTGCCCCAAACTGAAACTTCAAAACAACTTCAGTATCTTACTGTAAGTAAGTTTTATGTTAGTATGATTTCGTACTTCTGTAACATGAGAAATATAAAGAGAATTTTATTTGGGGCTTTTACAGACAGGCTTCATCTTGATTTCTCAATTTGTCTCTTTCTTTGATTTGTAAAAAAAATGTACAGTTTTTTATTAAGTTCTAAAAAACAAATGGGCTGCAATTATATGAAGTTTAATAAACTTTTGGTAGTTCCAGCTGACTTCAGGGGATTTTTTCCCCCCTTTCTCCATCAGCTCTGTCACATGAAAGATGAACTGCACTGCTATGGGCAAACCTTTACTGGCAGCCTGGACACGAAGTGATCATCAGCTACTACTTGCAAGAATCACCTATCAGGATATGAAAAACTTCTTAGATAAAGCTGTTCAACTCTTTAAGCAATTTTTCAAAATGTTCCAGTATTTTAAACTAGTGTTGTAGGGTATTTTGACTGAGCCATTGTGAAACAAGAATGCAGCTTAGAAAGTTAAAAAATATTGTTAGATTTCTCCTCTTCTGCAGCACTTTTCACTTTCTCATTAATTAGTTTGTGTTTGAGTGCTACAGTCAACAGTTCAATGCTGCGCTAGAATGGAGAGACCATTTCCATTAGAAACTTTATTTTGCTGGGGTTTTTAACTACTTAAAAATTAAAACTTAGGTGTTAAAATCTACAAAAAAACCCAGACATTTTTTAATACATTATTTTGCCAGCCCTCCCCCCACCCACACCCAGAAGATAATTTCTTGGTCATCCAGATCCACTGAGATATTTTGTTTTGTATGAAATGCCATTTACAAAATAATAATGTAATATGACAGCTACGACAGGAATTATGCAGCAGCAAAGGGTTTTTTTGCATAATTAGTCCAATTTTCAACATGAATGAAAAGAATACTTTACATATAACCTAAAAAAAAAAAGAAAAGAACCTAAATATATAACATGATTCCTGAGAAACTAACTCGCAAAAACTCCTGAAGAAGACCATCTTTCCTTTAAAGCACAAATGAAAATTTCTGCAGAGCTGATATGAGAAGACTTCCAGATACCCATGTAAGAATACCAGCCTTCCAAGAAGAACAGAGAGATTTCAGTACTGTAAATTTATTTAACATGACTACACTAGTCTCCAAAAGATTATTTTATATCGTTAACACACATTCATTCAGATAAAGGGACAACAGCACCTACTCAGGGAAGGACAAAATAAAACACAAAACATAATATGCAGATATCAACAATAGAAACCTCAAACTTTTGAGTAATAAATTAAGATAGATTTTATCAAACAACTGTCACAAGATTACAAGTTAAAACTCATATTCTGGAGATTCAAGATGTAGAGAAGTATTAACCATCAGCATTTGCAAACATTTCAAGATACATATATACATACATAGATAGATATAGTCACATATATGTATATATATATTCACATATATGTATATATATATTCATATTTATATATATATAAAAGAATAACTAAACTATTAAAATTACCCTTTTTTCCCCCCTTTTCTGGAACAAATATAAAATATTCCAGCTAAGGATTTACACATATCTACAACACTTATAGTGAGCCTAAGAATCACCCACCAGCCAGCAGTGATGGAATTTCCCAAGGGTTTGGGTGGTATCAGGCAAGGCTGACTGCTAATGTTCACTTTTCACTCTGAAGATGCATGTGCATCATGATACAAAGCTACACAATGATTTTCTCAGTGTCTCAAATGATACAGTATCTGAGAAGCCAACATCCCAGAAACTGACATCCCAGAAACTGACATCCCATTATACCACTATAGTCCCTACTTTCATTTCCCTGTACCTCCACAAAGAAAAGATGGAAATTTAAGTAGCAAAATAATAAAAAAAAAGCGTTCAAAACTTCCCCACAAAACAACAGATAAAAGCCATCAACTAAGCTGAATTAAAAAAAAAAAAAAATCCCCAGCCAAAACAAAAACAAAACAAAGCCACCAAAACCCAACAAATCAAACACCCTCACAAAGACAGAAAAAACCCCAAAAAAACAACAACAACAACAACAAAAAAAACGGGTTAAAAGCTGTTTTGGAAAGTGGGTTAGTGTTATAAAACCATTAAAAGTTTCTGCAGTTTCAGAGGAAGTGAAAAAGACATGACTCTTAAAAACATGAGGTTACCCTTCCTTCTGTTATCCTCACAATATTTTACTCTGAAAAAATGAAGCATTTAATCATTGTCCATTTCCATGTAAATAGACCTAGCCTTGAAAAACAGAAGTGCATGACCTAATATCAAATGCCATGAATTTCTGGGCTGAAGGATTTCAATTTATATTATATAATTCATTCAAATCAGGTTTATAAGTTTATACTGACACACCTGCTCAGTGATGTGCTACTTTTGAGATACAGTAGTACAAAACTACTTTCTTTTGGTCACAGAGAAACTTCAGCACACACACTTGCTCAGATCACTGAGAAACTTAGGAGATTAAGCAAACTTTTTGGTAATGAAAAGTCTCTTGTCAAGAAAAAAGTATTAGATATACTTAGTACATGAGAGATATTTGATTCTGACAGTTAACATTTTCAGGGCAATGAAGTGCAAAGAATAAACATTCTGATTGGAACGCATATGGTCCCTTAGAAATTGACACTATCACTTGCTCAATACAAAGCATAAACCCTAAACATTAGACTTACTGTATTCCATGTCTTTTTCACTAAGTTATCAGAAATGTGTAATATGACAAAATAAGGAACAGAAATATTCCTCTAGTTTAATTTTAATTACAGGTTTAAAAAAAAACAACAAAAAAACTGGTAGAAAAGAACACCTACTCAACACTGCACTCACCTATGTCACCCTGCACAATTACACAGTGGCTGCTTTCCATGTAGAAAAGGATGCAGTTCTCTCGTTGAATAATAATTTTAGTTTATATACTATGATTTTTGCTTTAAAATCCATTTTGGTATCTTCAACAGGAAGATACCCTGAAGTTTAGCACAGTCATATTGCTAGCACTTTCTTCTAAGGAACTCATAGTTTAAGGACATGTCATAAAGAGACACAAGTAACTTACTTGTCTTAAGAGTAAATGAACAAAGATAAAGGAGGTTATTGGATGAACATTCCACCTACTTGGCATAAAACCTCATGCTAAGAGACCACCTCTCACAAGCGCAGAAAACACTTGCCATAAGATAAGAAGGGTTGTTGATACCACAGTGAAAACGCTCAGCTTACTGACATCAGTGTTTACACACAGAGGTTTGTCACAGAGAGCAGCAAGTTACACCACTTCGCCATAGAAATTCAATATTGAACAATCCACACAGAGCATCAGAAAGTGTGACTCATGAATGTCCTCCAGTCACACTGGTTTTCAAAGTGGGAGGCATGGAGCAGGTTGCCAGCAACTGTGAGAGCATAGAAATCAATGGTTTGTACACACATATGCACATAAACAGCCTCAGTTTAAATAATTTCCCAGCATATATTTTTTGCAAGACAATGTAATTACACAAATGCTCACAAAAAATATATATATTTTTGAAAATCAAGTGTTAGTTAGCTCAAAACAAACAAACTAAAAAACCCTCCAGCTTGCTGAATCAGTGCAAGCGTCAAATGGTATCAGAAGTGACAGGGCTCTGATTCACATTTACAGAGAAAAAAGCTGCACTGCTTCAGCCCTTCCAGCATCCTACCATCTGCTTCAACCTTCTTCCAGAGCCACTCACCCTGCAAATAAGTTGACAGAAGAAAACATGACTGTGCCTGAGTCAATTCAGTTCAGTCGGCATCTTCACCTAAACCCATGTTTCCTGGGAAGTTTAATTGGCTTGCCTGAGCTGAAGCAGCTCAGGTGCAGACATGTTCCTTCCTGCTACCTTGGCCCAATGAGATCCCAGAGGAAAGGGAGCACTGAGAGGCAGCTCACAGTAGCAACACAGCCGAGGTCGTTAGCCACCACTCTGGAACTTGTGATCTCATGCATCCATGTGAGATTTGCCATTTAACAAAAATATGTTTGTTTCACAAATCCTACTGTGTTAAATAGCCATTCAGCCTCCATGTTGCTTTCCTGTAACCTACAGAAACAGGACCCTAAACGACCATAAGCATAAAGGGTTCTAATTTCTTCTGAATATGTATACCTAGCTAAGTGCAGTAAGTATGAAGCATATTAGTTCTGCCTCTGTTGCACAAATAAAGGACTTTACATACATGTAAATACAATGGCTGAACTGGCTACACACAGCAACAGATCTGCCCTTCAGTTACTCATGCTATCTTTGCTCTGTGGAGAAGAATTTATTTTCTAAACTTTAAATGCAGCTACCTTTGTAAATGAGTGCTAAATAGCTTGGAAAAATATACATGTCTGTATACTGTTGCAAGGCAAAGGAAAAAAAAATGCATCACAAGGCCAAATTTACAAGAAAGAAACAGCTAAATAACTAAAGATTAGGGTTAGGAAAAAGTTTCAAGGTAAAGCAACATACCCAAATTTCAAAGACAAATTCAGTAATTTGTGGTGTCTCATCTTGAGCAATTTAAAATGGGCATAGTTTTCAAGAACAACTCAGCACAGCATCTCTCTTAGGACCCAAAAGTGCTTGCAATAATTCGTGTTACATTTAATAAACAAGTTACAGAAATAAAACTGCTTGTTATTTGCATTCTCTTCCTTTGGAAAGGAAGGGAAGCAGGACTTATAAATATTTTACCTGCTTGAAAACTCATGGTTTGTTATTTTTCTTTTAAGCAAATTCTAGCTTATCTCTTTGAAAATGAAAAAGAACAGTGAAATGATAAAAGAAGAAGTGCTGATGCACTTTGAGTATATGAGAGATAAAAGTCAACAGAAAGGTATAAAACCAGCTGAAAGCAGGAGCTGGAGAAAATAGGCAAGAAAAAGGCACAAATGCATAAATATAAAGAAACAAAGATTACAAAGGCATGACTCAATGTCAAAAGCTATACAGGTCAAGATGCGTAACATACGTTTGCTTTTGGAGACATAGGATTTGTTGACTTTGAGAAATTTATTTCTTCCCAGGAGAGTATGCCAAAGCACATGAGATACAGCTCTGGATGTATGAACGTAAGGAGTAAAATAGAAGGGAGGAAAAATCACACTGAAGGAACAGACAAAGCCAAAGCATAAAGGAAAACTCGTTTATGTTAGCATGATGCTTTCCAAGGAATTAGCTGTCAAAGTAATCTTTCTTACTTCCCCCCCTTCCCAGCCTGTAACTGGGGAATGACTTGAACTATGAGTACCCATTTTCAAGTTTCCAAAACCAAAGGGAACAAAATAATTTATTTCCATTGTAGCAAAAAGAACAAACATTTCCAAGAACATACAGGGTACCCTCCTCTTCAATGGCAGTTTGACCTTACATTTCAGACACACAGGGCACACATTCATTTAAATACCACTTTACTCCACAGGTACATGAAGGATTGAAAGACATTTCTGTCATATTCAATAAAAGTCTGGTTAATGAGCAATGCCGTAATCAAATCAGCCAATAATGGCTGACACTTAACATTCAATAAATAGTAACTTCACGCTACTAGGAACAGACAAGTAGAAGCTGCTTGAAAGCAACTCTCTTCAATAAGAACCCCCCCCTCTTAACAACCCTCTTCAGTTTAGACCATCACATTGAACACCATTCTCACAGTCTTTAGATTTGGGTTTTAATTAGCCCTCAGAGGATGAGTAATAATTTTTCAATGCAAGTGCTTTCTAAAGACCAAAATCTACCTTATCATTATAAAAATGAAATACCATTGCCACCCTCTACTTTGATTTTCCTTAACAGAGTGTAAGTGATACAAGAATGACTCAAGCCAAAGAATCCTCTCTGCTTCAAGACTGCCAGTAAGAATAAGCACTAACTATATTTGAAAATCTTTGACCAAAAATCTTGTCAATCACATATGGTTACACTGCAATTATTCTTGAAGATGTGATGGAAGTTGCAGAATTCAACTCTGGTAGAGCATGTAGATCACAACAGTGATGGAATTAGAAGGTGATGAACAGCTAGCAGCTCATCCAGCTTTAGCAGTTCTGAATCATGCAGCTGCAAAGAACATTTATCTCTGAAAGATCAGAGTGTTAAAACATATAAATAAATTGCAAATGGTGGCTTAATAAATCAGTTTTATAACCCTGATTATAAAACATTATACTTTCAACCCTACATTTACATTCTGGTATCTGCAGGAAGTCGAGCAGGCTTCAGAGGCTGTGCTGAAGGTGATGAGACTGCACACAGACAAAAGTGTCAGCCCACATAGAAAGCTTTCCAAAAGCTTAATCATGGCAAACAGAATAGAGTAGCACCCAGTCCTAATGCAATACTATCAGGTTACACCTTTAATACCCGTTTAAAGCCAGGAAAGTAAACGCACTTGCAGTGTTGATACCATCCTTGTCTGTGTTATTTCAACTCTTCAAATGGTACTCAAGCAGCTTCATAATGTCTTCAGAAGATTTACATTTAATAAACCCCTCTAGAGTAACCTGGAGCCCACTAATGACAATTCATCTACTGAGCCCACGTATACATTTAGCCACTGGTTACCTGCTGAGCATTTTTACCTTCTTTCCTGCTACCACTATTGTTAAGATGTTCTGCATTTAACAGGTACAATTTAGGGTTTGTTAATGTCCCTATCTTCTTGCTTGAAGACACCAAGTAATGAATGACCTTTGGTTTTCAACTGTACTGCTTATCAAAACGATTTTTGGAAGCAGCATTGAAGCTTAGTTATAAATAATAATTCTTATTGCAGGAAAAAAACTAATTTGGAGATATTTTCCAACCACAAGTCAAACTACAATAATTTAAAGCAGGTAAAGGAGCACTAACCAGTTAAGATAACTCATTTATTCTTACAGGAAGCGTTTCAGCAGTGTAAATTTCTTTGTACTTGGTTACAAAATAAGTAAATAAAAGTTGCACTGTATTGCTCACATCAAGTGCCTAATTCTTTAGTGTCATGCATAGTTAATTTAACTACTACAACATAAGAGCAAAAATCAGTATATTTGATTTGCTGTCGGTGTGAGTTCACTTTATACACATGGAAAGGACTCCAAAGCTTCAGAGAAAAAGGCCCTAGAAGGACACCAGAAGCCTACCTAAAAAAAATACAGTCCAAACCTCCAAAGCAAATGTAGCTTAAACTAAGATTAAACTCACATACAAGTTATCACAAAGAAAAAGTAATGCTGTTACCTAGTGGTAGAAAGCTAGGTACATGCAAAATTGTACAGCTCTTTTTTCTTCTTCTCATTTCGAATTCTCATCTAAAAGCTATTAAAACGATGTCAGGAGAAAAAAAACCAAACCATGCCTGATTCACAAACTAATGAAAAATATTGCTTTTCTTGCATTCAGTTCTGCTACAAAGGGTCAGTATTTTTGCATGTGCTAGTTTTGATTCAGAGTAACTGAGAGACAAGAAGCTTCATTTCCTGGTCATACCAAAAGA
Organism: Certhia americana; assembly: GCA_018697195.1. Classification (NCBI taxonomy): domain Eukaryota; kingdom Metazoa; phylum Chordata; class Aves; order Passeriformes; family Certhiidae; genus Certhia; species Certhia americana. The sequence continues at coordinate 59,150,872 of CM031859.1, read as the reverse complement.
GCTGGAAACCTGTGGTACAAAAGCAACTTCAACCTTAATTCTCATTAGTTTTCCACAGAGTATGACAATCCAAACTGTATTGTGCACCCCTCAGCATCTTATCAGATCATCTTTTCAATTATATAAATCAATATTAGTGGAATTCAGTCAGCATTCTCTCCTAAATAAAAATGTTAATTTTGCTTTCAGCCAGAAAAATAAATAACTAGGGAGGAGAAGGAATATATGAAGATGTTAAAGTCACTTACTCAAATGCAAAGAAGAGTCCACTGGTGACCAAGATGAGAACAAGAGTCAGGTAGAAGACTCCAGTCTGTCGAGCCATCATGATCCTCCCATTGCAGAAGAATTTGTTTCTTCCAGGAAAAACCTCCCATTTTCTCTTGGGAACTGATTTCTTTTTCTTATGGGGAGACTCCATGGGAGACGAAGAGCTGTGTGTGCTGATCTGACTGTATTCACAGTCTTTCATGGGCCCACTACCACCTCCAGGAGTCATCAAGAAAGAGTAAAATGTGGGGAGAACCCCACCAAAAATATATACAAATATATGTGTGCAAATATTCTTCTGACCAAGAGAGCCCTCTCCACCGGCCCCAGTTAATAAAAAAAGCAAATAAAACGATAAAAAGTCTGCTACCAGACTAGCAATAGGTGTATCATGCAAACACCACTTAACTCTTCAGAAACCAAAGCTGTCATATCAGAAATGCTTGAGAGGGGTCCTTCCTTCCTCCACCAGTTACAAAACAACCACGTAGGACAATCCTTTTAAAAACAACTTATCACAAAACAGGACAAAAAGAAAAAAAAAAAAAGTAATTATAAATCAGTTAGGCTCTCTCAGAAAAAAAAAAAAAAATCAGTCTTTTTTTATCAAGTTTATTTTCAAATGGGAAGGTTTTTTCCTTCCCACGCACACCCTGAGAGTTTTCTCCGAGGGTCAGAAGGTTGGTCAAGGCAAGGTTTAGCAATCGAGTCTATCATTCATAGAGATTTGTTATAATCCTCCTTTGCGCAGCAGATTCCACTGCTAAAAATGACCATTCCTAAGACGTTCCCTCGAGAGACACGCGAAACAAACCATTAAGGGGGAGGGGAGAGGAAAAAAAAAAAAAAAAAA
>CM031859.1:59128632-59149649 GCA_018697195.1 Certhia americana | reverse complement strand
AAAAAAAAAAAAAAGGCAAGTAAGGAACCAGTCTGCAACTCCAGCTTCCGAAGAACACTTGAAGCTCTCCTCTTCCTGAAGCCGCAGTCCAGCGGCAAGCGGCCGCCGCTCCGCGCAGACCGAGGGGCGCAGGGCTGCCCTGTCACCACTCCACAGGAAGGGATTCTCCCGAGCCCGTGGCAGCCCGGGGCACGGCCGGTCGCCGACAGACACCAGCACCTCGGGAGCAGGTCCTCCTCATCCTCCCTGCCCGCGCCTCCCCCTACACAACAGGTCCCCGCCGCCGCCTCATGCTCCCCAGCGCCTCGGCCCCGCGGGAGGGAGGTTGGGAGCCAGGGGACAGGGAGGCTCGGCCGCCGCTAGATCTCTGCCAGCACTTCTCCCTCCCCGCACCATCCTCGCCGCCCGGCTCAGCGCCGCCGCGGCCGCTCGCACCCCGCCCCGCCGCAGGCTCTCGCCCACGGCCCGCGGCGGTGCCGGGGCCCCCCCCGCATCCCGCCCCCTCCCCCGGCACACAGGAGCGCCTCTCCGCCGGCGTCCCTGGCTTCGCAGTGCTCTGGCCCCGCAGCAAGGTGAGACAAACGCCCAGCTTTCCCCTTCGCGAACCGGAGAGCGGCGACTTTCTCTTCACCCTTCTTTACGAGCCTCTACCCAGGCTTCCCCCCGGCAGCCAGACCCCGAAGCAGCAGCTGCCACCACCTCTTCATTTTCAGGGGAGGCGGTAACCACCGCAGCGCCGGCCGCCCGCCCGCCCGCCCGCGGGAGGAGCCGGCAGGGGACGGGACCACACAGGCGCGCACCCTCCGCCGCCCTCGGCCGGTCGGTCGGTCACTCAGCCGCCTCTCGGCGACACGGCAGCCGGTCCCACGCACCAGCTGGCCCGGCCCGGCCCTCTCCCCGGCCACTGGAGCGCAGTGACTGCACTAACTCTTCTCCATCGCCACCTCCCCGCAGGCAGCCGCCCGCCCGCCGGGCTGGAAGCTCAGGGCAGCGAGCCGGGCGACAGCGGGTGTCCGCGCTGGAGCCCCGCTCACACTGCCGCCGCCTCCCGCTCAGTCGAGCCACCCCCGACCCACGCTCCGCTGAGCCGCGAGTGGTGTGTGCCGCCAGCCCCGGGCGGCACCGCGTCCTGCCCCGCTGCCGCTGCCGGGCCGAGGGAGGGCGAGTCCCGCCAGCGAACGATGGGCACGGAGAAACCCCGCCCGCGCGGCCCGACCTAGCGGGACCGGCCCCCGCCCCGTGCGGGATCGGACGCGGCACTCGAGACACGCCCCTCCGTCCGCCGGGAGTTGTAGTTTCTCTCAGTTGTAGTTTTGCAGCCGGAGGCGGGCCGGCGTCGCGCAGGACTACAAGCCCCAGCATGCCTTCCGAGCCGTCATGGTGGGGCCGGGCTGGGCTGGGCCGGGCCGGGCTGGGCTGGGCTGGGCTGGGCTGGGCTGGGCTGCCCCGGCAGCTCTGGGCGGGCGGAGACTCTGCTCGGCCTGGCCCGGCCGTGCCCCGCATCCGTGGCCCCGTGCAGGGCCCCGCTTTTCCCGGGGCAGCCCTACGTGCCCTGCCCCGCGGCGGAGGGCTGTGTCCGGGTTTGTCGTTCAGTCAGGCCGGAAGGCCGGCGCTGGAAGCCCTGATCGGTGCCGTCGGGAGCCGCGCGGCACCCCCGCGTTCCGGGTCACCCGGCGAAACCGAGGGTGGTTCCTGTTCACCTGCCCAAAGTACTCGACTGCAGCGGTGCTGTCCCTGCTTCTCGTGTATGCCAATGCTTCCCTGCTACACCGGCGGCATCCACATGCTCCATTTATGCTGCTGGAATCACAGTCAGCTAGGTTGGAAAAGACCTTTGAGAGCATTGTGTCCAGCCTACTAAGTAACACCATCTTGTAAACTAGACTATGGCACTAAGTGCCACATCCAGTCTTACCTTAAAAACATTTCTAGGGTGACACCACCACCTCTGTGGGCAGCCCACTCCAATGTTCAGTCATCCGTTCTGTGAAAAACTTCCGAATGTCCAACCTAAACTTCCCTTGGGGCAGCTTAAGACTGTGCCCTCATGTCCTATTGCTGGTTGCCTGAAAGAAGAGACTCATCTCCATTGGGCTGGAACCTCCTTTCAGGTTGTTGTAGAGTTGATAAGGTCTCCCCTGAGCCTCAATTCCCAGGCTAAAAAGTTCTAGTTCCCTCAGCCACTTCTAGGACTTGTGTTCTAGACCCATCACCAGCCTTGTTGCCCTTCTCCAGACACACTCCTGAATCTCAGCATTCTTCCTAAACTGAGGGGCCCAGAACTGGACACAACACTCAAGGTGTGACCTCACCAGTGCCAAGTACAGGGGAAGAATGACTTCCCTGGTCCTGCTGGCCACACTATTCTGATACAGGCCAGGATGGCCATTGGCCTTCTTTTCCACATGGGCACACTGTTGGAAGTAGTATGTTCATACAGCCCCTCACTGTGTCCTGACTTCACATTCCAGAAAGTACTGTGCATCCCAGAATGGCATGAACCATGAAGGGAAGGCTTTTCAATGAATCCCATCCTGCACCAAGCTCTTCTCACATGGGCACTGGTGGTAGGGCTGCCTGCAGAAAGTGCCGGGAGGCTTCCCACTCTCAAAGCTGCTTGCTGTTGCTTCTGCGTAGTATGTTCTCCATATGCATCCAAAGAAGAGCTCTGAAGCTGGTGATGGGTCTGGATTATGATGAACAATTGAAGGAACAGAGGTCGTTTATCCTGGAGAAAAGGAGGCTTAGGGAGAGTTTACTGCTCTCTATGACTACTTGAAAGGAGGTTATAGCCAGGTGGGTTGGTCTTTTCTCATAAATAACAAGGAACAGGACAAAAGGAAATGGCCTCAAGCTGTGCCAGGGAAGGTTTAGATTGGATATTAGGAAAACTTTCTACACTAGAGGTATAGTCAAGCATTGAAACAGGCTGCCCAGGGAAGTGATGGAATCACCACCCCCAGAGGTATTTAAAAGACTGTAGATGTGGTGCTTTGGGACATGGTGGATTTGGCAATGCCAGGTTTACAGTTGAACTCAATGATCTTATAGGTCTTTTCCAAACTAAATTATTCCATAATTTTATGATCTGCAATGGGTAAGCAGGTGTAAACCAGTGCTAACAAAGATTCATTTTGATTCATCTTTTACAGTTTTGCAATTTACTAGCAGAGCTGTGTAAGCCATAGAGAATGGACTAGTTTGGGACATGCAGTAGCAATCAATACAGTTCAGAAAAGCCAAAAGCAAACTGCAAACTTTTGTAAAAAGTTAAGAAAAAAGTTGATTACAATTGCCTGCATCTCTCATGGCTGAATGTTGTCCTGGGAGAGACAGCAAAAAACACATAAGGATTCAACAGAGTTCTCAGGCAATGTGTTTTCTGTTTTCATAATTTCATTTTGAATTTTGAAATGCAATATTTATCCCTTTAATACAATAAGCTAATTCTTTATCCATAAATAGTGCCTGATAACAAAGAGACTATGGAACAGACTGACCAGCACTGGATAACTTCCTCTTCCTTGGAAGAAATTAATTGCTTTGGTAACTAAATTACAGAGTAGCCTGGTAGACACTCTCCTGGTGATTCTACAATCCATTTTATTGATACACAGCAATAACATGGGGAAAATATGGGTGGGTGTTTCCCTCTGCAAGGTGTAAAGAAGTAGTCCTTTGGCAGCAGGATGTAAAAATAGTTTCTGATATCATCTCTCATGAAAATGCATACGCATCCTTTTTCCACACATGTAATAGATGCTGCTACATTATTCCTTCCCATCCTCCTCTTGTAGTGCCTGTTGTCAACAGTTTGCCCGCAATCTCATAACTTAGATATCACAGCATTTTTTATTCTTTGAAATGGTCTTTATAAACAGCTAATAACTTTCCTTTCTTTCTTAATGAATACAGTACCTATGTATTCAGAAGGCTGCTGACAGGTTTTTTTTGGTTCACTGACAAGCATTTTTAGTCTTCATCAGGTTTCAATTAGCATATTGCTGGAGCTGTATCTTCAGTGCTTTGACAATATTAATGACTGTATCATGTCAAATGGCACTGTTCTCTCCTGAGATTACGGAATATTTTAGACATTCACAAATAGAGCAAATGGTTTATGCAAAAATGTCATTGTTGGCTTATCTTCACAGGTAGCACTCATGCTAATTTCAGAAACACTCTTCAAAAGCGAAACTCTTGTAAACAATACCAGCACCTCATTCAAGCTGCTGTCTCATGCCACGGTCTTTCCTTGGGTTTTAAGACATTGTGGTTGAGAAGTGAACCTCAGGCATATTAACTGAGAGAAATACATAAAGGAATTGGAGGAGTGCTGGGAAAAATAATTCTAAAAGCCAAACTCAGAGAACAAACGCTCTTTTATTTTCAGTTGTGAATCTATTTTGATTCTACCAGGATCATCCAGTCCTACACATTGTACTTGTCACGATAGCCTATTTTAGTCCCTAATCAGTACTGGTATTGCATTGGAATTGAAAGTATTAATCATATCTTTTATATCAGTACCTCTTTGAAGTTTGGTTTTTTTCAAAACAGTTTGAAAAAAGTTTTGTAGTTTTCCCCTACAAACCCATGAAATATAGTAATATTTCACACATATCAACATTATTCCTCAAAGTATTTATTTTTTATTCACATTAATGAAAATTGGTTTGAGGCACTAAAATAGTTGAAATTTTACAGTAGGAGGACAAATGTTCTCCTTTCATAAAACTTTGTAGGTTCATGTGTTGTAATATGTACTCTTATGATTTCTTAGTTGTGACTCAGGGTTGATGCAAAAGATGAATGACACAGCAATGTTACCTAGCTTAAAAGAAACCAGGACAGAAAGACTACCTTTCTGTTAGGCAAATGCTAATGAAATAGCTGTTGCTGCTGAAAATTCCTGTCTCTTACCCTGTCTGTAGTGTGGAGGTGTCACAAGGGCAAGTCTTGAAACAACAGGGAAGCTAATTTGCTCTGATGACACGACACCTTACATATATAAAATATCTGTTACCATGCTTTATAGCAGAATCTGTTTGAATGTGTTGGAAGCAGCATCAGGAAAAGTATTTAAGTGGTTGAATAAACACAAACTAGCAAACTGCCGCGTTTTGAACATAAGGTCTCTGTACACCATATAGCCAACACTGCCAAATTGCTTTTTGCTTCCAATCAAAAAAGGGCGCTTATATGAACAAATATCTAAAATACTTGAAGTGTCAAATTTTGCACCGAAAGTCCTGCTATTCTTACAGATGGAAAGTAAGTTAGGCACTGCTGTGGACACATTTTAGAGGCCCATTGTAGACACCTTTCACAATTAATTTTGAAAAAATAAATGAAAAAAATTCAAACAAAGCAACGATAATATCATTTCCATGCAAGACACTGACAGTGTCTTGCACATTCCATACTTGCTGAATGCTACAGTACATCATGCATGCCAGTTTACAATGTTAAGAGCAGATAATCCTAAGGGTTTTCTACAATATACCTGTTTTTCTGACCAAATATTTATCTTCTTTTTCTGTGCTGTGTTTCAGAAGTTACCTCTCCCTGCCATCATTTTAGAGTCTTTCCAACTATTCAATATGAAAATACTTAATTTCCTTGAAAAAGTTTTTGTACAAACTAGAAATATTACATTTTGTAGTTGGCAGGAACAGAGAGGGAGAATGAACATCAGAATCTCTCTGAAGAATAAAAAAAAGTAAGTTTTTTTACTAGAACAATTTGCTCAACTTAAGCAGGTCCAAAAAGCTGTTAGGTGTCTCTTAAGTCTTGCTTTTGAGAAACCAAGATGACTATCATTTACTGTACAGCCTTCTAACAAAGTGTAACATATATTACTTCTCTGCAGTGGGTGAGTTTAGAAGGGAAGATGTAAGAGAGCCTTTTCATGGCAAGTTCTGGAGACTAGAATCAACTTTGTATTTACATTTATCCACTGCATGTTGAAACCACATCTCTTGATCAGGGTGGCGCTTTTTTTCCTGTTTTGGAGCATTAGAAACACAGCTGTTTGTAAGTTAAAAATCTGAAATTGCCGAATCATATAAAGTCTGGAATATTTTGGTAGTTTTTCAACTTCTGACTTTGGCCTTCTACCATACAACTTCATTGCTTTGGATAGAAATCAGAATCTATGGATATTTTAATTTATTCCAGCAGAATAAAATGAGAATTCCCTTTAAAATGCAAATTAAAATCCAGAAGTTTTTTGAATTGGCCATGCTTCCCTGATAAATGACTGTTTCCAAAGATGAAGGTAGACTGCCCCAAAATCTTACAATTTCAACTGAAAAAAATAAAGATGAGCATTGCATGAAGTTATCAGTGTGGTATTTTAAACCTATTGAACATTTCATCCTGCTCTAAATTGACTGAAGGGGAAAAAATTCTTTCATTCTGGGAAGCTGGCCAAAAAAGTGTAGTTACATGAGGAAAACCCCCATTTTTTCCAGTGTTACCAGTCACATTGAAAGTCCCGTCACTGGAGCCAGGAAATAATTTTCCTTAGTCTTCCATCATGTGTTAGAAGAATGCACTGCACAAAGAGTGGAGTGAATTACAGTTTGTTTGATGCTTTGCTTCCTCATGAAGAGCCTTGTAGATGCAGAACAGCATCATTTAATAAGTCGGTACAATACAGAAATTTCTGATATTGTAGTCTCGCTTCATCAAACAAGTTGTCTTCCCCTTCCCTCAGTAGGTCTCCTCTTTCATTTTTAAATTTTTTTTTTTTTTTTAGGAATATGTCTGGGAAATGAACAAAATGAACATAGCACTTCAAAGATATAAACAAATGGTGATGGGTCATACCTATCTGTTCTCTTTACCACACACCTGCTTTTCAGTTTCTGGATGTTTTTTGGCTGTTTTCAACTCCCTACTGTTGAGCCAGGTCTCATTTTTTGTGTTCTGCACAATTAATATAAAGACAAGTGTCATTGTGGGCAGTGGATGAAGCAAGCTGGATTTCCTCTCCCCATCACAGCCCCTTCACTGTGACCCATGATCCGCATGATGCTCCCCACGTGGCACCAGCACCACGCACTGTGGATAATGGGAGCCTGCCCGCAGGCTGACCAGGGGCCAGCTGGCTGCCACCATGTGACCAAAAGTGAGGTGACAAAAGATGGGTGAATGCTGAACAGAGCTCACAGCTCACCAGCACCAAGGGAGGAAGGCCTCTTGCTCCACATTTCCTTGTGCCTGAACCAGTAGTGAAGGGTGGCTGTTACCCTGTCCTCTCCTCAGATCCTTCCACTCTCTCCCTTGCAGTCTCACCACAGCTTATTGGATGTTTTGCAGAGCTGTCTTGGTACAAGAATATCAGCAGAAATATAAAAAATATATATATTCACCTTTTTCAGCAAGTTAATTTTCTGCTGCTTTAACATGCTGAAATGACTTGGCAAAGGACATGACAAAGCATGACAAAGGACTGCCACAAGGGAGGGATAGGAACAGAATGCCCTGGGAAAGGGAAGCGAAAGAGGGGCAAGCTTTCCTCTTTAAAAAATATCTATTATATAAACTTAAATATATATAAAGGGGCAGAGAGTAGGACTGTAGACAGCAGCTGGATTGGTCTAGGCTGCCACTGAAATTCAGGCTCAACCAGATGTGCTCATGGAGGTATTCCATAGGATCCAAGAGCTGGCAAAGCATGAGAGGACACAAGATGCAGCTTAAAGACAGAAAAGGAAGGGAGAGCAGGATCTTCACATTCCGTAGTGATGGATTGTTAGATAAGCCAGCTCATCATGACTTGCTTAGGGTGGTAGTACATCACGCCCAAGTACTTTAAAAAGCATTGGCATCAATTTGTCTTTCTTTCATTGATTTTCTAGCAACTTTTTAAAAAAATATAGATAAATTTGAAGCCTCTACTCTCTTTCCCATCCAGATGAGCAAGTTTCAACTTGTTTTCTATGAAGTCCGATTGACACTTCTGACAATTGCCTAAGTCTGTTCCCATAGGAAACAAAACAAAGACAAATAAAATACACACCTACAAAGGGTCATACAATCAAAGGGATGCTGTCAACTACAATTACTTTAATTAACCAATTAACATAGTAAAACTGATTTGATACTGCTCTTTAACTAGTATCTCCTGTTTAAAAAAATATCCCTTTTACAGGTTTTCTTTTTCCCTCCTGTTTCCTGCTTGAGGCTACAGAAGGAACTGTACTTCTGGCTGACAAAACAACAGTTGCAAATATGTTCCGGTTTATCTCATATAGAACCTTTTTTGCCCCCCTCTGTGTATATTTGCTTGTGCCTCTTCCTTCTCTTCTCTGCTGCCTCAGTGAACACCCACTCACAAAACTGTGGGAAAGTAGGAACTTACGCTTTGCTGTGGAGTGCAAGAAAGTGACTCTATCCAGCTTATGTGGGAGCATTACACTTATTTTGAGAAAAGCCTTCATAATATAGTTGTGGGCTGTTTTACTGTTTTGGACCAGACATTTTGAGCATTTACAGAAGAACCATCCATTGCTGTCAGTGGAACACATCCATGATGTGTGTTTATATGGATTAACACAAAATACATAAAAGTTTTCCTGGAGGAATCAGGCAATTAGAGACTTCTGTGAATAAACCCAGAGCGGGGCTACCTGCATCATTAAACACTTAACTAGGCCATCTCAAAATGGAGCTAACTGCTCGTGAAAATCTTTCCATTGTCACATTCAGCATCATTAATGGGGAAGATTTAGTACTATATCATTGCTTTTTTCTTGAGTTTTTCTTTTCTTTCCCCTCTTTTCCCCACCTTCCATTTGGTTTTGTGTCTATTCTAGACCTGCCCTCCCTCACTGCATATACTTTATCTCAGCAAACAGCATTGGTCTTGGGTTTCATACCAACCCCTCTTTCTCACATTCCTAACATAAAACAATGAGTAAAAAGAATAAGGGAGAACAGGTCATTTTACACCTCTCAGAGCTATTGTTTTCAGGACAATAAGCCAGGACTGCTGCTCAGGGGTGCAGCACTGCAATGATTGAATTAATTTCAAATTTGGAAAGCCTGGTTTCCTTCCCTTCCCTCTCAGCAAACAGATAAAGCAAAAGGATAAAAAAATTAATTCATTTACTTGGTAATTTATACTCTGTGGCATCTGAATATTCAATGAGCTCTGTATACAAAAGACTGGATATGACTCATGAATCATATGGCTGACAACACTGCAGTAAAGAAAGGAAGTCTGACAATCAACAGAAATATGATCCTGATCATACACAAATGTGGTCAGAGGCATAAAACAAAAACATTTTTTCTGCTATTTTTGTTCATGTATTTACTATAGTGATCATTCTGTTATTTCTGTGAACACTTAAATGGATGGACTTTGCTCAGAAGTGTGTGCCCAACTAGTTATGTGTTTATGGAAGCAGAGTTTTTGCAATTACTTCTGCTACTAGTACATCTTCTGATGAAAATCTGATTTTCACTTAATAAATTGAAATCAATATAATGGCTCACTTTTAAGTGTTCTCAGAAGTTTGTCTTCTTCAAATATGTCTATGTGGGTGTCATTAGGCCTATTTCTATCTTTTCCTGTAAGATTTATTAACCTTAATTATTTTAACAAATAATTTTTCTTTAAAAATTCAAGAACTTCTTATAAGAAAAGTCTGGGGATTATTTGTATGGTCAAGAGTATGTTTTGGCCAAGGTTCTGAGAATGGTTGTAAACAATTTAGAAAATATGCTTTTTACACCATAACAGGAGAATGAGTTTATAAATCTGATTTTTTTTGTACAGTTAGTTTAATCTAATGCTAGTGCTAATCTATTAACATTCATCTAAATTAATTCTGATGAGCAAATGACAGTCTGGAGTATAATCACATTTTAAACCAATAAAACTGTAACCAGCAAATCCAGGAAAACTATTCAGAATTCAAAAGAAAATTATTAATGCAATAAATAATATGCAAAGACTAGTCTTGGAGGCATTCTAAATTGGTATATTTTATTTGATTAAGAGGAGTGCAGGTACAGACTAACAGAGAGAATAAAACAGGAAAAAAAGTTTAACTTTGAGATACAAACATAAATATTTATAGGCAAAAATGTATTAAATGGGGTTTCATATAGAAGAATGAAGTCTTCTTACATAAGAAGTGTGAGTCCTTCACGCAAACAGCATCAGCCCTTGAAGCCTCAGAGATGGTGAATATTTGTAAAGTTGATGGCTGAATCTTCAGGTGGCTACTCAGAGCTGAGGACTAGGGACAGAGGACATCAACAGCAGAAAAGCCTGGCATTCACTGCCCATGGGAGAAAGTGCAGGTGGATTTTTAGGGACACCATACTCAGAAGGAACATCTTGTGAGGGGAAATAATCATTTAAAACTTGCATTGTTTTCCACTTCTGAAGATAACTGCAATTAGGAAGATTTCTTCCACAGAGAAATTCTAACAAAAAGCAAATTACTGGTGGCATGAAGGGGCAGCTTACGGGGATTTATGAGAACACAATTTAACTTCCGTTTTTTTTGTGATTCTCTTCATCCAAGCCATCTGGCAGAGAGTAGCTTCTGGCACACAGGTCAAAGCTAGGGCTTTCCTAGCGGACTGGCTTCATCCTTTCTTCACACTCACAGAGCATATTTTAGTGCAAAATCCATCCCACGCTGTTTTTATCTGCATGCCACAGCCCTGCCTGTCATGCATTATGCACAACATAATGCTCAGCAATTGTCTGTTCTAACCACAGTCCCTAACCCACAGCATGTTGCTCAGAATAAGCCTAGCACACATCCGTCACCTTTGTGCAGCCTACACTACAAACACGCCCCACCTCCTGTTATTTTGCTTAACTTGCTGGCTGCCACTCTACCTGCTCCTTGTGCAGCCGCTCAAGAAATCATGACAGCATCTCAGGCCTCTCCAGAGCCTGCCTGAGCCAAATAAGTCAACTCTAGATATCACATTTCAATATCTTGCAAGAACTTCTAGATTTATATAAAATATATTTCTTTTTTTCGATAACTTAACTTCATAACTTATGAGGTTTTGCATCCTGACATAAAATTCCCCGTGGCACCATGTTATGGTCTGTATTTGGAACAAGCAGCAGATAATCAAAAGCTCTCTGCATGCCAGATGCCTGTCTCAGAGTTAGCACCTGCCATTCAGCATAAACTGGCAATCTGGGCAGCCATGCATATTCAGGAGGCATCTAGTACAGATGAGCCTCAGCAATTCCAAGGTGGGTCTGTTTTCAGGCAAGATCTTCAAAGCCATTTTCCACAGCTTATATCCCTACATAATCTTCAGCAACACTGGAAATATTGATAGCTCTTTTCCAGTGTGGACTTCCCCATTGCCGGGAACAAAAGACAGGATTCACATTCCCACAGGATGTGTCTACGCAGTTCTTACAAATACACTGAAGAGAAAAAATAACAGTCATTGTCAACTCTCACTCTTCCAGAGTGGGTAGCTGGCACTCTCTCCCCCACTGCAGAACCTCAGCTTCTGCAAAGCTGGAGAACTTGTATTTATTTGAGGCATTGCTGCTTTTTTATCTGGGATGAAGTGTCTGCATCCAGCCAAGCTGTGTTGTGAGGGACTGTGCACTCAGCTTGTTGACCACTTGGACTGCCAGAATTCATGGAATGTTAATTTTCCAAGTTCTGTGAGAATCCCTGTGACTGGATACATCCTACACCATCTCTGTATGCAGTGTTTGGTGAACCCTTCAATGTGGAATAGCCTGGTAAAATGACATCTTTCAGTCTGTCTCTATCTATCTCAGCAGTGCTGCTGCCTCTAGGCAATTCTGTGCCCTGGGATGGTAGGCAAATATGTGTTATCAACAACACAGCCTCACAAGCACCACCTGGGTCAGAAGGGTAAGAAAGGCATTACTGTTGGAACGTTCATGCCAACCAGTGCTTACAGGGCATAATTGTTCTCTTCATACATATCCAATAAAAAAGGTGCTAATTGCTTTCCTTCCTCTGCACCTCCTTAAGAAGACAAATGCAAGTTTCCGCTCTATTAAAAAAAAAATAAAAATATATATATATATATATATATATATATATATATATCCTCTGACTTCCTTTTCCCACCTCCTTCCCAACTCATGAAAACCATCAGTTTATCTCTTCTCTCCACCAACCTACCCGAAGGATACAGCTCTCCATTTTCTTACACTTTGTAAGACTAGCTCCTCCCCCTGCCTCTGAGGAGTTAGAAAGCTCTATTTGAAGGTCAGTGATCAGGCCTGTATCTTGAAAGTCTCACACAAATGCAAAACCCAAACTTTTTTGGGCAGACCAACTGTATCTCACTGCTTTGTTCTTGCTCCATATCCCTGCCAGACAGAGGCAGCCCACATTCCCTACTATCCCTCTCCAGGAGGCCAACCATGGAGCAGCTGAGATGAAGGAAGAAAACACCTTCTTTCAAACACCTCACTCAAAATGGATGTCAAGCAGAAAACTTTAAATAAAAACATGTTGCACAATACATGTCAATCTAAGTACTTCTCACAAGTAGAAGAGTTCTTCATAATTAATCCCCTTGAATTAAATGAACCCAAGTACTTATGTGTTAAGTCTCCATCTAGTGTTGCTATGCAGAGACCACTTCAGAAAAGAAACACTGGATTTGGCCACCATAGATAAGGAACGCTCAGGCTGGAAGCTGCTTGGGCTAATTCTTTTTCTTGATGGGCTGGCTGAACCCATGTGGCTCCTCCTTGGATGGGGTTTTAACAGGGTGAAAGTTGCTGTTAAAAGGGGAAGGTGCCAAAACAGGTTTTGAAGAAACACTCCATGGTATATGACTAGCAGCTAAAGCCACCAGCAGTGCAGAAGCATGTCCTCTATAGACACTCAAATTTCTTACCCCAGGAGTGAGAGGACATTACTGCGTGGCTTGAAGACAGAAATATATCTGGGAGGGAAATAACTTTCTCATGCTAGGTGAGGATTCAAACCAAGGTTTTTTGCAATGGTATACAATTTCCTTTTTTGAAGAATTTCCTTCAAGAGAGGAAGGAATTCACTGGAGTGACAAAAGATGTTGTCCAGATCTTGCAAAATGCAATTAAAATAAAAACATCAAAGAGAAATTTTGTGATTTCTAAAAATCATGGAAATAAGAATACCCCTTTTGAAAATATTCTCTTTGAGAGAGCAAACTCTTTTTTCAGTAATAATTAGAATGGGAACACTAATTTTTAATGGTAAGGCTTTTGAATTTTGAATATGAATACACTCTTTTGAGTTTTAATTCAAAAGTTGCTACAATTCATAATTTTGTGAGTAAAAAAGCAAAGTTCCTTCCATCGTTAGGAATGCTATTGCATTGCATTATTCTTTATATAATAAAATATTTGAAACTAATTGTATTAGCAGAACACATTACGTTGTTATTTTAACATTTGGGAAAACAAAATAAATTGTATTGACCAACAAAGATCTCCTTAAAATCTGAGATAGCTTAGCTCACTGGAAGAACACTGGGAAATCGTGCTTGTAGCTGCCACTGTTTGGAGGGCCTGCTGGATCCAGTGATGTACTGCTTGGAATAAAGACAAATTAGATCACAACGTACATCACAGGGGCCCATCGTCTTCATGGCCAAGTGCCACTTTTATGCCCTCCAAAAGCATTTGCTGTCAGATCATTTTGTCATGTCTTTGTCCAACCAGAGGAATACATGTAACAACCCTGGCCTTTATAATGTTCAGAATTATACTTTTATTTTCTGTCAAAGATGAAACTAGGAAGACTCTCTTCAGTTGCTGCTTTCTTGTCTGCTTCATAGACAGGCATACCCTTTTCTATCAGTTCACAGGATCACAATTCTTCACCCACTGAAGAGGAAGTGAGGAAAGAAAGGAGGAAAGGAGGTAGCTTTCCTCTTGTAAGTTTCTGTGGCTTCTTCTGAGCTGAAAGCATTTTAAATGTCAGATGTTAATCAGAAACTCTAGGCTGCTCAGTAGCATCTGTGCCTCCTGGTTCTACCAAGTTGATATTCCAGGTTCAGTTGATATTTCATGTCCTCTAGGGGATCATATACCCTGTAACAGGGCAAACCATCCAAGTCTGCCCACTGGGAAATAAGATAATAAAATCTGCATGATATACACCTGTGCAACATCCGTGCACGCGTACAAACTCCATATCCCCATGCACAGACAGACAGAGCAATGACCCCATCTGACCTTCCAACCTGTCAACTTTTCATGGGGCTGATAAAGCCCCCTTGTGAGCTACCTCCTGACAAGCGTTAATTATAAGATTAAAGCTATAGTTTAAACCAGGTATCAATCCTGACATAAGCAAGAATACTCATACTTTCAGTTCAGTGAATGTGACAAAGTGTTCTTAAATGCAGGATTCCCATTTCTTTCTCTAGTCCTCTCACTTCTAGAGAACCAAAAGCAACATCCAGGGAACACAGACAGAGATGAGAAGTCAGCTGTTAGCTTTAAGTTCTATTTCGACTCTAAAATCAAAGGCCTCTTTAAAGCCTAATAGAATTATAGACTCAAGTCTACCATTAATAGCATGTATGGCGCCAGTGTAATAAAAAATGGAAATACATTGTTCAAGAATGATTTATGAGGCCCAGTAATTCATGTCAGTTTCCACACATTGTGATTCTCAAAAAATTTCAGGTCCAACTAACTACCAGTACTCAGTTAGACATTGATCCTTGAATGAATGAGTGCACTTTACTGATTTTATTTTGGCAAAGTTACAAGTATGGAAGCAAGAGAGAGAGAGAGAGAGAAAGAATAAGTGCAGTAAAATATTCAGTGATATTTCTAATCTGCTTTGTATGTGGTGTTTTTAAGATATTAATTTCATCTTTCCATCCTCTGGGATGAATGACTATGAAATATGTGAATTTCTGAAAAAATGCACAATTTTTAATATTGAGTTCAGCAGATTATATTAAAAATAGATACAAAGAAGCAAAGATCAGGATCTTTTTTAATAACAGGCTTTATTTCAAATCTATAATAATACATAATGTATAAAAATAATTCATAAAAAATATTAGTCTATTTTTGACCATTTGTGTCTCTGTAGTGTTATTCTAAGTGAGCTTACTGATTTTTTTTTTTAACAGTGTACATTTAGTTTTAATGGTTCAGCTCTTCTTCAGTCATCAATAGGGAGCCTTGTTACCATGGTGACAGACAGATGGATTAATGTGATGTTTAGGGAGATACAGTAGTGCCAAATTTTTATATATATGGTAAGCTGTAATGTACTGCATACACAGGAGGGCATGCATGCAGAAAATCCCAGGAATGGTCTTCCATACGCACAGAGTGTCTTGACACAATATTCCCACTATGTTCTGCCAGAAAATGGCCATCTATCTCCTATTTTATGCTCTTGAAAAATACCTAACCTGTTAGAGCCACAGACTCCAGTTGCTCTGGAAACTTAAACTGCACGTCTGACGAGGCCTGTTGGAAAGGGCCACGTTCAACACCCAACGTGTCGGCTGCATGTACTAGGTAGGCCATGAAGCTGCCGGTAATCTGGGAATGACTGTCTGTAATCCACTCCTTGAAATGCAGCCTGACATCTTCAGCTGACACCTTTCCATCTGCCTGTTTACTTTATTCACTCCAGCTCTCATTAATGAGAAAGAAATGTGAGATATACAAAGATCTTTGGGTTTTTACAGAGCACAAACCGATTGAGTGGAGTAATCCTTCTTAAAACTTTTGCACTTCCTCTAATTTTAAACCTTTAATGACCTGCACCTTCCTCACCCATCTCACTCCCAACTTCCTAGAGCTGCTAATGAACTTTCCTGTTTTCAAAGTATTAGATTAGTGGCTCCTGCAAAACACCCTCAGACGGAGATGAAATTAATACAGGAAGAAAATGTGTGACAGTCATGCTATGAATCTCTGTCATTCAGACTGTGAATCTCCTATGCTCACAGAATTAGGAAATTATGCTAGTTGCATAGTTTTATTTTATTGTATTTTACTTTATTTGCTGTCCAACCCTTGAATCATTCTGTCATTGTCAAATATCTTCAACACAGAAACCTATGATAAGATGCTACTGAAAAGTCAAGTAAGTTTAAAAGACAATTTCACCTGTGAAATTCTGGCACAAATTTGGTGCTCTTAAAAATATTTTAGATTTGAAATCAGAATTGCTTTATCCAGAACACAGTATTAATTTATGTAACAGTACTAATTTAATAAGAAATGTTTTCCACCCATCTACACAAAGTGACAATTATAATTCATCAGGAACCTAGCCTAATATCACCTCTCCTTCCAGGCCTTTTTAGTTTGTAATATTAAACCATAGCAATTAAGCTCTGTGAATGACTGTGAAAAGGGCCTTGGGATATAATTGCACTGAAGCCAATTAGGGAAAATATACATCTCGTATTCCTGACAATTAATTTTACAGTTGGCTTTCTCAGCGGGTGACGTCCTACAAGCATACACGAGTCACGTTTATAGTGGCCACCTCTCCACAATAAATGAAATGCCAGTCCAACTTATTCCTCTGCAGCAAATGCCACTGTTGAGGGTCCCCAGACTGGTGGCACTGGCCATATGAGCATGCCAGTGGCATGGGGTGGGCACAGCAGCTTTTCCACAGGCACATGCCACACAGCAGCTTCTGAGGGACCCTCTGCTGCCCAGTGATGTGTGCCAGCAGCACTCCCCTCCCACCCTGCAGCCACCATGGTGTGGGGTCTACATCAGAGCCAAGCTTGAAGTTACTCTTGCCCATGAACATATTCATGGAGGGGTCAAACTGGACACCCAGGTCTTGGTGCAGCCTCCTTCCCAAAGCAGGCTCAAGATGCATGCTCAAAGCAGCTCACTCATGGCTTTATCCTCATGACATCTTCCTTGAAAGGAAACTGTACCAACTCTCCAGGCAGTCTGATCTGAGTCTGACTGTCCTTGTGGGAACTTGTTTGACTTCACAACAGTCATCTCCCAGAGCCACAGCAGGTAACACACACAGGATGGACAACTCTATCGATTGGACTGTCCCTGAGAAAGTGACAGTCACTCCATCATCTTGCCAACCATTATTTTGGAAGTTTCTAGTTCTGGCCACGAGTGCCAGGAGCAGATTTTCTCTGAGAAATCCTGCTCTCAGGCTGTCACCCAGCAGAACCCAGTCAGATGGTCTAGTGCTTCAGGATTCCTGCTGCTATCTCATATTGCAGCATCCAGCAAGAGTGGCTGAGACACAAGTACCAGGCCATGCTCTACTGACACCATAGAAACAAAAATTAATTTTTGCTGGTTTTTTTTTTTTTTTTTTCTTTCTTTCTTTCTTTTTTTTTTTTCAGTTCAGTCAGAAATACTTCTTTTTTCCTGGACAATAGTAGAGGTTTTTCTAATATGGTACAGAAAAGAAATTATTAAAAGTTCTATAATGAAACACATACTAAGACCACTAAAGACATGGTATCCAGTGAAACACAAAAAAAACTTATAAATATTTTTGCTAGGTCTCTAAAGGCAGTAGGAACACCACAGGAATTGGGAAGGGATCTGTGCTTTTCCTCTCTAGTAAATGGGGCAAAGCCAAGCAGATACAGGCATATTTTTCTTGCCGAAAGACAGTATTATAAACACTTAGCAGGTAATAAAACATATAATTTAGTACAGGATAAGAACAGAAAACAAGTAGATACTGGCATATGAAAGAAGACCCTCCTTAAGTGTTCTCATCTCTGCAGCCCCACCTGAATTCTGTCCAAGGCATGTGACAGCCTTGATGCGTTATCAACAGCTCTGAAATGTGTAGTGCACCTCTGACCAGCCATAATGTCATCATCCACAAAAGCTAATTTGGGATTTATAACTGAAACTCTGGCCAGATTGCCAACGGGACTTTTGCCATTTACTGAAACATGGCCAGGCTGTGGCCGTAACAAACAATGCTGCTGTGGTGTCTCTGTAGCATACCTGCACACCCAGTCTTGGCCAAAGTTATGCCTCACATGCGCTCCTGAATAACCAAATGTAGAAGTGAAATTAAGGAAGAGTGTTGCATATTCTGTAGAAGCAAGCTGCAGTTTAGAAAAGCATTTCTGGGGCTGGGGTAGGTGGCTGGAAATCTGGAGATCCAGCCTCTTGGCTCCTGTCTTTGCTGGAGAACCACAGCAAAACCTCAAAATAATAATATTAAAATAATTTATTTCTTCATCACCTCCAAACCAAAATGTACCCCCCATAAGTGGGTGAAGCCAGCACAACCAGTATTTTTTATGTGTCTTTTGATTCCCCAGTGCAAGGTTCTTCTTATTTGACAAATGAGCACTGTCTTTTGCCACTGTTTCTGTAATTAAAGTCTACACATCACTATTCAGTGACCAGAATTTTGCTGCAGTGAGACAAGAGATCTGAGGACAGACTCTCAACATGGGAATTTCAGCCACCAGATCTGAAGGAGATGCACAACAGTAACAAGCTAATTATAAAACAGAGGTTTCTGCAGAAACCAAATCATAGCTGCAGAACACTTTAATTTCTTGTCCAATTGACTAGAAAATCATTTGGAAATACGTAACTGGTTTCTTCATGCCCCTGCCTGTACACATTGGTGATGCTGAGTGGTGCTTTCAGGAATATCAAAGCTGCCATAAATAGAGGAAATGACCCCAGCGAGTCAGGCAGAGAATAAAGCTCAGCTCTCCTGAGGGCCAAAGGGTAGCTCAACTGCTGCATTTTTCAGTTTCACACAAACCAGTGTCTGGCTCTTTCCCAAATTCTTTTACATAATCCAGTTCTGTTACTGAACATATCAGTTTAACCAGTATTCAAATCAAGCTCCTCTGTGCTTTGCATTGGATTTGCAAACTCCAAACAGGATTCTGTGTCTCAGGTGCCAACATTTTCTGCAGTGCTGCTCAAGACTTTTGGCTATGTAAATCAGACAGATAACTTAGTGAACATAACAAATTACTCCCTTTGTTATGTCCCAGCTTATCAACTAGCTTCTTTGCCTCTGAACAACTAAATTGCAAGCTTGGTCCTCAAGTGGAACTCACTGTTAGTGGAGATGGCCAGGTAGAAATGCACAGTCTTGCACTGGAGGGAAAGGAGAGGAGACACAAAGGCCAGGACTGAAATATCTCACAGCATTAAGAAGTTTGCACACTGGTGTTCTATTTCTTGATAGAGCTGCTTATTGGCAGCAGTGCCACGTGTTTGCATGGGTTATAAAAATATCTTAGGGAATATATTTATGCTAACTTGTTTCTTTGGTTTTATTTTAAAATTTATTTTCTTCCTTGTGCTCTTGCTTACTCTCCACACTCCTCCCTCACCAATACTGTACAAAAATATGAACTCCCATAGGAGAGGCACCATGTTACCAATTTTTTGTTAAAACCCAGGTGTTGATATAAAATTCCTAACCATAACATCAGAATCACAAGTGGAGATTTACACATCCTTGAAGTGGAAACCTTTGGCTCGCTCTCACTGTCTGCTTTTGGCTCACCAAATTTTTTGTAGTAAAAAGGAAAGAAAGCATTATATTATATTCAATTATACAACCAGAAGGGATTAATATTGTAACCTAAATGAACACAATTCTGCTGAGTATCTTGTGTGTTTTTTTAAAGCAAGTAAAATTTACTAGGATTTTTAAGTTATTCAGAGTGGATTTCATGGTCTTTATGCTCTACTTTAAGTCTCTGTGAATGATTAATAGAGACAGATCTGATCTGACTCTCTTAAATATAGATTCTTGGCATTGCTCAAACCAGGATTAAATAACACCATTATACCTTTCTCTTTTCTTTCTTCCTGGTTCTGGAAAAATTTGTAAGAAAATGATTGATGTCTTGATTGATGTGAACTCAAAAAAACTATCCTGAGAAGAAAATACAGGATTGTTATCATCAAAGACACAAAAAAATACAACAGACACAATAACCTAATTGTCTCTCACAGTTCAAGGATTCCTCTATCAGATGCAGTGACGATCCTGACACCAATTACAATCAAAATGACATGCATGCTCCTGATTTACTTCTATGCATTCTAATAAATTTAAATACTTTATATAAAAAGTAATTTCTTCTTTTCATATTGTCACTCTACAGTTTTTCTAAGATGCCCTTCTCTAAGCTTTTCAAAGGAGGCTTTGTTATTATTTGTGGCAAAGTCCAATTCTTTTCCAAAGCACTCAGAGGATTTTGGGGGATTTTTTCATGGGAAAAAGAAGACTAGAGGAAAGAAGGAGTCATTTGCCTGCTGTCCAGATTAGGAAAAAATGAGTTAGTGATGGGCTCTCTGTGTAAAATACTGTTTAATTTACATAGCACATGGATTATTAGGAAACAGCTTTGGATTGGTTTTTAGAAGTATCATGAACAGGAAGTTTCCCAAAATACTAATTTTTTGCCTAGCAACCCAGTCCCTATAATTAGACCCTTAGATATGTGCTATAAATTATGTGAAAAGATACAAAGAAGGAAGCTGGGGAAGAAACGTTTGGTTTGATTTATTTACACATTTTTGCGTTGTTGAAGTCTCTGCTGTTATAACTAAAATACACTAACAAATTTAGCCTGCCTACTGGAATTTAAGTTAGCACACTGATAAGTGATAAAAATTAGGTACCAATCAGCATCTAGAATTATGGTGGGTGGCAGATCCATGAAAAAAAACCCAAATTTGTTCTCAATAGTGTGAAAAACTCCTTAACATAACGTGAAACATGACATTTGGAATCAAAAAGAACGTAATTTAAAGCAAACAACGTTTGACAAGATACGCTTAATAAATTCCTGGTAATTAAAGTGTCTCCCAGTTTTATTTGAACAGTCCACTATACAACGTCTGTCCCCCAGGACATTAACAAAAACCTCCAAAACCAAAACCCTTATGAACCTGCCTACAAAAGACTTGTTTTAAAAGAGGCTTGGAGCAACTTTTCCCCGGAGGGGGTACGGCTTACATGGTACACTTCCGTTCTCGATGGATCCGGTCCCTT
>CM031859.1:59108479-59122783 GCA_018697195.1 Certhia americana | reverse complement strand
TATGTGCAGCCTACTGACACCAGCAATAATGTCATCATCCACAAAAGCTAATTTGAGGATCATTAACTGAACTCGCCAGATTAGCCAACGAGGACTTTTAGCCATTTACTGAAACATGGCCAGGCTGTGGCCCGTAACAAACAATGCTGCTGTGGAGTGGTCTCTTGTAGCATACTGCAGCATACAGTTTGCTATGGCCGAAAGAAGTTATGCCCTCACATGCGCTCGCTGAAGTAACAAATGTAGAAGTGAAATGTAAGGAAGATGTTGCCTATTCGGTAGAAGCAAGCTAGCAGGTTTAGAAAAGCATTTTTCTGGGCTGGGCGTAGGTGCGCTGGAAATCTGGAGATCCAGCCTCTTGGCTCCGTCTTTGCTGGAGAACCACCTCCAGCAAAAACCTCAGAATAATAATATTAAATAATTATTCTTCATCACCTCCAAACCAAAACGTACCCCCCATAAGTGGGTGAAGCCAGCCACATACCAGTCATTTTTTATGTGTCTTTGTATTCCCCGGCAAGGTTCTTCATTATTTTGACAGCAAATGAGCCACTGTCTTTTGCCACTGTTTCCGTATAATTAAAGTCAACACATCACTATTCAGTGACCCAGAATTTTGCTGCAGTGAGACCCCCCCCCACAAGAGATTGAGGACAGACTCTCAAACTGCGGAATTTCAGCCATTAGATCTGAAGGAGATGCCACAACCCAGTAACTAAGCTAATTATAAAACAGAGGTTCTGCAGGAAACCAAATCGATAGCTGCAGAACACTTTAATTTCTTGTCCAATTGACTAGAAAATTCATTTGAAATACTAACTGAGTTTCTGCATGCCCCTGCCTGTACACAATTGGTGATGATGAGTGGTGCTTTCAGGAATATCAAAAGCTGCCATAAATAGAGGAAATCGACCCCAGAGAAGTCAGCAGAGAATAAAGCTCAGCTCTCCTGTAGGGCCAAAGGAGTAGCTCAACTGCTGCATTGTTTCAGTGTTTCACACAAACAGTGTCTGGCTCTTTCCAAAATTTTTTACATAAGTTCCAGTTCTGTTACTGACACATACAGTTTAACCAGTATTCAAATCAAAGCCCTCTGTGCTTTGCATGGATTTGCAAACTCCAACAGGGATTCTGTGTCATCAGGTGCAAAACATTTTCTGCAGTGCGCTCCAAGACTTTTGGCTATGCTAACATCAGACATAAACTTAGTGACATAACAAATTTTACTCCCTTTGTATGTCACAGTCTATCAACTAGCTTCTTTGCCTCTGAACAACTAAATTGAAAGCTTGGTCCTCAAGGGAATCTCAGCTTGTAGTGGAGGAATGGCCAGGTAGTAAAATTGCACAGCTTGCACCCCATGGAGGGAAAGGAGAGGAGACACAAAGGCCAGGACTGATAAATCTACAAGCATTGTAAGAAGTAAGGAGTTGCACAGTGGTGTTCTATTTCTTGAGGAGAGCTGCTTATTGGCAGCAGGATTGCCACGTGTATGCATGGGGTTAGTAAAAATATTTGTAGAAGGAAATATCTATTATGCTAACTTGTGTTCTTTGGTTTTATTTAAATTTATTTTAACTTCCCTTGTGCTCTTGCTACTCTCACACTCCTTATCCCTCACCATACTGTACAAAAATATGAACTCCCATAGGAGAGGCACCATGTTACCAATTTTTTGCTTAAAACCCAGGTGGTTGGAATAAATTCCTAACATAACATCAGAATTCACATAGTGGAGATTTACACATCCTGAAGGGAAACCTTTTGGCTCTCGCTCTATCACTGTCTGCTTTTGGCTCACCAATTTTTGTAGTAAAAAGGAAGGAAAGCATTATATTATATTCATTATACAACCAGAAGGGATTAAATGTAACCTAAATGAACACAATTCTGCTGAGTATCTGTGTTTGTTTTTTTGTAAAGCAAGTAAAAATTTACTAGAGATTTATTAAGTTATTCAGAGTGGATTTCATCGGTCTTTATGTCTACGTTAAGTCTCATGTGAATGAGGTAAAGAGTCGACAGCATCTGATCTGGACTCGCTAAATTATAGATATCTTGGCTTGCTCCAACAGGATTAAATAAACACCATTATACCTTTCTCTTTTCTTTCTTCCGGTCTGGAAAAATTTGTAAGAAAATGATTGATGTCTTTGAATTGGCTGTGAACTCAAAAAAACTATCCTGCGAGAAGAAAATACAGGATTGGTATCATCAAGACACAAAAAAATACAACAGACACAATAACCACGGAATTGTCTCTATCACAGATCAAGGGATTCCTCTATCAGAATGCAGTGCGATCCTGACACCAATTTACAATCACAAATGACATGCATGCTACTGATTTATCATCTATGCATTCTAATAAATTTAATACTTTATATAAAAAGTATTCTTTCTTTTCACCATTGTCACTCTACAGTTTTTGCTAGATGCCCTTACCTATCTAAGCTTTTCAAAGGAGGCACTTTGTTATAGTTTGTGGCACAAAATCAAATCTTTTGCCAAAGCACTCACAGGATTTTGGGGGAATTTTTTAATGGGAAAAAGAAGACTAGAGCGAAAGAAGGAGTCATTTTGCCTGCTGTCAGATTAGGAAAAAATGAGTTAGTGGATTGGGCTCTCTGTGTAACATATGTTTAATTTACATAGCACATGGATTATTAGGAAATAAGCGTTTGCGATTGGTTTGAGAAGTATCATGAACAGGAAGTTTCCCAAAATACTAATTTTTTTAGCTCAGCAACCCGGTCCCTATAATTAGGACACCTTAGATACGTGCTATAAATTATCGTGAAAAGATACAAGAAGGAAGCTGGCAGGAAGAAACGTTTGGTTTGGAATATTAGGTACATTCAATTGTTTGCTGTTTGAAGTACTGCCTGTTATAACTAAAAATATACTTTAACTGTCCATACTGAATTTTAAGTTAGCACACTGATAAAGTGATAAAATTAGGTACCATATCCAGCATCTGAGAATTAGGGGGGTGCAGAGCTGAAAAAAAACCCAAATGTTGTTGCTCATAGTGTGAAAAACTCCTATACATAGACTTGGAAAACACCGACAATTGGAACAAAAAGATGTAATTAAAGCAACAACGTTTGACAAGATACAGCTTAATAAAATTCCTGGGAATTAAGAGTGTCCTCCCATTTTTATTTGGTAAAGTCCACTACACGATCTGTCCCAAGGACCATTAAAAAAACCTCCAAAACAAAAACCCTTATGAGCTGCTACAAAGATTGTTTGTAAAAGAGGCTTCTGAAACGTTTTCCCCATTTCCCCTCCCGCCGCGAATTGAGGCTCTCCGGGCGCTGAACGCCGCCCCAAGCGGGACAGCACACCCTACCCTCCCCTCCCCTCCCCTTAGCCCCTACCGCCTCCCACTACTCCACCTCCATATCCCCTCGTCCCTCTTTTTCCCCTTCCCCCCCTACCCATAGGCCCTCCACTACTCCCCTCCCCTCCCCTCCCCTCCCTCCCCTCCCCTCCCCTTCCCATCCCTCCCCTCCCCCTCACCTCCATCTCCCTCCCCCCTCCCCCTTCCTCCCGATTCCCGCCCTACCGCCCGTTCCCAAGCTGATTGCACACGACAGGGATGCCGCACGGCTGGCGCCGGCCGCGGAGGGCGAGAAGGAGCAGGAGGAGCAGGAGGAGTTTTGAAAAACAAAAGAGGAGGAGGAAGCAGGTAGGGCGCCCCAGGAGCAGGAGGAGCAGGAGGAGGAGCAGGAGCAGGAGCAGGAAAGGCGGCTGCGTGTCCCAGCCCAGCTCCCTTTCCTTCCGGGTTGCAGCCTCCTCCTCCTCCTCCTCCTCCTCCTCCCGTGCCCTGGGCCATGGGGGCGGCTGCCGGCGGGGCCGCCCATGACGGGGCTGTGGCCGCAGCGCCGCTGGACCCCGGGCGCGGGCTGGCCCTGCCCCGGGGGGCTGGGAGCTCTGCGGCATCCCAGGACAAGCTCTTCTTAATCAAAGGTGCAGACAGCCTCCCTCTCTCTCCTCCCCTCCCGCCCCTGCACGGGGCAGGGACGAGCAGCAGCGTGTGCGGCAGGCCTGAGACCGTCCCCAGCCGTGCTCCCCTTGCCGTAGCCCCAGGTCTCGCCCCTCTCTCCCGCCCGTGGGGAGAAGGCGAGACGTTTGGGAATGGCCTGGCCGAGGAAGCCCCTGCAGCGGCGGCTGCCTTCTCCCTGGCCCTTGTCAGCGGCGGTCCCCCTTCAGCCGCGCTCCGCCGGGGCAGCGGGCAGCACTCGGGACGGGCGCTGAGCGGAGCCGCCTGCTCCCCGTGGGGCAGCTCGGCCCTGAGGGGCTGCGCGCTCGGGCTGCCGGCCACGGCGGGACGGGAGCCCTCGGGAAGAGGCGGCCCCTGCGGGCTCCAGGCAGCGCTGCGGATTCCATAAGGGAAGGAGCCGGTGTCCCGGGCTGGATCCGAGCTGGGAGAGCCGCGGCCGGGGGCAGAGCCGGAGTCCCCGCAGCTGCAGGGCAGCAGGCGCGCGTCCGGCGGCGCTGTGCGCCTTTATGTTCACATTATATTGTAATTTTTATCCCTGTCTCCGGGCTGCTCCCGGTGACTGCTCGGTCTGCCCGCGCCCCCCGGCGGAGCGGAGGCCGGGACATTGCGGAGGATGGACGTACCGGCACCAGTCACTGTGTCTGAAACTGGGGAAATGCTGGGTACCAGAGGGAAATGTAAAACTTAGTGAGCTGCGTAATTCGGCCAAGATGCGAAGTCTTTGTGCTCCCAGGCAGAGGATGTACCTTACAGATTTCAATGACACGAGTACCGGAAACTTCGTCGCAGTAATCAGATCAATCACTTTTTAAAAAGTGAGACCTAACTTAACTGTATTTTTGCTTACTTCTATTCAAACCATTTTAAAATTACCTTACTGGTATTAGGAAAGGGACAACAGGATGAGTATCAATACCTGCAAAGGAAGAGCATGGAACCCCCTGAAATTTTAAGATGTTAATATGAATCAGATTGGTTTCTACAGTGCAGTAAGTCTTTGTAACAAGCCTTTTTCTTACAAGTGGCCAGGTATGGCTACATGTGCCTTTGGTGCAAGAGCTAGAAAGGATCAAGGTACTTCAAGTGACTTTGGAAACACTGAAAGAACTGAAAAGCAAGGGATGCTTTTTTTCTTGGGATAGCTTTTGCTAGTGTAATTTTCTTTCTTTAATTAAAAAAAAGGAGTTGTTTTTAATTTTAAAAATTTTAAATAAAGCATTAAAACATAAAGCTGAAGAACAAGTGTTTCTTGTGTAATGGTCTTCAGAAGAACTGGTGGTGACCATTTTTAGGTGGCCATTTGAAATCACAAGTGATGCAACAAAACCAATTACATTTCCCATTTGGGTAAGGGTGAAGCGTCACCACAGAACAAGACGATTTTAGTTGGCTGGCTCTGGAATGAGGGAAATTTCAAAGTAATGCAAAAAAAAAAAGGCATCCTGGGATTTGAATTTTGTGTGTGGCTTGAAAATACATACACATGCCATTATTTTCAAAATGCCCTGTTTCATAGAGCTAATTTTTTGTCTTGCTATTTGGTTATACTGAGTTAGCATAAAAAATGTAGACAGATGGGCCTTTACCTTCAGCATGTGCTGACAGATCTTACTTTTTCAAGTTTTATTTTCTAAACAGGTTGCTTGTTTTTTAAATTCCCCTTAAGTAACAAAGCCTTGATTTTTATTTCTTTGACTTTTCTTGGCAGGTGGAATTTTTCTAGGTACTGTTGCTACAGCAGGAATGATAGCAGGTTTTGGCACTACACTTGCAATGACAAAAAAGAAGAACCCAGACTGGTTCAGTAAGGTTTGTTCTTTTAAGCTGTTTTCCAGTAGTGATATGCAGGAAATAAGAATGCGTTGACTGCTCTATAGTCATGGTGATATATGTGGAGCTTGGCAGAGTTGATGATAAGAGCACTAGACTTAATTGAATTCGGTACAGGCGGAGGATTAATTTAAAAATCAATTCAGAGTTGGCCCTGCTAAATGCTTTAGTACTTGAGATTAGCTGAAATACGTAATGCTCACACCGTTTGCTGGAATCATACTTCTGGTTAGTGAAGTACAGTTACTGATCTTTTCTGATTCTGTGATGTGAACACACTTTAGACATGAGCCTGCATCAGCTCAGAGATCCAGTTCACTATGCAGCCTCGTAGTGCTGCAGTGAGTCTGGAAGCGAGGTGACTGCAGTAAGGATGGGAATGAGCAGGTAGAAGGTCTGTAAGCTGTGGAGTATGTAAGTGGGATCATTTAGTCAAAATTAAAGCTCTCCATTCCCATCTCACTGTGTAAGGGGAACGATGAGAACAAGTACTATGGGACTGTGATATCTCATGGCCAAAATGAATCTGAGCTCAGGCAATTACTCACTGGATCCACTTGTGCATTCTGAAGGACTGCAAAGCAGAGCTAGCAATTATACCGTGTTGGTGTATTAGTTTGAAACATAGCACGTTTAATTGAAGGATGCATTTATCCTCACTAATGCTTTGTTACTGCCGAAAGTGTCAAAAACAGGCTCTTGAAATAGATCACTTATCTCCACCAAGCTCTTAAAATGAAACTTGTATTACAGTTGTTCTTAGGGAATTAGGAACTGATCAGTTGTGTTTATTTTAAAAAGGATGATTCAATAATATATCAAGTTAATTCAATGCTTATCAAGAGAAAGAAGTTCTTCCATTGCACTTTATATCAGGACCTTCATTTTTGATCACTCATAATCTCCCTTTCTGGTCGAAGAGCATGAGATCCTTCATTTGCTTTCCTACTTTACTCTGTAGGCTGCTGTGTCATAATTCATCCACTACCTTTACAGAAACTATAAGCACAAATTTCTTTTTTGAAATAGACAAAATAAAAAACTTTATGACAAGTTGTTTCACAAGCTGTGGAAATACATTACAATAAGGAAATTGTCTCCTTTTTTACCATCTTTTTTTTTAACTTCCTTTCTCTTGAGCACTGCATTTTTTCTAGCTTGCACATATTCCCGGGTGTCTAAGCTGTCCTGTTATCAGTGTGAAATTTATCAAGAGTGACATTGCATTGACATCTGAGAATATATATGCTAGAAATGTCATCAAGTGATATATACCATTTCCATTTTTGCCAAAAACTATCTGCTGCTATTTGTGCAAAGGAATTACAACAGTTTGCTAGCAAATATCTGTGATTTCATGGGCCCCTTGACTTTAATACTCCAGAGTGTAGAAAGATACTTTTTTTGTCAAGGTACTTGTCAGTGAGCAGTTTAAAAAAGGAAAGACTAGACTTTGAGAATGGCTTAACTCTCTGTGGAAGCTCTCTGAGGTACCAATGAGGTTTTGCATTAGCATCCTTACTTAAATTTATAGTTACTTACTGCAAGTAACTTTTAATAATGCATCGTGTAATAATAACTACAGAAGATTGCACCTTTTTTAGATGTTCAATGCCTAAATATTATTTTTATCCATGTTAAGGTGAGGCCATAGTTTGACGGGTACTTCATGCCAATATCAGCCAGCACTGGTGTTAAAAGAATTAATTCCACCAGCCCTCAGTTTCTGGCAATTTATTCCTGTTCCCAGGTGAAGCCACCCATACATGTGCTGTTGGGTTGGTGATATGATCCTTGTTAATTGATGAGGGTGGGGTTTTTTTGTTAAAATTAAATGCTCAGCTGTGGCAGCCTCCTTTTGAGAAGTGTCCAGTTTTACCATTATTTATCCAGGTGTTTAATTTTACAATGGGTTAGGTCACACAAAAGAGTGAACACACTGAATGCTATCAACCAAAACATTTGAGCACACTTTATTTTAGGCACTGCTTCCTTTTAGAGACGCTCTGCACACAAGGCCCATGTCTGAATAAAAAAACAACATGATTTTTTTTCCTTCTCCCACTTCCTGTTTATATCTTCCAGAGGAAAACAAAACAACAACAACCAACAAAATGAAAAAAGCAGCATATATTTGGAAAACAAATCAGCTAATTCTGCTCTGTTTTTTTCTGGCCTGTTTTTGGAAAGATTCAATATTGTTTAAATGCTTACTTTTTAAATTAAAGAATGTATTTTAAAAAAATATGGACAAGTAGTAATGAGAAAACAATCTGAACATAGAATAACGGGTTAGTGAATAAAACTCGGTTCTCTTAAAAATGTTTTTTTTTGTTGATGTCATCTTTTTCTCCCATGCTACCGTTGTCCTTTTTAATTTTTTAGCATTTCATTAATTAGTTTTCTTGATGCACCAAACAGCGTATCTGATAATCATTTAACCAACTGTCCTGTTTACAGAAACCCTTCTCTGTGTAGATAGGTACCCTGAGGAATCAGCCTGTGACTGAACCCTGTTTGACAGTAAAACCAGATCAGTTTTTTCCATTTCCCACTATTTTTCTGGGACAATCAAGCATTTAAACAGTAGTCGGTTGGGTCTTTTCCAGCAATTTTCACAGCTAATGACTCCTATTTAAAGATTCTGTGTAGAGGATATTTCTGTCCATTCATTTCCCATCTTCCAAATGGGACCATTTTTTTACAGTGTTGTTATATATGGTTAGACTATGGAAGCAGGAAAAATGTCAAAAGTAATCAACATTTCAATACCCAGAACAGTCTCTACTGAAAGAGTTATAATAGTTCATTATCTGTGGTAAAGAGATAATAGGAACTGATATTCTAGCGTGACTAGAGATCTCTGCTGTTTGTGTGTGTGTGTGCTTACAGAGCATTGTTTTTGTTAACAGCTTCCACTTTGAGATGTCCAAATTGGAATAAATAAGGGTCAGGATAACGTTTTGCTCGTGCCCTTTCCAAATGCATGTTTGTCCTTGGGTAGTTGTGCCTACAGCTAAATCCCATGGGAAAGTGTCAGTGCTGAGGACTGTCTGAGGATCATTTTAACATTTCAATAAATACAAAACCAAGAGGAGAAAAACTACTGGTGCAATTTGACTGACCATAGTGGTAGAAATTAAGTATGTTTAATTGTATCAAAGAAGAAAGAGAAGCATTTAAAAAGAAGTTAAAAATTTAAAGCTTTTTTAAAGCAAGAATACAAAAGATTTTTTCTCCCTCTTTCCATGATGAGTAAAAAAGAACAGTTCTTTGGCATGTTTTGGAGAACTGTTTTTGGATCCTTCCACAAGTTTGCTTTTCAGTATTTTAGTAAATAATTCTTTGTAATATTTTGTGTGCAATCTCATTTATGTTACCCCTGAGCAATACTTACTTGTTTTTTCCAACATACACAGTTAAGTAGAACTGTTGAGTTGTGTAAGGACCATAAATGCCAATCTTTAACAGTTACCATCTGAAACCTGTGTTTGCATGTGAACAATTGAACAGTGATCCTTCAGAGGGGAAAAAAAATCCTCTGAATGGCAGTTGCCACTGTGAGCAAGAGAATTGTCTGTGTCACTGCTGCTGTGGGCTACACAGTTTGCAGCTTTGCTGTACCAAGTAGGTGCAGTACGGTGGGCATTATGAGGGGAGAACGGCTTGCTAGCACTGAGGGGGGGTGCACATGGATTGATGCCACCCAGCATGTGCCTGGTGCCCCTGGAAGCTGCAGTGTCCATTTACATGCTGTGACAAAGAGGTTTCCTTATGGCTGCATTCTTGGCCTGAGGTGGCTTTTCCAAGTGACAGCATTTTCAAGATACTTGTGTTTTCAGGGCACGTCTCATGGCAAACTTCTATGCAGCAGTATCTTAAAACCACCTACTCTTGTAGGTGTCTTCTGACAAAAATGAGAAGTGTGGAGACCACACAGCATTTTCAGCATTGCTGCTTGGTGAACTCTGCAGGGGAATGGGTTCAGCATTGTTGTTTGCTTTTACAAAATTTTCCTTAATAGTTTTCAGAGCTTCTTCAGAGTTGTAGCCATTTGAAATTAGTCCCTGGGTCACTGCAGAAAGGGTTCTGTGTCCAGATGAAAGCTGCTCGTGTTCTTGCAGGTTCCTAATGAGCTGTTCCAGAAGTGCAGCTAAAGACCTATAGGCCATCGGTTGCCACCCATGAAAAAGTACCAAAATCAATGACATATATAGTGATTATGTTCAGATGTCACTGGCATAAAGGCTTGTGACTGGTTTAGATTCAGTTTTGTGTTTTGACTGATGAGATAACGGAGTGTCAGATTCTTGTGCCCATAGAACAACTGACTCTGGTATTTCTGGGTAATGAAAGTCATCCCCAGCTGGCACTGGCAACTGTGAAATCTGCTCCTGGTAGGAAGGCACTTCATCCAGTCCCTTTCTTGGCTCTTGAGGTGTGCTGGTAGCCATAAGATTTTCTGTGGCCACACTAGTGTGACTGGCACGTCAGGAAAAAATCTAAATCACCAACTTTCTTGGGTTTTATTTTTGTTTCCAATTATTGTTCACTTGGTCATGATCTTTTTATCTTTGGTTCTAGGGGATTACTGCCACAGCTGCACTACCAGAGAGTGGTTCATCACTGGCCTTACGAGCCCTAGGGTGGGGCTCACTCTATGCATGGTGTGGAGTTGGATTGCTGAGTTTTGCCATCTGGAAGGCTCTGGGCGTGCACAGTGTGAGTAGCAAGTATGACCCCCTCAACTCCATATTTTTCCCTGAGTAATGCATCTTGGGATGTAATCTCTATACTACTTCAGCCTAAGAATTGCACCTTCATTCACCACTTGTAGAATTACTTACCAGAATGTGTGCAAATAGTGAAGGTGTTCTTACATCTGCAAAAAATGTCATGATGTGGGAGGAGACAGTATGGGGGAGGAACAGTTTTATCCTGTTTTATGTTTATTTCCACAGATGTTTCAGATACCTCACAAAAGAGCCAGTGTTCTAATTTAGAGACTAAAATAGTAGCTGCAAACTTTGCATATTGCACTGAAGGCTACCCCCCTGAATCCTATTTTTAGAGCAATATATTTATTTGTCCAAGTTCTATTTTTTGCATCAGGGCACAGAGGATGTAAGAAAAACTGAAAGGAAACCAGCTTGCTTTCTACAAGCAGCAAGGGGACAGAAGATTGAGTATCCTGTGCATTAGAATGGTGGTCCTTGCCATGTCACGTCAAGGCAAAGGGAGCTTGGGAAGCATTTGTACATCCCAGGATACCAGCTATGGCTTTCTTTAGTAGATTGATTATGTTCCAGTATTTCACAATGCTGTGTGTGAACACTAAAGTTCATGTGAGCATTTTTGTTTGCCCCTAGTAATGAGCTGTGAATTAAACAGTCCCCTGCAGCTCAAAGTTTGGGAGAGCTGTTTGCATCTTCTTTGGGACTAGGAATGAATAGACTTCCTTTACCTTACGTGACAATTATTTATATATTCAGCAAAGCATATATAAAGGAGAAAGATGATACTACTTCATATTACTACTGTTCTCATTAACACCTTTTATTCAAGTTCTCATTTCTTGTCTACTCTGATGATGTATCCTGTAGCTCACAATTTGAGTCCCAAATACAGCATTACATAGTCCCTTATTTCTTAGCTTTTAGTGTTGATTCTCAGTAGGAACAGATAAAGGAAGACTGAACTTTTTTTTCCTTCCACCAAAAAAGGACATAGGAAGCAGCTACAACACATTTTGTTTAAACTGAAGTCCTCCATGCCCAACTGTGGTGGAAATGTCAGGGAAGGGGGAGAAGGAGTGGGAGTTTGTACTCTGCATGCTGAGCTACAAAGTTCACTCAGTGTGCTGGCAGTCGTATCTCCACTCAGAAGGAGTCATTTCACACCATACTGCCAATTCTGATTTCTCATTCAGTCAGAGTGTCTGGTCCTGCTGAAGGACAGCAGAGTCTGACCCTAGTCTGTAATTTATGTTTTCTGTTTCTTGGTAATTTTTTCTTCCTTGAGAAGAACTGGCCTAGACCCACAGTTACTGATTTCCCTCTGAGGCTTTTCTTGAGGCTGCCTGCCAGGGAACACCCACATAATCTTGAGATGGCCAAACCCTGGGATGTGTTTGAGTCTCGTGGGGCTTCTGACAGCAAGGACTCGTGTCAGAAGCAAACCCCAAGCATGTTAGAGAATTGTTGAGTGGTCCTGGTCAGAAAGGTGCACCTTATTATATTCTGTGTTGTGTTAGTGGTGAAAGGAAGTGGGGGAAACTCTCTTTTAAGAGGCCCTTGCAAGTGTCTGTTAGTAATGTTAGTGGAGTACTT
The DNA here is from genome assembly GCA_018697195.1 of Certhia americana. Classification (NCBI taxonomy): domain Eukaryota; kingdom Metazoa; phylum Chordata; class Aves; order Passeriformes; family Certhiidae; genus Certhia; species Certhia americana. Next base: position 59,110,615 of record CM031859.1, on the reverse strand, counting down.
ATGTTTCACTGTAGTAGTGCACAGTGAGAATTGCAGATGCTGAAGTCACTAGATTTCTGTGAAGAGATGATTTGGAACAGCTCTCTCTGCTTTCTGCTGAGATATTTATTGCATTCACTAGAGACTTTTAAATTTTCACTGCAGAAAGGAAACACATACAATAGTGCTATTCATAATTGCAGAATCAAAAATCAGCAATTTGTAAATTTCCTGCCACTATATAGCTGTTAAAATCAAATATATACATGTTTAAAATTGCTGGAGGTACAAAAGAAGAAGCGTGTTACAAAAGGAAATATTCTGACCAGACAGGTTCATAGCACTAAAAATAAATTAGACCCTTAAACATATGCTCATTTTCAGAAGGGCCTGTTTTTATTTGATATGTTTTCCTGAAATTTCTGGGGAAACATTGTGATACTTTTGAAAATTCTTAATTGCTTTCATGGAAGCAGAGATAATAGATTAACAGTTAGTTACAATACTGATTTTTGAGTAAATTGCAGTTCATATGTTATGTCTAATAATTATTAGATGCCCACAAAAATAAATAAAGTTTTATTTTTAGGAAACTGAATTTATGGCTGAGTGAAAAAAGTTTATTTCCATATAAACTGTTCAGATCATGGAAGACACCATAGATTTTGCACTAAGCTTGACATTTTCAAATTAACATTTTAATTTCAGTTTAACGTTTTAAAAGGAAACTTTTGCAGATTTACCTGAACAAAATGTCTTGAGTCTTCAGTGTACTTGAGAACTGTGAATTCACTGGCTCTGTAGTCCATGCAAGTTTCCAATATCTGTAAAATTTCAAGTCATGATTTCAAATCTAGGAGCAGGTATGAAGATTTGAAAACCATGGACTCAAGGCAGACTTCAGTCTCCCGGTGTGCTATACTAGATGTAACTTGAGGGGAAACTTCACTCATTTTGATACCAGGAACCTGTGTGAATTTAATATCTAAAGTTTTGGCAGCTGAATAGAGAGAAGAAGAGGTTATGGCCAGCCCCTTCACCTTAACATTAAAGAGCTGCCCCTGGGACCTGCTAATGAGTGACCTGGCCCTGCTAGGCAGCAGCTTCGTCTGTTTAAGAGCAATATTGATAACATTATTGACAGCTAATACAGTCTCATGATCTTAAATAGTTTCTCAGTATTCCGTTGTAAAGGATAGTAAAATTCTGATTGTAAGCAGTGCAGGTGTTTCATTTAGCAAACAAGAAGGATGCTTCATTTGTATGTAGGAGTACCTCAGCTCCAGCGCTCTCTCAAATCCTTCGCCAGCTCAGTCCCTGGGACGTTTTAGGTGGGATCTTGGTGAATAAAGGACTTGACTTTCACTTGCAGGGTTTGAAGGGGAGTTCCAAGTCAAGTAAGACTGAATTGTTAAGTGTTCTAATGGCTCGAGTCATCAGAAAGAGTAAAGTACGAGAAGCCTCACTGGAAAATGAGGTGTGATGGATTGGCAGAAGTCACACCAAAGGGAGTTATCAGCGCCAGCAGATCTTGGCATCGCCAAGGAGGCCATGGGACAATTCCCGTCCTGGCCGGCCCGCAGCACAGCGGGGCAGGGCTGGCTGTGCCGGAGAAGGAGAGCAGAGCCGGTCACTGGGGTTGGAGAAGTGCAGTGCAAAGTGTGCTAGGTGCTTTTTGTGCTTTGAACGCTGCCCACGCCAGCCGCGCCCCGGCGTGAAGGCAGTGGATGTGCAGTATTCCTGGGCGGCCCGGATCCTTGTGCCACGTGCCATGCCCCGTGCCTTGTGAGCGGCCCGTCCCGGCAGAGGCGGTGTCGAGCCTCTCCCGCACACCAGGCGGGCAGAACTGAGGCAGACAGGCGCTGCTGAGCCCCGGTCCCGCTGGCCTTCGGGGTTTTGTGTTCCTGCCCCGCTCCCGGCGCCTCCCTCGGGGCCGGGCGCGGCCGGGGCGCCGCTGCTGCCCCGCAGCGACATCCGGTGGCGCCGGCCGGAACTGCAGCGGCCGCGCCGGGGGCCCGGCTGGTCCCTGATCCCGGGACTGCGGGCTTCAGGCGAACCGTGCTGCGCTCCGAGCCCTGCCACAGCCACTGCCACTGTCACTGCCACTGCGACAGCCCTGCCACTGCCACTGCCACAGCCACTGCCGCTGTCACCGCC
>CM031859.1:59077336-59107344 GCA_018697195.1 Certhia americana | reverse complement strand
GTCCTGGTCAGAAAGTTGCACCTTATTATATTCTGTGTTTGTGTTAGTGGTGAAAGGAATTGGGGAAACTCCTCTTTTAAGAGGCCCTTGCAAGTGTCTGTTATGATGTTAGTGGAGTACTTATGTTTCACTGTATAGTGCTACAGTGAGAATGCAGATGCTGAAGTCACTAGATTTCTGTGAAAGATGATTTGGACAGCTCTCTCTTCTTCTGCTGCGATATTTTATTGCATTCACTAGAGACTTTTAAATTTTCACTGCAGAAAGGAAACACATACATAGTGCTATTCATAAATGTGCAGATCACAATCAGCATTTGTAAATTTTCCTGCCACTGTATAGCTGTTAAAATCAAATATATAAATGTTTAAATTGCTGGAGTACAAAAGAAGAAGCGTGTTACAAAGGGAAATTATTCTGACCAGACAGGTTCATAGCACTAAAATCAAATTAGACCTTAAACATATGTTATTTTCAGAAGGGCCTGTTTTTATTTGATATGTTTTTCCTGAACATTTCTGGGGAAACATTGTGATACTTTTGTAAATTCTTATTGCTTTCATGGAAGCAGAGATAATGATTAACCGTTAGTTACAATACTGATTTTTGAGTAAAATTGCAGTTCATATGTTTTGTCTAAGTAATTATTAGATGCCCACAAAAATAAATAAGTTTTTATTTTTAGGAAACTGATTATGGCTGAGTGAAAAAAGTTATTCCATATAAACTTTTCGAGCATGCGACACCCTAGATTTTTGGCACTAAGCTTGACATTTTTCAATTAACATTTTTAATTTCATTTTTTTTTTTTTTTTTTGTGTTTTTTTTTGTTTTTTTTTTTAACGTTTAAAAGAACTTTTTGCAGATTTACCTGACAAAATGTCTTGAGTCTTCAGTGTACTTGAAGAACTGTGAATTCACGTGTCTCTGTCTTCCCATGCATTTTCCAATATCTGTAAATTTCAAGTCATGATTTCAAATCTTGAGCAGGTTATGAAGATTTTGAAAACCACTGTACTCAAGGCAGACTTCGTCTCCCGTGTGCTATACTAGATGTAACTTGAGGGGAAACTTCCTCATTTTGATACCATGAACCTGTGTGAATTTATATCTAAATTTGGCAGCTGAATAGAGAGAAGAAGAGGTTATGGCCAGCCCTTCACTTAACATTAAAGAGCTGGCCCTGGGAACCATGCTCATGAGTGACCTGCCCTGCAGTGCAGCAGCTTCGTCTGTTTAAGTTGCAATTTGAAACATTATTGACAGCTAATACAGTCCTCATTCTTAAATAGTTTTCTCTAGTATTCCGTTTAAAGGATGTAAAATTCTGATTGAAGCAGTGCAGGTGTTTCAGTTACAACAAGAGGATGCTTCATTTGTATGTAGAGTACCTCAGCTCCAGCGCTCTCTCAATCCTTCGCACATCTCAGTCCCTGGGACGTTTAGGTGGGATCTTGGTGACTAAAGGACTTGACTTTACTTTCAGGTGTGAATGGGAGTTCCAAGTCAAGTAACTGATTTGTTAAGTGTTTCTAATGGCTCGAGTCATCAGAAAGAGTAAAGTACGATAAGCCTCACTGTAAATGAGGTGTGATTGATTGGCAGAAGTCACACCAAAGGGTTTCAGCGCCAGCAGATCTTGGCATCGCCAAGGAGGCCTGGACAATTCCCGTCCTGGCCGTCCCGCACACAGCGGGGCAGAGGGCTGGCCCTGTGCGAGAAAGAGAGCAGAGCCGTCAGTGGTTTTGGAGAAGTGCAGTGCAAAGGTGTGCTATGTGCTTTTTTGTGCTTTGAACGCTGGCCCACTTCGCCAGCCGCGCCCCGGCGAGAAGGCAGCGATTTGCTATTCCTGCGTCCCGGATCCTGTGCCACGTGACATGCCCCCGGGCCTTGTGACGGCCCGTCCCGCCCGGCAGAGGCGGTGTCTATCCTCTCCCTCACCCTGGATCCCGGCGGGCAGAACTGAGGCAGACAGGCTCTGCTGAGCCCCTGTCCCCGCTGTGCCTTCCGGTTTTTGTGTTCCTGCCCCTCTCCCGGCTCCTCCCTCGGGGCGGTGCGCGGCCGGGGGGGGGGGGGGCGCCGCTGCTGCCCCGCAGCGACATCCGGTGGGCGCCGGCCGGACTTTGCAGCGGCCGCCCGGTGGCCCGGCTGGTCCCTGATGCCGGGACTGCGGGCTCAGGCGAACCGTGCTGCTCTCCGACCTCTGCCACAGCCACTGCCACTGTCACTGACTGCCACTGCGACAGCCCGCCACTGCCACTTGCCCACAGCCACTGCACTGCCACTGCCAATGGCACTGCCCACTTCCTGCCCACTGCACAGCCCTGCCACAGCCACTGCCACAGCCACAGCTCCTGCGCACAGCCCTGCCACTGCCACAGCCCCAGCCATTCCACTGTCACAGCCCCTGCCTACTGCCACAGCCACAGCCCATTGCCGCTGTCACCGCCACTCGACAGCCCTGCCACATGCCACAGCCACTGCCACTGCCGCTGTCACCGCCACTGCCACTGTCCCTGCCACTGCCACAGCCCTGGCCAGCCACAGCCACTGCCAACTGCCACAGCCACTGCCACAGCCACTGCCACTGCACAGCCACACCACTGTCACTGCCACTTCCCCTGCTGCTGTCACCCCGCCACTGCCACTGCACTGCGCCACTGCCACAGCCCTGCCACTGCACAGCCTCCGCCACTGCCGACTGCCACAGCCACTGCCACTGCCATTGCCACAGCACAGCCCACTGCCACTGCCACGCCCACTGCCACTAGCACTGCCACAGCCACTGCAACTGTCAATGCCACGGCACAGCCCTGCCACTGCCACAGCCAAGCCACTGCCACACCACTGCCACAGCCACAGCCCTGCCACAGCCCTGCCGACTTTCACTGCCCACTGCCACAGCCACTGCCTACAGACCGCTGCCACGCCACAGCCCTGCCACATCCCGTGCCACTGTCCACGCCACTGCCACAGCCACTGCCACAGCCATGCCACAAAGCCACAGCCCTGCCACCGCCCTGCCACTGTCACTGCCACTCCACAGCCACTGCCACAGAGCCACTGCCACAGCCCTGCACTGTCATGCACTCGCCACAGCCACTGCCGCTGTCACTTGCCACTGCACTGTCCACCACCATGCCACAGCCTGCAACAGCCACTGCCACTAGCCGCGTCACCGCCACTGCCAGCAGCCCTGCACTGCCACTGCCACGCCCTGCACAGCCCCATCCAAAGCCACGAGCCCCCTGCCCCACTGCACTAGCCACACCACAGCCACTGCCACGAGCCCACCCTGCCACTGTCACTGCTGCACTGCCACAGCCGACTGCCACACCCTGCCAAGCCCACTGGCACAGCCATCAGCCACGCCACTGCCGCTTCCATAGGAAAAAGGAAAAAAAAAAAAAAAAAAAAAGCAAAAAAAAAAGACTACAGCCACTGCCACAGCCACTGCCACAGACCTGCACAGCCACTGCCACAGCCGCTGCCACAGCCCTGCCACAGCCACTGCCCAGCCACGCCAACGCCACTGCCACAGCCCTGCCACTGTCACTCGCCACTACCACAGGCACAGCCACGGCGGCCCACTGCACATCCTGCCACAGCCCTGGGGCACATCCACACACAGCCACTGCCACTGCCACATCCTGCACAGCCGAAAAAAAGAAGAAAAAAAAAACACAAAGACAGCCCTGCCACAGCCACTGTCCGACCGCCCTGCCACAGCCTGCCACAGCCACTGCCCAGCCACAGCCACTGCACTGCCACGCCACTGCCACAGCCACTGCCACAGCCCTGCCACAGCCACTGCCACATCCCAGTCACAGCCACTGCCACTGCCACAAGCCCTTCCACAGCCTCACAGCCACTGCCCAGCCACTGCCACAGCCCTGCCACAGCCCTGCCACAGCCACTGCCACAGCCCTGCCACAGCCCTGCCATAGCCACAGCCACAGCGCACTGTGCACCACCACAGCCAAAGCCCTGCCACAGCCGACAGCCACAGCCCAGCAGAGCGGCCTCACTGGTAGCGCTGCCAAAATGCGTCCACTGGGGGGATACGTGTTTGCTGGGAGCGCGAATTAGTGATGGGACACCGAGTGATTGATAAAGCACGTATTGTCCTAAGATTTGTTGCTGTTTTAATTGTCGTCGCTCCCAAAGTCAGAGGTGAAACAGCAAGAGCAAAGTGGTGTGACACTTCCTTGATGAGTTGTAATTAATCTGTGTTAGTGGCGCAACTGCTCAGCAGTTTCTGTTGTGGAAGGAAACTAAAGCCCAGTGTGTTCAGGATGCCTCATCCTCATACCTTCTGAGACAGCCTGTAGTTGCCCTAGAAGCAAGTTGTTGTTAAGATTCCTTCCAGGCATTGAGGTGATGCACCAGATTTGACGATTTTAAATTTTTATTTAATCTTCGTGGTTTATTAGTTCTTAAAACAGTGCTGTGGCAATGCCTGGTTCCAGCTCTTAAATGGCTTTATTGTTAAAGATGGTTCTGTATAGATTTACAGTCCGCTGATTTTATGCCAGCATCAAAACCCAGGGGTGAGAGTAAGTAACTGATCTTTATGTCTTGGAATATAAAAGGAATATAAAAGATTTTACACTGTCTCAGGTTGGGTTGTTAACATTCCCTGATTGCAGTTACCACTGTTGTAATCTGAGGACAGGCTAATAAGTAATAAATGCTACTAAATTCCATGCAACTCTTGTTCTGAAATGAACAAGTGATGGTTCAGTGAGGACTTAGTTTGATAATGGTATAAGTTCTATTTTTCAGTAGCATAAATCTTTTTTTAGAACCCTGGAGATGATGCTTATATACTTTTATATTGTACCTCCTGTAGAAAATAATCAGATGTCAGTGATGATCAGACTTTTTTAACTTGCTTCCTGCAATTGCTCAGGAAAATATTTAAATTTGTACCACCTTTAATTGTCTCTGGGCATAGAAACTCTGTCTCTATAAGTATCATCGACCAGCAGCACTGGGGCAGTGAAGCATTAGCAGACTGAGGACCTGATATCTACAACCATTCCAGGGATTTTTAAAATTTGGACTGACACTGGCCTTGCCCCATGGCTTGAATGCCTGCTGGCAGTTGGACTATGTTACGAGCACTGCTATAATGCTTCTTCAGATTTGTGTCACCAAAAAAAACTGCTGGTCATGCATTTTGAGACTGCTCAGTAGTTACACAGACTCATGCCCAGGGAACGTGGACCACTGGGAGACTGGCTTTCAAAGAGCACTCCTGATCTGAATCTGAGACTCATCCAGACATACCTACAGCCTTCCTCTCTAAGGCACCTTAACATATGCCAATTTATCATTTCAGGTTTATTTTAGACTTGAATAGGAGTTGAAACATCTTATTTCAACATTCTGCATGTGAGCTGTTCAATGAAATGTAAAATTTTCAGTTAAAGAATAAATGGCATTTCACTCAGTAAAAATTTTAGAAGTAAAATATTCAAAGTATCTTAAACCTGCTGTTGTTACAGTTGAACTAAACAAGTATTTTCATGGACATTTCAAAAAATTAACCCTTTTTTGTTTTATTTGCCTATTCTGCTAGTGTTGTGATCCACCACACCTTTTTTATCAGTGAGAAAAATTTTAGTGTCATAGAATCACAGAATAACTAGGGTTAAAGGGTTAGAAGGGACCACTGGAGATCATGAAGTCCAATCCCCCTGCCAAGGCAGGGTCACCTACAGCAGATGACAGTTTTCTATAAGTTTTCTAGAATTTTTTAGAAGTTAACTTTGGAATTGTAAACCTTTCTTTTAAACTAAACGTGCAGCTATAGAGTACTTGGCAGATATTAAAACATACCTATTAATGGCTGATATTCTTTTTTTTTTTTTTTTCTTTTAAGCTGCCAGCAATTGTGAACCTTCTTTTAAGACAGAGCAATGTCCTCAGCTCTTGCAGTCTGAAGTGTACAACAATTAGCAAGCAAGATAAATTATGCTTTAAAAGCCCCCTTGTTCTTCATGCCATCAATAAATTAGGTATCATTTCCTCAAAAATAAAAGCATTCTCTGTCCCATAGGAAAAGGGCCAGGATGGTTCATATGTGGGTTTGTGAGATTCTGATTGTTGCTGTTCTGTGGAAAGCTGGAAAAATAGTTAGAAGAATTGCTTAGCAATTTGTGACTAATGTACTTAAAAAATATTAGTTTATCACTTTTATGGTGTCTCCTAATGAAATATCCTGTTTTTCATTGATTTTAACCTTTAAAATATTAAAGAGTCTGAAACAATTGCGTGGACATAAAGAGACATCTAAAACAATTAAAAGCAATGCAGAGAATATATGTTTCTTGTGGCTTTGATGGTAAGAACATTTCCTAAGTGAACTGCTTTTCTCCAGAAAAAAATCTAACCTCTGAATCACCATTTCAAACATAAAAATAACATGCCCCTGCTTATGACGAGAGGTATTTGATATAATTTTGTGTAAGTATAGTCACACGCTCATTATAAATACAAAGGAATATTGGCTTTAAGGATGAATTAATTTAAAACAGAAGATGAGAGCATGAAGACATAGTCTTCAAATGTGGCATCTGTAAATTGTACTAAGACTTAAAAATCCAATGTAGGCATATTGGAGTGGCTGAAATTTTTACTCTATTTCATAAATGAGCAAATGCTGCTGTAAAAGCACCATATCTTCTAAAGTAGTCATCCTAGAGTAATACCTAAATATTTTATTATTGTTATGTTTAATCCTCACAAAAATATTATTTATGAAATTTCTTCTCCTTATCATGCTCGTGCCTGATAGCATAATAGAAACTTACCTTTTCCTTGTATTTCATGATCACATATTTCTATATAAATCAAATCTGTCCTTTTTTTTTAATGCTCTTTTATTTCTTGCATGCTTATTTAAACTCAAGCTCTTAGAAAGAAGATGGAGTACTAGTACAAGTTAGCACTTCTCCTGTTTGTACTGGATTTTTCTCTGCTGCTTATATTGCCTAATTAGTTTGGTTTGGAAGAAGACTTGCTTCCATATGTATGCACTGCTACTATTTTATTCAAGAAGGAAAAGAAATGAAGCCAGGGAACTTCACTGTTTACCTGATAAGGCAGAATGCTTATTCAAGGGTTAAGATCATCGTTTTCCTACTGGAAAACTGCTGTAATCTGCTTTATGAATAGGGACAGTATTTCAAGAAATGGAAGGGCTGCAACTGCAGCTGCCTCGAGAAGTTTCGCTGTTGTGTCCTGGGAGAGAATTGCAGCTGTTGGCTGCCACCAACCCGTTGGGAAGCCTGTGGTCTGAAATGCCTCTGTGTCACCCAGCGTGGACGAGTGGCCACATGTGACTGTGAGCTGTGCATGTACAAGTACAATGTGAATCCAGCTTCTCTGATGGCTGCGAGTCACTGGTGCTACATCTTGGTCCCGTGGCATTATCCTGTGTGTTCAGTGTGGCCGTGTGTGCTGTGCCCCTCTGTGGGCCAAGGGCCTGGCTTCTCTGCTTGCTGGGGGGACATCTGACTGTCCCTGCCGGCCTCTGCGGGCCACACTGGCTCCAGCAGCTTCCTGCATGGAATTCAGAATAGCCCCTGTCACTGCCATGCAACTGAAGCATCATCAAAGAGTTTTGGGTTTTTGCTGGCCCTTTTCCCTTGAATATCACTTGTGGGTGATACATACAATGAATTCCTGGACATACAGAGGAAAAAAAAATACTCATGTTGCTCTTTATAGGAACTGCCTGCTTGCCTTGCAGACAATCCATATTTTTGAATTTAATTCAGAAATCCAAATTACAGCACAGAAGAGTTTATAGGGTTGGGGCACTCGTCCTGAGATTTTGGGTCCATTAACCAGCTAGCTTTATGAATTTGGATTTTTAACTGCTTTAAATTTAAAATTATTTCAAGATTAATTTTTCAAATTGCCCAAGGTGACTAAGGGGCAATGACTAAATTACCATAATAGACTAATCATGTGGATGTTCTTTCCAGGCACCCAGATTTGAAAGTAAGATTCAACAGAAATAAATGGCACATTCTTCAGTGATATCCATTTTTCTGCAAGGCACAAAAGTCTTTACTTTAAGATAGCATATACTACAAAAATTTAAGTCTGACATTTAGTTCAGAAATACCAACATGGAAATACATAAAAGTGAAAAGAACACTCCTGTATTTCTGAACCTAAAGAAATTGCTTTTTTTCTGAATCCAGTTTACAAAATTACTGTCTCTGTGTCTCAAAAAATTGAACATAATTAGCCAACCACATAATTCGTTTTTTTCCCTTAAATTCAATATAATCTAGCCTTGACCCAGAACAGTTTTACTTTCTTTAGGCTTTTCTACTGGAATAGCATCTTCTTCCCACTTTGGGATCTAAGCAACATTTATACGGAAATGAAACCAAAGTGAGGCTAGTAAAACATATTTGTGATGTTGATCAGCTCTCTTCCCATTTATAAATGAGCAACATGTCTTTTGCACTCATGGAAAAGTAACATGAAGAAAGTATTTCATGTGTTTTATCTCTTCATGTGACCCAATAATTGGAAAAGAGGCAGCCTGACCCTTGTGACTTGACAGCTCTCTGTAGTTCACCGGTAATTCGAGACAGAATATGGAGTAGCTGTGGGAGGCTACTACATATTTCAAATTGTTTGGAAACCGTGGCAACTTCGTTCTAAACAATGGTGGTCCTCTCCCCTCCTCCCTGAAAAGTTCACTTAGGTTGTTTCCATGTTGTTTTTCTTTTTAAAAGCACAGGACATGTTTTACCCACTTACACAGGATTTCTAGAGATAAATTGGTGGGAAAATATGTCACATGTGTTTGTCTAATTGTAGGCACTGTAAATAGCCCTCTGATTTCAAAGAGGGTGCTCATTGCTGCATACGGTTAGGCACATGTATAAGCCTTCATGAGGCAGGGGCCAGTATGAGCTCCTGACTTCTCTAGGTGGTTTAACAGAATTCTGCTGCTGCTTTATTCTATGTAAATCTGAAATGCTGGAATTAGCAAATAGGTGCTGAACAGGGTATTGTGAGAGAACATCAAAAATATTAGGTTGTTTACTGCCAGGATTGGCACTCTCAGGGCCATTTCATAGACATGTAGTCCTGAATAATCCAAACGTTCATTATGCCTTTTCCAGTGAAGTGCAAGATGTAAGAATGTGAACCAGAGCTCTATTTTCTATGTTATTCCAGAGCTGGCACAGAGTGACCCTCAGTGAGTACCCCATTTTACACTGAGAGAAGGACAATCACCTTCAGCTGCCAGGCTGGCTGCTCTGCTCCTGCAGTCCTGCAAGGGCTCAGCACTTGTCATTTTCTACAAATAACTTGCTATTTCTGTACATGGCCCTTGGTAATCATTTGCTAACAAGGGCAACAGCAATCATTTTAAGATTTCAGAAAAGGTGGCAAGAGCAATCCTCACTGATGCTTTTAAATCCAGGGCAGCCTGCCTCATCTTCATGCCATGTGAAATGGATGGTGGCTGAGGAGAACAGAGGGCATGTATATACTGCATTCTGCTGCCACTTGATATTCCAGTTCAGGGCATCTAACCTCATTTCACTTGGAAGCTAATGTAAGCAGTTCTTACTGATATGAGTACTAAAATAGGAAACTAATAATTCCTGGAGTCTGTGTTGGCCTATTATGAATGTCAGACATTAAAGAGAACAGTTCTTTGTAAAACTTTCATTCTAGGAATCAAATAGACTCTTTTAGCCCCTCTTTCATTCATTTTAATATGAACGGCCATGTAAGTGCTCTCAGTAATAGTGCTATCCCAATTTTTGTGTGACATTCTGTCAACGATGTACATTAAAAAGAGATTATTAAATGGAAGATGCTTTTAGGTCCCCATATTTTTGCCATCTGAGGCAGGATCATTAGGTTAAGATAAGAAAATAACAGTGATCTCTAGCTATTACAGATTATTTAATGCAGTAAGGTAGATGATACCCTTTTAGAAAGAAGCCTGACAGAGGTAGAACAGTTACTGTAATTTATTTGGCAAGAAAAACAGCGTAAAGCTCTGTAATATCTGTGACAAAAAAAAAATAAAATTCACTTGAGTGAAATTCACTTCAGAGAGTCGCCTGCAGAAATGGAGCATGCTGGAATGTTAAGAAATGTGTTACAAATCGTTCATGTACCACTAGGTTCAGGAGCAGCAGTTGAGAGTAGCCTGTGGTACTGAAGGCAGCATGAAGAGGTAAAATACATTCAGCTTTTAGTGCTTGGTTTACTGCACTATTAATTGAAGACATTATCACAGTTGAACTGAGTATCCAGTGCCAGTGTGGCTGACAATAATAAAGAGGCAGCCATTGTACTGAGTTATTCAAAACATTCCAGGACTTAGTACATAGCACATTAGCTTTTGTAATTAAATTAATGCCTTTTGATTTTGAGACCACTGACATGAGTAATGTGGAATCTGGAGGAGATACAGGAGGAGATTTCTGGGAAGGGAGGAGAGAGGAAAGAGACCTCTTGCGTTGCACGTCTGCTGAAAAGAAAAGGCAGGGATTATTAGAGATTATTATTAGAGATTCCTAATTGCATTATTTCCCTTACCAAGAAGTGTGTTTGTCCCAAGAGTTAAAGCAAGTAAAGACAAGGTCCCAGTTCTCACACCTCAAGTGTTCAGTATTAATAGAACATAAAGCTGATTAAGCATCTTCACAAGAAGCTCACCACACTGCAGGAGGACTGGACACTGGTAAGCCCAGTTTGCTTTGAAGGACTAACTTAAGTGTTTGGTGGACAAATTTTACTTTCAGTGCAAGGATACTTTGAAGTTGCAATGGGCCTAGTATGACAGTGTCAACTAAATGCTAGCAAGAACAACTCAGAAGCCAGTGTAAAGTACTTGGGAGGCCAAATTTAGTTCAAAATATATTAAGAGTTTGATCAGTCAAGGCCCAGAAGACTGAGCTCTAGTTAGTGTCTGACTGAAAGAGTCAGGATCATTGAGACTGGAAAAGACCTGTAAGATCATAAAGTGTGTCCATTAAGAAGTTACAGCCTAAAATGGGGTATCAGAATGGTTTGTAAGCAGGCATACATTGTCAGTGGGAGAGAAGGAACTTAGGGACGTGATTTTCAGGGTTATTTATGGTGGGTATACACTGGTTCTGTGACGTCAGAAAATAGTTATCTTTGAAAGCTTTTTCCATGGTTTGATGAGTTTTAGAGGAATGCTGAGTGCAGGAAAGACAGTGACTAGGATTTGAAAGTGCGTTTAGGAGAGCACCAAGCATAAATGTGGAAATGAATGAAGAAACTCAGAAGATGAAGTTATTAGTGGAGAAGGAAAGAAAGGGGAAGATACCTTAGAGGTCCAGGTCAAAGCCCTAATGAAACATTGGACTGCACTTTCTGACTTGGATGAGAGGAGGAAAATAGGAGTCCATGACTGGTACTCATTAAGTTACTTAATGTCTTACTAGTGAGAACTCAAAAACTGCTGTGGAGAGAAGTAATCAGGTGCAGTGTCTTTTATGGGCTGTAGAAATGAAAACTTCTAGTAAGAGTTAGTAGTTGTGACATTTGTACCGGGAAGAAATTGGCCCCATTTTAGACACACTGTGAAGTCCTGTATTAATGAGGCCCATGCCAATCACTGCAGATAATGTCCTTAAAGAGCTGACAGCTGAAGTGTTACACTGAGAAGACAATGCACAGTAGTAATCAGCTTGGCATTACGATTTACTGAAACAGATCACTGTCCAGGAATCACAAAGGATTCACAATCACAAAGGAAATCCACAGAAAAACATAAACATGGTCAAGGTTGTGAATTGCAATGAAAACCTATTTTTGTGCAGAGCGGGCTTGTGGAAAAGGCCAGATGAGAGAGGAAGTGGCAAATGAAACAATGGGTCTGGCATCACTTTCAAAGAGGTTTTACAAATAAGCATCAAAGTCTGAGAAGACAAGGCTGAGGAAATTTCTCGGGGAGTCTTAAAAGCAAAAGAAAGACATTAAATATTTCAAATCTGATCCATGTGTTAAGGAAAAATTGCTTTTCCAGGAAATTAGTTGCTTTTACCGCCGAACATAAATTAGTATTCTGAGGGGATTCTATCTAATATTCTTAAATCTGCAGCTGATAGCAGTGTTTTGGTGCTTTCTAAATAAATACATTTTTTTTCTTTCAGAGCTGAATTGTAGTGTTATATTTCCCAGACAAGACTGCTATTTGCATTCAAGAGTTAGGATTTGGCACGTTAATAATTTTGAGGTGGTTGTCAGAGTGAGGAATCACTGCAGATGTCTGAGTCACTCCACCCATCATCTTCTTTTTGGAGGCTTTCTACAGTTGCTTTTAGTTTCCTTTTAGTTTCTTTTAGTTTTGAGCATCTTCAGTGGGGTAACAGGGATGTATTCTAGGGCTTATGAGTGCATCATTTAACTTTTACACTAAGAGAAATATAAGTCTGAGTTGAGAAGCAGCCAGAAAATCCACATTGCATCACATCATTGGCTGGTGCAAATATCTTTGGTTATATCAACAGAGCTAGAGCATTTTACATCAAGTTAGTGTTTGACCATTCCTGTGTTCCAAATACTCAGATAATACTTAGAGTGAGATGAAAGAGCAGAAGAATTGAATCACTCTTTAGGAAGCAAAAAATGTTAAGTAGATTGAATGCTTTCTGCCCATCAGTGAGCTGGGATAACTTAATTACATAGGACTGGGAAAAACAGCTCAGCCAAAGCTCCTAAAACATTTCCTACTGTAAATACTTGTATTGAATTGGCAGCAATTGTTTAATGTAATTTGGGCTGTTCCTCTACGTCAGCTCTGATACTGGAGTTTATTATTCTTGGAAACATTAGCTGTCTATGAGAGCTTCTCAGTTTAAATGAGAAGCAAAAGTGTTAGTTTAGGAACAATTGTGGGTGATGGCCAAGAATTTTAAAAACCAAGAAGGAATAATTAATCAAAACCACTATCTGATCAGAATGAAATACAAACTAGAGAGTGAATTAGTTTTACTTAGGAACAAAATCAGGAAAAAGCAAAAAGGATAATTCGGCTCTGAATTTTCCTCCTACTTTATATGACATGTATTTTTATTTGATTAGCAGTACCCAGGCATTATTACACAAAAGCTAGGGTTCTGAAATGCTTTCATCCATCATAGTTAGCTACTGTCTTACTAAAGGATTGGTAATTTCTTTGTAAATGGTTTCATTCTTTGCATCAGCTGTAACTTGAATAATTGCATTTCAGTTGTATATCTGTAAAGAAGTCCCAATTCTTTGTCAGAATTGTTCATACAGAGGTCTTGAAGAGGAATCAACCCAGAGGTATTTGTATAAATACTGATGACCTGAAACACACAAAACGTAAGCATATGAGAGTAGATGCCTTTGTGGCTGTTTGGAATATCTAGATTTCCTGGAACCTCTCTGTGGGACATACTGCCTGACACAGCATTTGCTCTTCAAGAGGTCATTGCATCCAGTGCTTGAATACCACATCCTGTCTTCTCTGCGTGAATGTCATAGATTCTGTCATTAGAGCTTCCTAAAAATAGCAGTCCAAAACTTCCCCTGTACATCCTGCTGTTTGTGTAACAGGATTTTCACTGATCTGTTTTTTCCATGCCTATCCTTTAAAAATATATTATATGTAAAAATATATGTAGAACTCCTGGAAGTTTTACATATAAAAATATATGTAAAACTCCTGGAAGAAAGAAGCTCACTAAATCAAAATATTCTGATAGTAGTGATTTTTATTTAAATGAATGTTTGGTTCTGGCATTCCAGGACTATTGAATCAGACATTTGTGATAAAATTCTTAGCATAAATGTAAATTATAAATATCATATCTATATCTGTCTCAATCTATATTTATATAATATGGATATACAGCATTTTAACAACAGTGAAAGAAAAGCTTGGTCCCATATATCGTTATGAATGTTGTTTTCTTTCCTACTGTTATGTACATTTGAATGAGACTTTGTTTTGTCACCTTTGTCCATATGGTAGAATAAAGCTTAGCTCTCAGAGCTTAGGTATTTTTTCTTTTGCCATTGTTTTAAAATCCTTGACCAGACTACTGGACCTTTCATCCATTACAAGTGTAGAAAAAGGCACTGCAGTCAAAATAGGGGCACATTCCATGGAGGTAATTTTCCTCCAAACAAAAGTATTTTAAGTTCCTCTGTGTGTGTGTGTAATAATTCATGTAACAGCAGTGGATCATTCAGGGAAGCACTCCAGGTACCCCAGTGTGATGCATTAGAAGGGGTGATTGTTGTGGGTCCCTTCATGCTTTTTTTTCACTCTGTTAATTGAACCAACATAATCAGAGGGAAAGTCCTAGTTTTCTATTATTTAAAAGCTTTTTACTTATTCTTTGCCTCACACAGCTTGTTTTGTGGGATAAGCCTGGGGTTCATGGTGCTACTTTATTTGTTCCGTAGTAGAAGTTAACTAATTTTATTTTTATATCTCTTTAATAGATGAAAGAATTCCAAAGTAAGATGCAGTCAATCTTTCCAGCAATCCCTAAAAATAGTGAGTCCAATGTTGAATGGGAAAGCTTACTTAAATCCAAGTGAAAGACTCAGAGCCATTTGGAGATGTCTCTTCCAGCAAGAACAGGAGCAGAAGTAGCAGAAGTGTCCCCTCTGGAAAACTAAAGAAGACTCAGACTGAGCAGGTTACCAACTGAGTGCACTGAACCTGGAAATGCCAGTTAACAGGAGCAAGGGAATTCAAACCAAACCAATTTATACTGTACTTTTCAGCATGTTTGGTATAGTTGATTCATGAGAAAATGAACCCTCCAAGATAAGTTGGATTCAACTGGAAAAAAGACTTTTTTGAAGACTTAGAGAAGAAACTAATCTTGATTAGTAAATATATGAATATAATCCCTGTAAACTCCTGTCTTATCCTGTGCTTCAAGAAGAATTTTATGAAATTTCTCTAGGAAAAAAGAACAGTACTTTCAGTGTCTTTTCCTATCAGGAATATAACTATCAAGTCAATCATAACAGATCTCTTGCTGAGTCTGAGGGTGAAGCATATAGCACTCTTCCAAAATAAAGGACGTATTTGAATTTGCAACAGAGAAAGTATCTAAATCATTTTTATAGGTCTGAAGGGTTAGTTTAAAACCCAATATGCAAGTAGTGACTTATGAGCTCCTCTGCAGAGCATCAGAAGAGATCTCTACAAAGTTCACTGTTTTCTCAGTATTAACTTTTTAAAATTGGATCTCACAATAAGAAATGTGATCGTGTGTATAAAGGTCTCTACTATATTTGTGTCTCAATTGAAATAGTAAGTGAAAAAGATATAAAATAGTGAGACACCCAGTCAGTCTTCTGCAAATGTTTTCAGCTAAGAAAGTGTATGGGCAGCACTAATTTTGTGTCTTCCAGTTATTTCTGTGGCTCTTCTACCAGGAGGAGCAATGTGACATTTTCCACACTGCAGTAGTCTCATGAAGTGTGGGTGTAGACTAGAAAGAATAATGCTTTACTCAAATGTTGTATTTGCAGAACTGAAGATATGTAAAACCACAGAAATAAATTTTTAAGAAGTGCTATCAGTGAACTGTCCTTTGTTGTTCCATTATCAGATTTTCTTATTAATTGCACAAAGTCCAGTTAGTCAGTTATCAGATTTAATGAAAGTCTTTTTAAAACTTGTCTTTTGTGATTTATGTCTTTATATTCCTAGGAAAGAATATAAAAAAAAAGCTTTAAGTGTCATATGAATAATAGACTACAGTCTTCCTATGAAACATGAAACTAAAATAATACCTTTAAAATAATTGAAGTGTAATAGTTGACATCTTTTCCAGAGCCAGATGCTTGTAATAAATTTTAAATAAATTGTGGTGAATACTGCCATCATACATATGTGAAAAATGGTACTATTTTTGTATTTTTGTTCGTTTACTGTGAGTGGTGATACCTGTTTTACCTACATTTAAGCATATTAGTGCTGACTTACCAAGTTTAACAAGTAGCTGTGTCATTATAGCTGGTCAGGTATTGAAGTGGACTAAATAAATGCAAATTGCATGACATCCTTAGGATTACTTTTAGTTTCTAAGGTGGGATTTGGGTCGTCTTTATCTGGGTTAAATAACCCACCTAAATCAGTCATTCAAAGTGCCTTGCATGTTCAATGGAGAAAGGCTGGCCAGAGGGTGGCTTGCCCTGTTCTGAAGTGAATGTCTGTCCCTGGAATTGTACAAGGCATCAGATCTATCCTGCCTGCTGGCTCCCTTTGGAGAGAGCTGTCCTACCCTTGCTTATGCATGTCAGTGCGGCTACTGCTTGTGGACGCAGTTCAGGAGAAACTCTGAAGGAAAATGAGTGGTCTTCCAGCACTTTAGAGCTCAGAATTAGGTAGGTGGTGAGTCTTGGCACAAGAGAACTGTCACTTCTGGAAATAGTTAACCATTGGATTAGTGTAACTGTATTATAAAAAAAAAAAAATTCCTTATGACAGATCAGATGAATTAAATCTGGGGGTACCCAATAGCGAGGATATACCCGATGATGCTCTTCAAAAAATGCTGACAGTGAAAGACACAGACAAATCTTTAATATAGAATCACACTTACAGGGCAAGTACAGAGTGATGAAATAAAACCACGTTGAGATATAAGGCTGAACATTAAACATATTTCAAAGAGAGAGGAATTCATAGATCATTGTATTCCAAACTTTAGTCTGTGCTTTTGTTTGGAAATGGATTTTCTCTAGATAAGGGTTTGTGTAGAACAGTGCAAGCATAAATCAAGTCTCAGTTGACATAAAAACCCCTTGGATATTTGTTACTGCACTGTGCAGCTCTCTTCACTCAGTGAACATTCTGCTGGTTTTGTGATGGATCATTTTTTCTTTGTGTGAAAACTGTTTGGCAAAGAGTTACTGGAAACCACAACAAAATGTTGAAGAAATAGAGGGAAAAGTACTTAGTATACCAACAGCAGCTAGATACCATAGTGTGTCTAGTTATTGAAACTGAGCGAAAAAAGACAAAAAACAACAACAGACAATAGACATTTAAAAAAACCCTAGCAATTTTCAAAAATTAAATACTAGAAGTAGACACTGCTGCGAGAAAAGTTGTGGGTCAGTGATCCCTTAATTGCTTTCTTTTATTTAACAATGGCTTACTCTCCTCTTTCAAGGGAGTGTAAGAACAAAACAGAAGTTTATTGTCATCATCTTTTCCTGTGCAAATTGTTACACTGAAGTAAGGTGATGTTTGCAACACTGATACTCAAAGTGGATGATAAGGTAGAATTGCCACAGTGAGTTCAAATTGTTTCAAGTTACTCTTCAGTTGGTCTCTGTTTCATTTCCACTGATTTTTCTCAACTTTCTGGTCACATTTAGTTATAGGAATAACAGAGGGCATGTATGTTCTTAAAGTTAGCCCCTGTAGGCTAATGCTTAATAATCCATGAGCTCCGTCCATACTCCTGCTTTTTTTGAAGCAAAAAGAAAAATAGGAAAACAAATGGTGATGAGAAGAGCCTGCCCAGCTCTGCCCTGCTTGTGAACAGAGGAAGCCCTCACAGTAGCACCAGCCCCAAAGTCACTAACAGTGTGTTTGCACTAGAAGGTAGCAAATTCAAACAAACTGGGAATGTTTGTTTAAATTGGTCTACTGCCCACTCTGGCAAAAAAATCTCAGGGGCTTTTGCTGTGATTTTTGTCACCTAAGGCATCTGCTGACTTCAACCAGGCCCCTATCAGCTCATTGTTTTAGAAAATTCAGGTCACCTAATGCACGCAGAACAGAGTAGCCTTCAATATTTAGGCTGTCAGTCAAAACTCTCCAGAGACTTACATGCCTGAAATGCAATTAAGGATGAAGAGCTGAATCAACACTGCGAGAATCTGGGCTGGTGGTTGCAGAATTTCTAGATGTTTCAAACCTGATAGGCCAGAAAACAATCCCATCTGGGCAAATGGCGTGTTTTAGCAATTGGGATTAAGCTGACAGAAGTTTTCTGTAATTTGTCTATTTCTTTCATAGTGTGGACATATTGTTAAATTAGTTAATGGGAAGAAAAAATGTTTAACAGCTAATGTGATCCTTTATGTGGCATGCCATCTGTGTATTGTGTGCTGAATGTCACTAGCTGTGGGAGAGAGGAAATCATGAAGAATTTCAGCCTTGTCTTCTTTACTGTCATTACCATGGGCAAGTATGATAAATAATCATATTTATGTTCTGGAGCATATACTGTTTAAATCAACCTGTTAACCAGGAAGACATTCTTCACAGACTTTGGAAGGCACAAAAAAGACATCTCACCATAAGCAACCCATTTCATGGGTGCTGAGCACTAGAAACTTACAGTAGAGTGAACAAGATAAGTTATTTTTCCTTTCACATTTAAATAAAGCTATTTGCAGAGGCTTCATTCAGGCATGTTTGGGCGCTAATCCTGAGGTTCTGAAATGGAACAAATCAGATTTTGTAGTCTGTTACGCAGATAGTTTAAGAAATTTTTAATCCTCCGTGTCCCAAAATCATCAATTTTATTTAATTTGACACGTGTTTCTATGAAAGACTTTTTTGCAATTAATTGAGCTTCAGGAGAATCAGTACGGTTATTCATCAGCTTGACAACTGCAGCTCCTGCTTTCCTTCCAATCTGAGGTGTTAGTCTGATCATCAGCAGAGCAGGGAGGAGGGAGCTGACAATGAGAAATTTGGGTATGGGTGCACTTTCCCTGTGTGTGGCCCTCACTCTGGCTCACCAGCATGCACCTACTGGCACAAGGCTACTGCTGAGGACAGAGGTGCAGCTGGCACTCCCTCCCTCCCTCCCAAGAGTGAGCAGTCGATACCTATTGCTCTGCAGCACAGCCCACTCAGCCACAGAAAAGTTTCCCAGACCAAAGCTCTATTGCCATATCTATGGTTTAAGAACGTGCAGGCAGTGTCGCCTCATCAGCTCCTGCTGAAGCTGTTTCATTGAATGTAAATAACACAGTAAGTATTACATTGGAGAGAAAGAGGAAAAACCTGAGGAGATGACTGACAATTTTGTGGTCAAACTATTCACTTGGGATAGGAAAGGGTACAGTTATCTATCATAAAGGGGGAACAGTTTTGACAGTGATGAGGGATGCCTCTGGTGTCAGATATGCCCCAGAATAGCCTCCTGGGACACGAAGACCTATTTCAAATTTAATGCTTTATGCTTTGCTCTTCTTTACAAAAAAAAAAAAAAACAAAAAAACAAAAAAACAAAAAAAAAACAAAACAAAACAAAAAAAACCAAATCAGAATGGGAACATTTACTTTCATGGTTGGTTGAATTTTTCCAGTACAGAAACATTTTCTATATTCTTCCCTAGAAGAAACATTTTCACCACAAGACTGAACTTACTTTTATTGTGCACCACTGGACTTGATTTGCATTTGTCTTTTCTGTAAGGCCTCTGGAGTTCTTGCAAGCAATAGCAACTGATTAAACTCTATTCCTGATTCCTATCCTTTCCCTTGGATGTTGGACTGTGATTTAAAATTGATAAAATGTACTGGACAGGTTATTGTTCTCTACTCTGCTTGGCTACGCAGCTTATTTATTATTTGGTATGACTTATCTCAAGAGTACTGTGGAGATGATTTGCAGAAAGTCTGGGATTCACTCATATATCTGGATCTGGTTCATTGCTTTCATACTCTGTTGTTCTACAGAGACATATGTAGATCCATACCAGTACTTTATTACTTTTCCTTCTCCTTTCATTTAGGACCTTTTTTCTTCTTTATAGGGAATGAAGAAAAAAAGGACAAGTGGTTTTAGATGTGTGGATTTTAGATGCTCACAGTAAGAGCTTTATTGATAATAGATAAACAGACAATACTGACAAGTACTTTTTTTGCAGCCTTTTAGAGGAGAAGGATTTTCAGACTGGGCACACAGGGTTATCTGCCTTTTAAAAGAAATTGCCTTACTACATTATGTATTTGTATTTGTAATGTCTTTGTATGTCCTGTGGTTATAGAAATCTGTTCTCATGGGTAATAAGTCTATTTTTTATGTAATTTATTAGAACACACTATGAATTAAAGAAAATTTACTGCAGTGATCCTGTTGAAAAACAGAAGCTCATATATAGGGGATGACTTACTTGATGCCAAACACTAATCTGATATCAAAGTACATAGCAGTCAAAAACTGCTTTGCAGCCAGTGCTTTTCAATTAATGTACTGGATTTCTATTCCCAATTCCTATAGATGTCTGCAGAAGCATATTTCAAAATTCTCAATGTTAAAATATTTAAGGGAAAAATAAAGTGCACCTTAACAACTATACCACAAATTGTAAAATAAATTGATCTGAATTTTTAGGCCAATTGCTACTGCATAGTCACAAATGATAATAACTTTGCTAGCAGGCTGACAAGTCAAAACACTTGTTTTGAGTTAAGCTGGTTTTTACCTCTTTGATTTTAAGCAGCATTCTTTCCCTCCAGAACTTACTGCTCTGGATTCTACTATCATTAAGAAAGACCAAACATTTTCTGGTTGCCAGCTTTTGCTTCCAGATTGAGAATGCTGGAAAAGGGCTTTTTTAGTTCATATTGGAATCCTGGGGCCCTTGGCTGGCCTGGCCTCAAACCATCTATAACATGGTGGGTTTTGCTAGGGTTTTCTTTTGGGTTTTGAGTTTCTTTAAAGCTGAAACTTTGAAGCTCAAAATCCTCAGAAGGAACAGAAAGAGAAACCTCATGCAAACAAATACCACTGATCTTTACACAGCTTTGATCTCTTATGTATCTATAGTGCCTTTCATCATGAAGAAGCCCAGTAAGATTTATAAACTGCCTTCAAAGGGAAATATCTTATCCTCTGTACCACAATGTACACACCACTGAAAACCAGTCTTCAGAGCAGATGACCTATACCACAATGTGCACACCTGGAGCACAATGCATATTAACAGGCAATAATTAGCAAATACAGAGGAAAAACCACTATTTTTCAGGATCCACAATGCCAGAGAAAATAGTAGAGCCCTCACATTTTAATGTCATATTTAACTTAACAGAAAAGACTTTGTGAAGCATTTAAAATTCCTGGGTACAACAACCCCTACTGCTGGGGATGGCTCAGCAAGTGTTTTTGTTGCACCTGTCAGCAGATGCCAGTTATGCCAACCCATCTTCAGCACAAGGGTGTCTATATCTCCTCTCAGCATGCACTGGTACCCCACAAGACTTCTGCGCAGAAAATTTTACAGGCACATTTCTCCTCTCTCTCCATGTCTCTCTTGAAAGTCCTGGCCTTAGGGAACCCAGCTGAAACAGCTCTTCTCCTTCCTTTCCATTAGCCAGAATCTTTGATTAACAGAGCCTCTGACTCACTGAAAATTGCAGGCACCCTTGAAGACTTTCAGGTAATTGCAGTGCCTACTGCGTTTCAAAGCTAAGGCTTAGGTTACTAAGCCATCTCCGAAATGTCTGATCAATGGGGTGATCAATTAGGAATGGGAAAATGAGCTACGGTGCAGCAAGTGGAATGGCTAATGACCTATCATGGAGAAGTCTTTTAATCTCTGGGTCCCATGACTGCATGCCAACCTGCTCCCCCACAAAGCTGGCAGGGTCCTGGAAAGTCGAAAATTACCATAAAAGAGAGAACAAATGGGCACCAGGTAAAAATAAATTAAAACTAGTGGTATTGAAAGGACTGGAGTGGGCTGAGGAAAAATTCTAAGTGTTTGTTTAACAGATATGTGAGCTTGTTTGCCCTAGTAACTGTGTCTCTTTTTGATATGTATGAGGCTCTGAATATTTTATAACAGTGATGGCTGTGTTCACTTAAAGGCAGCTGCTTTAAAAAAATTAAAATTCCAGAAAACACTTTGTCTTTCAACTCAGCATTATGTAATGTTTCAGGCTTGATACCATTTTTTTTTTTTTTGAAGGCTTTTCCTACTGATAACATCAGAAGTGTCACCCAGGAAAGATGTTTCATCTGAAAAAAAAAAAGGTTGTTGGGTCTTAAAGGTTTTGTTTTGTTTTCTTTTTTTATTCCACTGACAGATAATGAGTGTTAATGCTTTATCTGAAACAAAAAAAAATGATAGCTGAATTGGAAGAGTGCTGGAGAGGAGGGCACTGGGGAACACATTTGTGAGCCATCACACAAATTCTCTGAGAAGCCCAGGCAGAAATTCAGAACATCACATCATAAAAGAACATAATGTATACTCCAGAAAGAGTGGAGATAATGTATCCTAATGTATTCAATATTTGCCTTTGAAGTAAGCTTAAGCATTATTCCATATGTTTTACTCCATCACTATATTAATTTTGGTTGGAAACCATCACACATTAATTATCAAATATGACTAAGCTCTAGCTCACTCGTTTTCCTAGGTTAATTGATGTCTGCTGTGAGACAGTTACACTGCAGAATTTTGTTTATAATAGCTGTGGCTAACATGTTAACTGTGACTCTGCCAGATTTGCCAACCATCAGGCACAAACTCAGCTCAGGTGTCCAGAGTGGAGGCTGTATAGGAAGGGAAAGACCTGAGCCTTAGCAAAGATTTTGCAGATCCATGCACAGGGTTTTCTTTGAAACAAAACAGAATAAATTAAAATCCATTTTTTACAAGGAAAGAATCAACTCATTTGGACCAAACATTTTATCTACTGCATGGCAATTGTCTCAAGCAAATGTTTGAATAAAAAAGGCAGAAATGTATTTAATTTTTTCCCCCAGTATTACAGACCACTCCCTGACCTGATGCTTTACTTTGTTTTGAACAGCTTTTATGTGAATTTTCAAGAACACTTTAAATAATAGATGTGCTGTAATTACAGCCTGTGTTTCTTATGAGAGGGGGTTTTACTATTCAGATCTTGTCATTTTAAGATCAAAGGATTTCTATTTCAGAACTCTTTTCCTTGCTGAGCTCTAGACAGACAGACTAGTTCGTGAGTTGCCAGATCTCTAGCTCTTGTAAGCTCTATAGCCATTGAACTAAAGAAATGTTCCTGAAAAATCCTTTATTACACAAGCACTTATTGCAGTACTGCCCACGCTTCTAAAATAGAAAACCCCACATTCCCTTTGAAATAATCTAGGGGCTATCTTGTGTAAGTTAAACCAGAGTGTTTTTCATCTAAAGAAAACTATTAAAAATTTAGAACTAACAGTAGAATTTCATGGGTTTTTTCTTGTTTTTTTACTTAATCATGGATGTATGCAGTCTTTTGCAATGTTTTATCATGTCACTGTTGGTCACCAGAGATCCCTGAGATACATGGCAAAAATATCTCTATAGTCAGGGAAACAAAAGGAAAATGATACTGAAGGTTTTCTGAAGTTGTTCTTTGCTTATTCATCATCATAAACTAACATATAACCTTCTATCACAAGCTAAAGGTTCATAAATCTAGACTCTATTGTGTGAAAAACAACTCATCCAGTCTGTTCTATTGACGAGATGCCCCTACCTACAGGTGTGGGAGGCAGAAGTGAGGAGGGAGTGTACACAGCTCGTATTTGGCTCTTAAAATTCAAGGCTAAATGACAAAAGCAATCTGAGTACAATAATGGTAAAAATCACACAAACTGCAAAAGCTTCAGCCTAAATATTTTCAAGGGCAAAATCTCTTAAGAATGATGGGCTTTTTCCTACTATGTGTCATTTCAAATGTTGTTAAGAAAATAGATTGTTTCTAGGTTTAGGCTCTGACAAAAGAGACGGTTTGGGCTAGAGTGGAGATGTATTTGTTCTACTTATGACCTGTCTCTAGTGATGTGCCAACCTTGAACATTTGCTTATTCCTCTTACAACTGCTTCTAGCTTCACTTGAGGCTTTAATGGGACATTTATTTGAGAGGATACTGTTGCATGAAAAAGTAGCCTGTAAGTCTCTTTTCCCTGCAGCCATCTCCTTTGCCATCCCCTCAGCTCAGCTCACAGTATCAGTAGTGCAGCTGAGTGACAGCTCAAGCTGAAAGATAATTCCTCTCAAAAGGATTATTTCCCAGCCGCTCTGGTTCCCTGACCTAGTGCATCACAATTCCTCAGCTTGGGCTGACACAGTGTACAAAGTAGAGGAAGGGGACCAGTTTGGGGCAAACAAGCCATGATCTTGGTGAAGACAGACCTGTGACATTTTATGTAAAAATCATGACCTTGACGAACAGGAAAACTCATTACAGTTACTTTCATATGGAGCTAAATTCTTCAGGCTTTAATCACTTGTTACAAAAACTTCTGCAGTCAGTGGAATTACACTAAAACACAGGCAAAAGCTTGAATGAGTGAAATATGAAACTTTAGAGGAAGGGTAAATGGCAAGAAAGGGGGAATTATATGAGAGTGGCAGGGATACAATAATAATTTTTTTTAAATGTTGAAAAATAAATCTGACCAAAATATTATGTAATGAACATCAGAATCTATTCTTGTAAGACAATGTTTGGAATCAACTTCTACTTTTTTTTTATTGTACTACTGGCCATCTGTTAGCATTATCCCGCTTTCTATTTAAAAAGCCATCTCATCTTTAGCAGATGTTCAGTTTGTCTACATGTATGTTTTCTAATTCCTCTCAACTCTACTAATGGTCTTTGTACTCTCGAACTACAAGGTTTCTTATATTGCCTCCACAGTCACTGTAACATCCTCTTAAAATTTGAATAGAAAGTTTCTGTAAACATCTCCCTTCTTTGAGGAAATTGTATTCAAACACCTTCACAAAATAGTCTTTTCAGTTATCCCTAATGGGCAGTAGCTGTAAACTCCAAAGTTCCTATTAATTCTGAAAGATAAAATTGAAAGCCTTAACTATCTCTTCTATAGCTCTAAGTTGTCACAAAAAGAAATGATTGTCTGTTCACGAGGTAGTGAAAATTTCAGCAAAGAATATCTGTCTGATACTACTTGCACTTGGACTGAAATAGAGTTTTCCCACTATTCTGTATCCCATATAGAAGTCAATGTGTGTGGTTAATAGTAAAACACATAAGGGAAATATCACACAAGGCCATTTTGTGTCCTTCCAGCCAAATGAATGTGAGGGATGTTTGCCTCCTGTTTGGTAGGCAGGAGTACAAAAGGTCAAACATTTGTATGGCATATATTACAGAGCTACTTCCTGACATTTGTAAGTTTCCCATGTTCTAAAAGAGTCATGTACCTGTCTCCTTTAATATATCTGTTGGCATTTTTTCTTCCCTATTTCTAAATTCTCTCTTATTTTATGAAATAGTTGTACAGTTAGACTTTGTACCTGTACCTGTACCTGTACTGATAGAAGAAATCAGGGTAGAAGAAGCTGAGGAAGGACGAAAGGGATGTTTGCAGTGGGTGAGGAATGTGGACTAAATGATGACCTCAGTAAGATGAAAATTCTTAGCAGGGCAGCAGGTGAATGTGAAAGACGATGAGACTAGGGACTCACTGCCATACTAAAAGGAAAGGTGTGCAAAGGTTGCTACTTCGTACCAAGCTGCCTGAAACTGGTATGTTCGATAGAACAGCTACATGAGTGGGAGTCAATTATTAGGTGGTGCTGCAGATTTCTGCAGAATACTGCCTCCTTGGAAGGAATATTCCATAGGGTAAATTTGAACCCAGCCCCAGAAGTATTGCAGTCTTCCATCATTGCTGACTAACAATTAAGTTTTCTTTAAAACAGCTTGCTTCCAGCCATCTGGAGCTCTTAGCTTCCTTATCTTTGCTTGGTGCTTCTGCTTTCCCAAACAGACTTCATTTTGATTGTCTCAGTAGCTAAAATAGCACAGCCTAAAACACAGTTGGCATATACAAGCTTTCTCTGCCCCCTTACTTGCTAGAGGGTTTCAGCCCTCCCACTTGTTTCTGGATCTGTTTTTATCTCTGCTGTCACTTCCAGCAGGGGCATGAGGGAGGTGTGCAACCTGTGTAGAGCTGGGCTGAACACCCTAAGAGAAGTGATGAGGAGAGCAATTTTAGCCATGAATATCCTAATGAAGCTCCTGTGCTGACCTTACACACTTCTGATTAAGCAAATATGCAAATGCAAAGCAGTTTGGAACTGGATTAGCATTCAAAGGTTTTTAAAAAGCTACTGTGGCTACATGCAGAGTGACCTTTAGGCCTGCTCAAATCTGCTAGAATGCAGATGAGGAAAAAGAAAGACATTATAAATGCAGTAGGACTTGCAGTCACCATAAAATGTGCCACAGGAGGAAAATAATATCCAGATCAAGGTTTTACAGCTGATCTGGTTACAGGGCAATAGATTATTCTGCATCTTACTTGGGGATTTTCTTCCAGCATTTTCCAAAACCAAAGTTAGCTCAACAGTTGGTTTGATCATAATCCTGCAGGTTTAGTACTTTAAAAAAAAAGTAAAGCTGATAAATAAGTGTCCCAAAAGTGTATAATAAGTGGATTAATAGGAAATCCAGGGCAAGTAGGAGACATATCTCAAAGTAACAGGAGGGTCAACACTCAGGAATCTGCTCTTTCTATCACTTGGTGATCAGGGGGTGAACAGTAGAAGCAAACCCTTCAATTCTCTTTAATTAAAGAAAACTCGTGTAACGAGAAGATACTCCATTACCATTGTCAGGTGCTATGCTGGATACAGCACAGTTCAAAGCCACAACCTGGGCTGTGGTTTTAAAATTGGGTATCAAGATCCACAGATGCCTGAAGGTTGTTTGTTCTAAGCTTGTACTCCTAAGAGCAGGGAAAACCACTGGAAAGAAGTGGTAAAGAAACACTGGCCATTTACAGCGAACTGCTCCTTCTACAAATTGCACACCTTATTTCTAGGGACACAGCACTGAAAAAGACCTCCTGGATTTACAAGACTCTGATTGCAAGGACCATGTTATACTCTTCATAAACTGATGGGATTTAGTTGCTTCTGTTCTGACTAAACTCACTGAAAATCTGTTCCAGAATGAGCTTCCTTATAACAGAGAACTTCCTTCTGATTTTTCAGGCTAAATGTATTCGTAGCTACCTTTCACCTATTTTTTTTCAGAGAACTGACTTTGTTTAATTACTACCTAAGGCCTATGTATCAATATCTTTATCTTCTTGTTCTTGGAATGCTGCTTGAAAAACTATTTTAACAATCAAATAATGAGAGAGGAGGAAACGATAAACCATATAAGTTCCTCTACCGGTATAAACTGGTTTAACTTTCATGCTAATGTGTATGGCCTAGTAATTTAAAAGAAACTTTCCATGTGGATTTTTTTTTCAGATTAGACAAGATGAAAAATATCTGTGCTAAAATGCTATAAATACTTCCATAGCAACCATCCTTTTGGGTAATATATCTGTCATTTTTTCTAAGAATTCTTTTAAAAGAAAAACTGAACACTGAAAGAAACAAACAAGCAAAAAGTTTTCCTGTTGTGACTTCTTGGTCATATTATATGCCTGTATCTTAATGTAGCATGTCTATTTTTGTTTATTTTTGCATCAATCAACTTCTTGATTTGGAAGACATTGTCAAATATATTTGTTGGCCCGATGCATATTTGAGGTTCCAGAATGTCTTTATGCAAATGGAAGCAAAACATTATAATACATTGCTTTATTTCCTTGTTTTGGAGATAAACAATAAAGATCAAAATTTACCACAGCTCAAAATACTATAAAATGTTCACAATAATTTGTTTGAGTTACAGCTGAAAGGTATAAACTTGTTTTGTATCCTAGAAACAATCACTTAGGTTTTTTGTTCTACTGATCCTTTGCATGAGATGATTATTTTGGAAAGGTTCAAGAACTTGTTTTTCAATAGTTTTCTAAATCGACAGTAAACACAAATTTTCATAAAGACAACAAGAACCCTTAAAACCAATATCATGAAACTACTATATGGGAAAGTAGCAACAATTCTGTTTCTAATGAGGATAGAACACGTTTTTCCTGTGATTTAAACCCCATCAAGCCACATTTAGAACTCAAATAATAAAAAAGCTCCATATTTTATGCCGGTTTAAAATGACAGGCTTCATATGGGCTCTGAGGCAAACTCTAAAATAGCACAGGCTGATTCAAAATCAGATCTGAGTCCCGTGAGAAAGCTGCCTGTTCTGTGCTTATCACAAAATGGGAAACTGAATTTTGTACCTTTACATGTAATAACTCTTCATACAGTAAACATCCTGCTTTATTTCTGCCCAATAGGAGGACTACTGATTGCAGGATAAATATGGCTGATTATCTTAGGAGACCTTCTGTTTATGCAGTCTGCAAACCAGAATCAAATGTTCCTTTATGAAAACAGCCTACACTTTAAGAAAGAAAAAACCTAATCAACAAAGCTTTATGAGACATAATTGGGATCAATAGAAATTACTGTAATTCTGAGATATGTTCTACAAGTTTTTAAACCATCCTTTAGTATTCTGTACTAAAGGCATGATTATACATTAAATTATAGCAGATGGCATAATGTAGAAGTATAATTTGTTAATATATTCTGCTGGGTTTAACCATCAAGGTAGTACAAATTGGCATAAATTACACTTTCTTTTGGCTTTTTGGTGTGTTGATCGCATTGCATTACATTGTTTCACAGCCCTATTCTTACCCTCTAAACTATGACTAGAAAGTCACCTTGTATAAACTAAATTCAGGAAGAGGGAAATCCTTGAACTCCAGAACTGCAAACCCCAACGGCTGGCACTAATCTTTCCAAAGGATCCAGTCAGCTAATTTTCCTCCTGAACTAGACAGTCACCCTGAAAATGATAGCTTGCCAAGAAGACAGACAGAAGACAGGGGGTAGATTTCAGAGGAAAAAATGAAAGCTTGAAGTGGAATTAGACCCAAGCAGATCATATCCATGCAAGTAAAGAAAGCAGGGAAGTTAGGGTTTGGACCAGCTTCTTACGTGGGTTCAGGGCTGAGATGCAGGTAGCAAGGGCTCTGTGCAGCGTCACTGCCACGCATTACGAGAGCTAATCGTGCTTGCTTTGTTCTTAGAGCCTTGCATGGAAGTCAGGGATACCTCTCAGATACCGTATTTTCCAGCGGGATGGCAGCCAGGAAAACACTGTAGCTCGTATTTAGAGCAAGCAAGCCTGTGAATCAGGACAGCAACCTAATTTTGCCTGTGTCATCTCCAGTGAGCCTGGGACGAGTCGCCCGAGGAATAACGCTGGAGAAAATGAAGCTGTAGCGCTGCAGTGTTCCAGCAGAGAGCAGCATCCGTATATGGAAAAATGCTCTCCCCTCCATCCAGAGAGCCTAGGAACATCATCTTTTTCCCCACTCCTTAGTTCATAGGTAAATGAACTTATCATCCGAACCTGAACACTTAGTAGCACATGGAACGGTATGATATTAAAAACGTTAAGTCAAGATTTAAGTTTACATTTTAAAAGTGAAAATTATCAGCAATGAAATAATTCAGCTTCCAGAAGCAAAGTTGAACTCTCTCCATGTCTTACATCATGCATGTTTTATGACATGGACAGCATTATAACATTGATTACTGTGATGATTAAATATAAATAGTTTAGGAATGGATAAATCATTCAATCCCAGTCAGGAATAGAACTTCAGTTCAGAAGGTATTGAATGCAGAATCACAGAATATTCTGATTTGGATGGGACCCCCAAGGATCATCAAGTCCAAATGGCCCATACAAGGATCAAACCCACAACCTTGGTATTACTGGCACCATGCTCAGACCAACTGAGCTAATCCCACTGTGTGTGTCTGTGTGTGTGTCTGTGTGTGTGCCTGTGTGTGTGTGTGTGTCTGTGTGTGTCTGTGTGTCTGTGTGTGTGTGTGTGCCTGTGTGTGTGTGTGTGTCTGTGTGTGCCTCTGTGTGTGCCTCTGTGTGTGCCTCTGTGTGTGTGTGTGTCTCTGTGTGTGTGTGTGTCTGTGTGTCTGTGTGTGTGTCTGTGTCTGTGTCTGTGTGTGTCTGTGTGCGCCTGTGTGTGTGTGTGTCTCTGTGTGTGTGTGTGTGTCTGTGTGTGTG